>VXAU01002385.1:602189-643155 GCA_013399695.1 Formicarius rufipectus | reverse complement strand
GAGGGAGGGGAGAAAGGGGAGGGAGGAGAGCGAAGCCGCGCCGGGAGGAGCGGACACCGCGCTCGCCTCAGCGCCGCTCCCGCACTGAGGGACCGCGGGCTGCGCGCCCGCCCCGCGGGGAGGGGACCCGCCAGTCTAGCCAATCAGCGAGCTCCGTCACGCCCCCCGCGCAGACACTCACCAATAGCGAGGAGCGACTGCGGCAGGGCCCGCCCCCAAGGCGATCAATCACAGACCACGGCACCGCCCCCTACCGCGGCAACAGCACCGCCCTCCGCGCGGATCCCTCCGCGTCCCGTTCCCCCCCCAGACCGCAGCACCGCCCTCCGCGGTGTGTCCGTGCGCGCCGCTGAGGTGATCCCCGCGGCGATCGCGGAGTGTGAGGGGAAACGGGCCTTGTGGCCCAGAAAAGCAGGGATGGGGCAAAGTGTGAGGAGAAATGGGGCAAAGTGTGAGGAGAAACGGGTCTTTGTGGCCCAGAAAAGCAGGGATGGGGCAAAGTGTGAGGGGAAACGGGTCTTTGTGGCCCAGAAAAGCAGGGATGGGGTAAAGTGTGAGGGGAAACGGGTCTTTGTGGCCCAGAAAAGCAGGGATGGGGCAAAGTGTGAGGAGAAATGGGGCAAAGTGTGAGGAGAAACGGGTCTTTGTGGCCCAGAAAAGCAGGGATGGGGTGAGGGTGGTGTGTGAGGCAGCGATGACCCAGGCTCGGTTCCCTGAGAGGCCTGAGCTGGGCTGGGGCTGAGAGCTCCCAGGCACGGATTAATCATCCCCCTCCCTCCCCTTCACAGTGTTCTTTGAGCAGCCTCAGTTAGTTTTGTAGACCACCTGAGGTATTTATAGGTAAAGTATCACATTCGGCCTTACCAGCCATCAGCGCTTGCAGCAGACGTGGGTAGAGCCCTCCCAAATGTTTATTTACCAAGTCCAGTCATGATGATGATGATGATGATCACATTTAGTCAATAGTGCTGTATTAGCGTTCATACTTTCAATAATTTCACGTATATTCACATAGTAACATTTTATTTTTGTGGCAATTATTAGCTGTGAAGGTTCTCCACTCCAGTAGTACTTTGATAATTTCCACTGTTAGGGATTGGCTTGTCTTCAAGCTTATAAGCATTTTAAAGAAAATAATGTTACAGTAAATACCTTAATTATATGTTTTTCATATACCATCACATACAATCTGGATTTAAGCTGTTGAGAACATTCAGGACCTGAGATTTCTAGTTTCAGAACAAGGTTTATTTTTATCACAGGCTCCAGGCTATTGGATGTGTTAATCTTCACTGTGTCCCCCTTAAGTTTCAGACCTTTGGGAGAATGAGTTTTTCGTTACTTTGGTGAAAAGTGACTATTTCCCCTCTCCAGTCTCATCTGCAGTTATGCCAACAAATGCAAAATCCAAACAATACATGGGTGAACAGGGGCTTTAGGGAAATATTGCCACAGACTCAACAAATCAAAAAATAAGTGGCTTTGCTATGTCCTAGAAAATACCATATTTGAACTTTGCAATACTTCCTATTAACTGGAGACATGAGTTAGTGTTGTCTTTAATGTGGTGTAACTGTGCTTTTACCTAGAGCTATGCAGAATTAGGTCAGCTATATATTCCCTGGGAAAAGAAAAAGAAAAAGGCAAAAACACCTCAAGAAAAACCCCCAAACCTGTTTCGAAATCCCCTGCAATGTGTTCAAATAATGGGTGTGTGCTGTAACCCTTCCTGGCAATAGGCACTGATTAATCTTCCTGCAGCACAGTTTGTGTAGTGTCTCCTGGGAACAGCAGCTCCTGCACCAGTCCCATGCCCAAGTTTGGGGAGTGCTCACACAGAACAGCTCCAGGATGTTAATTCAGTTACTGCATCACAGGGCCTTGAAAAAACCTGCCAGAAACGGTCAGAGAAAGTCAAGTCACGTGTTGAAAACCAGAAAAAGGGCAGGACATGCTGTGTGGCATTTTGGGAGGTCATTCACTACAAAGAGAGAAGAGGAAAATAATTCAAGTACAGAGTTGAAAGGTGGCCAAGTATTATAGAATTTGGCATTTTAGCTCAATTTAGTTAGAATGGCCTACTCAGTATCATTTTTGAAAATCATGTATCCTTGGGTAATTAAGAATTATCAAAAAATGTACTGAAGTGGAATTCTACTGCATCATTCTGTGAATCCTGTTTAAAAAATCCATGTCCATTCCCTTCCAGGAAAGGAACCATTCTTACTCCTTTTGTGTTTCTGACACAACCACACAACCCTGAAGAGCAGAAACATCCAATTCCCTGCAAGTAGGTGTGTGCTTAAATCAAGAATTTAAGATACTCTTTTTCAAGAAAAGTCACATAATGAAGGTCTCCAGCCCAAGAAAAGTGATCTTGAGCATTATTATACCAGAAAAATGAAAGCAAGTAGCAATTTCATGGTTTTCTTAGTACAAAGAAATATAGCTGGTTACTCAAATCACTAAGATAGGCTACTTAAAGCAGGGAACCAGTTTAAATGCTGGCAAGAGGGTAGGTTTAAGCTAAGTGATAAAGAGCTGCACTGTAGTGTAGTGCTCCTGAGGGCTGCTAGAGTAAATCTGTTGCTGGCTGACAGCAGGGTTGTCATCCTGCTATTAAACAGCATTAGCTGTCCTTGCTGCCAGCAGGGAAGAGTTGACAGAGATGTAAATTGTGCCATTACATAAGTATAAATTGTGGTATAATAGAATCAATTGTGCTGAATTGTACTGCTATAACATCAGCACTTGCCCCAGGAATGTCTCTAGTCTAGGGCTTGAGGACAAGTAGAGACCAGTGACTCAATCTTGTAACTTAAAATTTTCCAAGAAAAGCACATTTTGCAATGTTTGTAGAAGTTGGCCATTCCTGGGATGAGCCCTTCACAGCTCAGACACATTTATATTCTGCAGATCCATGTAAATGTCAACTGTAACTCAATCCACTGATAGTTTGTGATCTCTCATACAAAGTCTCTGTACTGCAATGAGGTTACAGTTGAATTGAAAAAGGTAAATGACAGAGTAGTAGGGGGAAGGGAAAGCACAAAGAAACTCAGGTAGTATTAATTCAATTAAAGTTAGTATTGTCACACAACTTATTTGCTTTGTGGGAGATTTATTTTTAATCCAACTTCAACTTTGCTTTTCAGTTCCTCAAATGCCCACTTATCCCCTGAAAGAGTGGGTTTGATTCACTTTTCTGCCTGGACAGCAATAGGATGGCACTTCCAGCTGCTCCCATTAAAATACATTTCATTATTCTGCCCATGAAAGCTGAATTTGGGAGAGCACTTGTCTGAGCTCACACTTTGAAATACTTGATAGTAGTTCTCCAGATAAAATTGTTTTGGCCACTTCTGTCAAGCCTTTGTGTCTTGTGCAATATCTTCATTGACATATTTTCAAATGATAGATGTGTACCATAATTAGGCAAAACATCTCAGTAATGCACTTTGCTATTTATAGTCCTCAGGTCAGAGTCTTACACAATGGCAGAATAAATATAAATTCAGATTCTGAAGGGCATTGTCTTGATTAATAGATCCCACAGCAAAGGTAAATATTTCTATCTCCTCCTGTCAAAGTTATAGAATTGTCATTTTATACTTGCATTGAAAACAGGTATCCTTACAGAATTCCTTGTAAAACATTTAAATTCACAAACCTCTTTGATATTGGTTACAGCACTTCAAATGTAAAATAAGAACTCTTAGAGAGCAGAAGGCAAGCTCTGTACAGGATGCACTAACACAACCAGTTGGTTTTAATTTAAGGGTGGATTATTTCTGCTTGTGCTCATTTTGTTAGAGTGCTCCTTATTCACCAAAGGTGCTGGTGTGTCCAATTTGTATAGCTGAAGAAAATTAGAGAAGAAAGCATTCCTTCCATCTTTTTAATACATTTATAGTCTGTCAATAAATGTTATGTATGGTATTAACTTGCAAGAAAAAAGCCATGATGTGAAACCACAGCAGTTTAATCTCCCTCCAGTAAAAACAAACACACTGCTGACAGTTGTCCTCCATCAAAGAAAGAATAAATTTCAGGATGATTCTAGAGATTCCATTCAATAATCCTTAATAATGAGGGGACAGTGAAACCTGTGTTTATGTAGCTAGAAATTACCTCTTCCCTAAGGGACACCCAGCTCACCTCAGCCATAGCACATCAGAATCTGTGCTGGGTTTGGGTGCCAAGTGACACCCCACAGGTGAAGGCAGAGCAGCCTCTGTCCTGTCACTCTGCAAGAGGGGAGAAGAGGGGGATTTGAGTCTGTGGGAGTGAAGGTTAGAATTATAAAACCAGCCAAAAACCAACCTTTGGTGTTCCACTAGTCCATGCAGATCCAAGCTTTGGAATCTTCCTCCTCTCCTTGGAGAACAGAAACACACATTCACCCTCTGGAAAGGGGAAGCACCATTAGGAAAAAAAAACACAAAAAAATGAAAAAAAAAAAAACCACAAGAATCAACCCCACCACTGCATCCTCACATTTAATAATTTAGAGTTACTTGCACCCCTCAAAGGTCAGCACTGGATTATATATAACCTCCCCAAAACTCCCCCTGGAGCTGTCACCAGCTGTCACGTCGCCAGGAATAGGTGTTCAGTGTCACCTGCTGGGAACATTCTTGAGTTTCAAGTATTATTGCTATCTGTGTGCACACGCATTTTTCACATAATTTACGTTATGTCCAGCCCTAAATTGTATCAGCAAACCTGAGCAAAGCCACCCAACCATCTGTATTTTTTACATATTCATTGACATCACAAAGACCAAGGAAACATTCTGTGCGAGTGTATCATTTATTGTAGTTCAAGAGAGTCAGGAATTGAACAGAAGACACGGCGAAAAACAAATAACCTTTTTTCATACTTAATTTTAAAACACTGTGGTTTCAAATCCTTTTTAAAAAGGAAATTCAAGTATTGTATGCAGGGGGCAGTAATACAAAAATGTTTGTGAATATTTTTAATTTTTTTATTTAAAAACGTAATTCTACATTTCCTGCACCCTTTCTGCTTTGGTAAGGCCAAGCCATGGATACAAATTGGTATGCAACATAAAAAAATGACCCCTGCCCCAAACTGCAGCCTCCAAGGATAAAAGTATCTGCTCTCTGCGGACAAGCTCAAATGGCTCAGAACTGTCATTTAGCATATATCATATCTGCAGCATTGAAAGAATGTATTTCATTTGTTTAAAAGTCACTGAAATCCTGGTATTCCCAAGCATCTCATTCATGGCAGCTGTTTTAACATATTTCTATCTTGAGGCTTTTCACAAATACCAGAGCATCTCGATGAACGCAAAGGAAAGGGACATTTCAAGGAATGGAAATTAAAATCCATGTGTGAAGTCTTTGCTTGTTTGAAGTTATCCTTGTGTCTAACACCAATCAAAAACCAAAGAGGCAAATATGTGTAATATAAAAATACGACCCCAAGATGAACACTTTGTTGCAGGCACAGTTATCGCACAGAAAATGTTCTTTTGAGGGCAGGGGAATGATTTTGATTTTCACAGGGTTTGTTGGGGTTTTTTTGCATCACAAAAGAAAAAAAAAAAGAGACAGCAGTGCAGGTTTGATGGGTGGAACAGAAAGAAGGGAGGGAAAGAGGAAAAAAGTTACTTTAGCAGCAAAATGTCCAAGTTCTAACCACAATCAAATTAACGGATATCTGGCGGTAAAAAACAAGGTCGAAGGGATGCTGCCCTGATCCATTCGTCTTTGCTAAAATAATTCAGCTGTAAAAACTCCAAAATGTGACATATTGAAGGACAGTTTTGTAACATAAGCAACTTCCTAGCTTGTCCTCCATGTTATTGACCATCGTTATCACTTAAATATATGTACAAGAATTAAGCTGCTTTTCTCCTCGTCCACATGTTCCTGGTCAGTACTCAAGTCAGTGCCGCGGGCGTGCTAATCCCATCAACAGCTTTCCCAGGTCTCTGCTCCACCACTGCCACAAGAGGCACGCCCTGCTCCTCCCACTGCTGTCGGTGCACTGCAAGGCAAGGCTTAATGCTCGTTCTGCTTGTCTCTCATCCAGGCTTGGATTTGCTCTTTAAGTTCTGGCACTAATAGGGTAAGAAAAGCAAAAAGAATTATTAAATTAATTAGTATTAGTACTAAAAGAAAGCTCTTCACGAGCAATAGCAATTTCTTCTCTAGAAAGCTGGTTAGGAGTATTTGCTACTATCCTTTCTCAATGCAGTTTCAGCACAGTTTTGGGTAAAGGAATGACTCATTTATATATCATAACACTTTTCAACCCAGTAGTTTTGAAGACAAGGCAATGAGTGGTTCCCCCCCCCCCAGAAAAAAGGGAAAGCAGAAGGAATGAACTCTTCTGTGCAAGCTGAGATGAAAGAACTGTTGCCTCTCCTGAGGCCTCACCCCTGTGCTCTGAAGGTGCAGACCTGCCCAGATTGCCCCCCCCAGCCCACAGTTCCAGCTGCTCCACAGTACCTGGTTCCAGCATATTTTCCGTCAGCGTCTGACGATTGAAAGGATCAGTGGATGAGTTCAGCAGATGCCTCAGGATGATTGACCTGTCCATAATGGTTCCAGATGGCAACCTCACAGGATCAGTCATCAGAGTGTCCATCAGTGGATCTGAGGGCACAAGTGTCTCCTCATTAGCTATTTTCATCCTGTTTTCAATTTGATTTTTTTTTTCCTCTCTTCTCAAGCACATGGAAGCAAAGTATGGCTAAGACTGGGCAATCCCAGGGCAAAAACACAGGAACTCTGAGCTCTCTGTATCTACTTACCTATTTAAATAGAGCAGGATGCAAGGCTTCATAAAAAATACATAGGTTCTATTGATATTTAGAATCAAAGGAACAAACAAAACCCCTCTTCTAGACAGTGCATTTAGGAACTCAACTTGCCTCTGAATTCATCCGGGGCATCGCTGTAATCGATCTCTGCACGGGCATTCTTGGCCACAATTTCCTCCACTTTCTCTGCCAGCAGTTTGAATTTCTCTATTGCTATGGTGGACTTGATTCCAGCCTTCCTCATCTTGGAGATAACCTCCTCAAAGAGCTCTTTACTGTAGGACCTCTACAAGCAAAGCATAAAAAGACACCTTTGCTGAGCTGTAGTATCCTTATGTGCCATAAAAATACTAAAGGTATTTTAATGCATTTTTAAAACTGCAGATAAGGGATCAATGAAACCTCAACCTTACATCAGCTGAAAAGCAGTATGCAGTGACATTTCATCTGGCACCAAAATGTCAGCTTTGGGGTAGAGCTATGGTAGTTTTTTTTTACTAGTTATCACTACTGTAGGGCTGTTCAGGACCAAAAAAGGCAACCTCACCTAAAGAAAATGAGGAAGACTCTCAGAGAGGCTAATTATTAGGAGTGTTCCTCAGTCAAAACATTGGTCTTGCCACTCTCCTCTCTGTATTACTGTTCTCACAAATCTTGGCTGAAAATACAGCACAAAATGATTTTTAAAAATTTCTTAACTATGATAACGTGCAAGGCATTAGCAGGAAAGAAGTGATTCTTTCTCCTAATCCAAACAAGAACTAACAAAAAACCCACCCCATGATGTTGCAAAAATAGTAAGGCAGCTCAGAGGGAGTGAATGCTGGAGATTTGCCAACTGATGCAGTAGGAATATCCAGAGAGAACAAATGCATATCCTGTAGTTCCCACAAAGCAAGGGAAGGACTTTTGTAGCTGCTTGTGTTCTACAGACACCATTTTCTTTTAACTTCACAATGCCATGTTGTGACATAAACCTTTTAATAGAAAACGTTATTTACACTGCAGTGCAAGGCTGAATTACATGACAAAACAAAACACTGTCTCACAGATTTCTATTTCCCTTGGGATTTTTAAAGTGTTCAAAACAGCCTTACTTCTTTCATCCACACTGCACGGCACCAAGAAATGCCATTCAGTACCCAGGACACACAGAGCCCACCCAAACTCCTTCCTAGTGCAGAGAGAACAGAGCTGTGGCAACACGCCCAGGGCTGTGTAAACCTTTGCAGAGTCCCTCTCATCCGTGCTGGGATTTGCAAACGGGACCCGTCTCAAACTGCTTTAGAGACCCTGCCATGATCAAGCAACTTTTTGTTTGTTTTGTTTTTCCCTTCCAATACCAGCACCATTAACCAACCACACATCTCCCCGGTGCTCCTTTCCTGTCACTGACAGTTTCCAAGACACCAGTCACTCCCCCCACTCCTTTTCTATGAAGGGCCACTTTGTTAATGACACTTTTTTCCAGTTCCCACACCCGCAGGCTTCTCTTTTGAATCCCTTCGTCAGGCTGTGCGTTTGCTGTGGCTGTCACGGATGGATGATGGGTAACATCCTCACTCTCACATATACTGAACAGCAGAAAAATACACTGTATGCTCACAATACACATGCAAATGCACCAGGGCTGTTTCAGAAGTGTTCCTGATATTATCTGCAATTATCAGAACTTAAAGAATTACAGAAAAACAATCTTGAGTTACCCCAGCCCTGCTGCTTCACTGGACATGCAAGCACAGCCTCGTGTGCTGCAAACCAGCTTCCCCCAGAGCTTCAGGCAGCCACTGAGAATGGCTTTTCCCCTCTCTGTTTTGAGAAGGTTGTATTTTAAGACACAGGCACGGACAGATGTGATTCAGTAGCTTGACAACTTTACGAGAACACAGAGGTGAGTGATAGCTTATCGTGCTCTGAGTACAACCATGAGGAGTTCAAAGGTGTCCCTAATTATCTCATAGTGCTGTGCTTTGTCACTTTATTATACAGCCATTTAATAAAGGGATATCGGAGAGGATCCAACTTGGATCCCGTTAATCTAGAGAATGAACTTTGATTTGTTAAATAAGGCTCTTTGTCCCAGTTCTGTTTTCATGAGGAATGGGATAGGATGGGATAAGGAGTCACAACTTTGTATGCCTCAGTTCTCCCACTTGCAAAGGGACAAAGTACTTCTGCTGATTTACGAGGCTGCAGCTAATAAGCAACTAATGCTCAGGAAATTTCCTCTGTGTGTGAAGTGCTATATTTATGTATGTTTATAAGTTTGCAAACCACTGGGGAAACCCACCTACAAAGAGCAGACACAACATGCACAGAGATGGTCTGCCGAAAGAAAGCAAACTGCAGGTACAGAAGACAAACTGGCTGGCAGCACACAAGATGAAACACTTGCAGGATATTCTGAGAAACCCCGTCTGTCCACAGGGCTTTTGGCCTTCCCCTCATCTTTGCGGAGCCCACCTGATCATCAGCAATTGCCTTAGCAAAGCGAGCACAATCCAGCTGCAGATAAATGTCAGTCAGTTGGTCCAACAGCTTCTTTGGTTCAAACCCGTATTTCTCTGGGTTTTCCACTTTCAGGTCCCGGCACTTGGGGCCACAGAGCTGCTGTAAGTTGAAGTTCAGCATTGCAGCCAGTCGTGGTCCCAGCTCCTGCAAAGGCAAACAGAGCAAAGCGTGAAGGCAGCGATAATGGAAACTATCACTGGAGTTGTACACAGCAAGATCAGGAATTATTAACTAACACAACTTTCATTTGGGAGGCCTGCAGGAGTGTCTGCTCTTAATGCATGTTTGCCACTAAAAATGTCATGCAAACAGCTTCTGCCTGGAAGGATCACACCATCTCAGTGACTCAGGTAATGCTCTCAACATAAAATAACAACATCAACAGCAATTAGATTTTAATGAGTTGGGAGGAGGGGGAGGAGAATGGACACAAAGTGCTACCAAATATTTCCAGGTTATTATCCAGAGATGTTAGAGAAGTAAGAAACCAGCTTAAATCTGAGAAGGACTTACAGGTCTGAGAAAAGGCTTTTGGACCTGCTTGGTAAGGATATGGAACATATCAACAGTTTCTGTTGCCAGGGCAAGATATGAGCGGGACACGCGCTCGTCCTGCGCCAGCTGCGACTGCCGGGCCTGCTGCTGGTCCTGCAGAACAGACACGGGGGTTACACACCCTCCCTGCTCACCACCCCCCAAACCCCACAGCCACAGTGCTCACAGGGTCCAGACAAGAGAACACACAGCAACTCCAATACAGATGGGAGGCATCTTCTAATCTAAGGTACAGCTGCTCCCATTTACTACCCAGTCCTAATGTCTGCACCCATCTTCCCAAATTCTGCAACTCTAAAGAAGGAATGCAAATGGCATCACAAGCCCCAGTGGTTATTGAGTCTGTTTACATTCTCTAACTGCTCCTCACAGCTGCAGAACTGCGTTATGCTTTCTTTCCAGCCGAATGTCAATAACTTCAAAACCAGACTGGGATCTGAGAGTCAAATGAGGTTCTCTCTAATTTATGCACCATCATAAATAATAAACACTTCCCAGTGGAACAATCTGTAGACGATGTACCAGCTCGTTTTGTAACTACAGTAATGGCTTTACCTTGCTGGTAGGCACAGGCAGGAAGAAAGGCTTCAGAAGAGCAAACCAGAATATGTTTAACAAACAAGATTTTACAGCTTTTCCTTTTGTACTTTTTGGTTTTTTAAAATCAATAACCTTAAAATAGAAATACCTGACATTGGTGGGTCAACACACACAATTATTGTTTAATCAAGCCAAGCTCTGAGGTACAGGACTATAATTGTCTGCATCAAATCAACCAAGGATCGATGCATTAACAAAATAAAAGCTTCTACTCCTTGAAGTCAATTCAACTGGCGAGCATCTTCCCAAACCTCCTTCACGAAGGTTAAAGTCTCGGTTTCTCCACTTAGAATTAAGTGCACAGTAATGTGAAACTTTATACTATTTCCACTTCACACCACTCTCTTTGCCAGGCACAACATAACCAGGCAGAATGATGGTTTTTTGCAGAATGTCATCCAGAGTGACCATGGCCAAACTGGCAGCAAAAAAAGAATGGAGAACTGCTTCTCGTGAGCAGCTCTTTGGTGCTGCCCCGTATCGGAAAGTAATGGTCTTGTATTAAAAAATTCAAAATAAGTAAAGGGCACTTTGAGAAACAGCTCTGTTCACCCTGGGCAGCAGGTCCCATTGCTCTTTATTCTTCATCTCCTCTTGCACTTCATGGATACGTTTTAGGGACTCCAGACTCTCATCCAGCAAGAAAGTTGTGTCATTTATCAGCATGTTGATGTAGCGAACAAACTGCTTCCCAGAGCTGAAAACATTGAAACACAGGTATCACGGCAGAGCAGGAGGGTGTGCAGAGCAACACTCCTGCACTGAGTATTGCCACCAACGCTCCCATTCCCCCAGCCAAGGTGACCGTGGTGTCCAGAGCTCAGCTTACAAACACTCCAGCTCTCCTGGCAGGGGTTGCCACATCAAATACAATGGAAAGCAGCATCACCCATTCCCAAAGCCTCTGCCTGAGCAGCCAGCATGGCAGGGAGCAGTGGCAGACACCAGCCCTTACTCACTTGAACTCTTCCATAAAGGTACCATGGTGAGCTATATTTTGCCAGAGGCTTTTGAAAATGGTGCTGATGTGGTAGCGGATCGTAAACTTGTCGTAGAACTCGCTGGTGGCTCCGGTGTGTTCCACGTCTGCAAAAGAGCAAGGGCTGAACCCACAGCTCCCCAGCAGGAGTCACAGCCCTCCCACTGCCCCAGTGGCAGGGGCTGCAAGCACCGAGCTCTAAGAGAACAAAATCAACTCCCACTCAGAAGTCCCCATTAAGAGATGCCAGGATGTGCATTTTTAACCCAGACCCAACCTCATTTCTGAAGAAACACCCTCAGAAACCAAAACTTTCTGCTCTATTTATCTGCTCTGCTCTTCACCCCATAGTCTAAAGTTTCACAAAAAAAACTCTGGGAACACTAGAAATATAGTTGGTTTTATGGGTGGAAAAACACCTCTGAAGCATCTGAATCTACAGGACTAGCAAAGGTACAATGAGGAGTTTTAAAATCCCAATACTGCCTTCCAAGCAAAGTAAACAAAAAGCTTTAATTTTGGAACCTAAACACCACAAAACTGCTTGTCACATCGATTTGCAGTGCTGGAGTTGCCAGTGCACACCAGCCTGTGGAAGGCACGGAATTCTCAAAATTCATCTAATCCCATGCCCCTGATTCCTGAGCAATGAAGCCTCATGTTCACAGGACCCAAGAGCCACCGAGCTTTTGGGTTTTTTTTTGTTTTGATGGTTACAACATCTAACACAGCCTTTGGCCTTGGAACACTCCTCACTGTGCACTCAATGAGCTACAAACAAAGCACTTACCTGTGTAAAACTTCATCAAGGAGGGGACTAACAATTTAGTGGAGAGAGGGTGATTCTCAATCATTTCAAAGAACTTCTGTGTGCGGGGCTGAACAGCTGGGTTTGTCATGAACATCACCTCCACCAGCTTGGCTACCAGGTAAGGATTTCGGATGTAGTTCTGGTTGCACAGCATCACAACAAGGAACATCACTATGTCCTGAGTGCAGGGCTCATACAGCACCTGAGGAGCATATCTGGAAACAGGGAGAGAAGAAAAACCAAATGGAAAACTCCAACCCTAAGGTTCTACTCCTTAAGTTATGGCTTTCTAAAAATCTTATTGTAGTGATGATTTAACGTATCAGAAGATCAAAAGGTCTCACTGAAAACCATAAAGAAAATTCCTGGAGAGGGAACCCAACTTTCTTTCAAGAAAAATTTGGGTTAGAAGGGACTCTGGAGCTCATCCAGGCATTACAGCTGCAGCTATAACCTTATGGCAGCTATAATCTTAGGGCTGCTGTCAAAACCCAGAACATTAACTGCAGAATAGTTATAGAAGTACTTCTGCACCCTACACTTATGCATGTGCCACCTCTCACTGGGGCAAGTGGGAGTATGAGATTCCTTCAGGTGTAACTTTACTTACTGTACAATAAAAAATAAAAATTCAGCAACATCTTCCACGTAAAACTCTGGCAATGCTGCAAATACTTTCGGAACCTCAGGAGTTAAAGGCAATTTTATGCTGTAGAGTGAGAGAGACAACAAACAGGACAGTGAATCAGCAGGGTGAAGCAGAAAGTGTCCTGTGGTGTCTTATGGAATTCTCCTATTGAAACACTTTATAATAGTTCTGAAACTGACTTTTTAAAATTCCATGTCAGCCTTTCAGGGGTACCAAGCACACCTGAGGGTGCCCCTCCAAGCCCAACTGAACATTAACCTCTAAATAACACACTGATTCCATGCAAAAATGTATGTCACTGACATCAGTAAAATAACAACCATAAACACTCTCAGTAAAAATCATCCTACAACTGCTAAATTCAGAGAGCAATCCAAGGTGATCTGCAATGTCTTTGACAGAACTTACACAGCCAGTCCTGGCACTCACTTGGGATAGGCAGGGTCAAGAATGCGAAGCATCAGCTGGATCACCATGCCATAGAAGTTCAGGCACCTCCTGAGAAAGTTTTCATCCAGCAAACCAGCATCTGCACAAGCCTTGCACCTCACCAGTTTCTGCAGAACATGCACACAAAAACTGAGCCAGGGCAAGGCAACATCCAGGAAGGTGAAGCCTCTCCCAGCTGATCGATACATCTGTGAACCATGACAATTCTACAACGGGCTCTGCTTACAACACCCTCTCATTTCAAGAAAACAGGGACATAAGCCCCAACACAGCAAGTAAACCACACGATTCAGAGCTGCAGGGCCAGAGGTGCCTTTTACAAGCTTTATGGGAACAATGAAAGAAGTATCAAAGGCATCAAAGTGGGAAAATGTGCAATTAAAGTCATTTTGGTGCTACAGCTCAGAAAATTTGTGCCAATTCATATGAGGAAGATCTAACCAAGACAGACCTTCAAAGAAGAGCACCCCAGCTTACTCATCTTTGCAGGAATTCTGTGTGAGATTAGGGACTGGATTGCTCCTACTTGGGCAGGGTCTGTGCACACACCTACCCCTGAACAGAGCACAGCCTCCTTGCTTGCTCTCTCTCCAATAAAAACTATCCTAGAGTTTTCTTCTTTCTGAAGAATATTAAATTAAGCTTGGTGTTACTTTGAATCTTAAATTCAGCACTGATGTCCTGCTGTATCGTGGCCACCGTGCAGTGCAGCCCCCCCGTGTGTCACAGGCTCAAAGCTGCACCTCAACAGCAGGACACAAAGTCAATGCACAGACAGAACACAGAGGTGTTGAGTCAGGAGCAGAATCACTTACAGACCTTGAGCTGTGTCTTGCACCGTTTCAGCATCTCTCGATGCCTGGTGGCCAGGGGAGAATCCTTCCACTGACTTTCATTGTTTTTCAGATCTTCCACCGTCCTGAAAGCCAGAGGCAGTAACAGGTTACCTGGGCAGAGGGGAAATGCCTGCACTAACAGGAATTTAACCCACTTACCTGCTAAATACCCAGGGAACGGTGGGGAGGTGGGGAAAAGAGGGGATCACTTCCACAAAAGTTACCCATCACCATGACAAGGAGAAGAAATAGCTTTTGTAAATCCTGACTGTAAGGACCAGGAAATCAAGGCAGTTGATATTCCTCCCTTTCCTTACCCATCTTCTCACTCTGCCCCACAGAACAGAGAACTTAAATGTACATTAAAAAAATTCCTACATATTCCCATATCAGAATCCTTCCTGGGAAGGGCAGCTGGTTAGAACAGAGCTCATACACTGAACTGCATGAACACAGTCCCTTTTTCTCCCTCCTCTGAACACAAATTCACTTCCACACCAATCTCTGCCCACAGCACACAAATATCCAGTGTAGTTTCTTTATTAGCAACAGCTACAGATGCTGCAGCTCAGCAGCCCATGGAAATGCTGAACCTTGAGCTGCTGCTGCTGCCAGTGAAGCCAAGAGCTGCTCACTGCACCGTTGGACAGGGACTGCTGCACCAGCAACTCCTGGGCAACAAGTCTAAATAAGGGAAAAGCAGCAATTCCTTTTTCAAGCCAACGTATGGCTTTTTTACAAGGAATCCACAGGCTGTTTATAGGAAAATACTTTTTCCTTCAAGACACACTGACTCTTCCCACCCCTCTCTCTGCAGCTTCCCAGGTTCTTGGCCTGCATGTGCCTTAAAAATGAAATCACTTCAAATGCAGTCCAAAAATCCTGTAATGAACTCACGGCATTACTGCCAAGGAACATCTACCAAAATGCAATGAGTGCAATTATAAACAATGGAAAATACTGATGATACAAAAATCTGTTCTAATTTTAACAGAGTATTCTTCGATGTTTAGCCACTACAAAAGTCTATTTGATTTCATGTCAAGAGAAATGGAAAACAGGAGCACCTTCATGTCAACATCATGATGTATTTCCCAGTTTTAATAGAGTAAACCACATGTTGAATTACATGTACAGCAACAGTATTGGGAGGTTCCTGCTGAAGGCTTCTCTCCCCCTGCTCCAGAGCACGAGGAGTCCCCCACCTCAGGAGCTGAGGGGGAAAGGTAAATAACTTCTGGGACCTTCAAAACAGCTCAGGCACAACTACCAAGGTGTTGCTTCTGAAATCACATCAGACACGTAACTTTACCTGCACAGCTCCAGCTCTGTCAGAGCCCGAGCCACTGATGGCCACACCCCACCCACACCACAGATTATTGGAATAAACAGAGTTAAGCAGTTCCATGAATCCTAAAATGCTCTGACGAGTTACCTTCTAAACAGAATGGTCTTCTCACCAACTGAGCTGCCCGGTGTACCTAATACCCTCCACCTCACCCAAACTCCTGACCCAAGCCACAGTCCCTCAGCACACCCAAAATTCCCAAGGACCAAAGGCAGCAGAGTAACCCACAGCTGGGGTTCTCTGCACTCAGCAGCAGTTCTACCCAAACTGTCCTTCTGGTTCCCTCGAGTTGCAGGCCCTGCTGGGAAGGCTGGGGGGCTGTCAGGGGCAGAGCCCACGCCGCTCACCTGTTGAGCTCCCGGATGGCGCGCAGCCTCCGCATGTACCGCCGGCAGCTCGGCAGCACCGACAGGTGGTGGGCGTGCAGCGTCAGGAAGAAACACTCCGTGGGGAACTTGGGCTCAGAAAACAGAGACGGGTCCCTGTCTAGAAAACAAACAAACAAACAAGCAGCAGAGGTGAACAGATTAGGAAATGAACAGCCTTACCTAGGGGTGAGACAAGACAGGGCAGGAGCACCAAGAAAAGGGATTCAGGAATAGGGGAATTATTTGCTGGAGTCAAATGCTTCCATGTAGCTCCACATCAGAAGGCACAGTAAATGCTTAATAAGAGTACTAACAAAGCTCAGCCATCCAGGCTGCAACATCCTCCATGGTTGCCTTCACCCTGGTCTCGTCCGTAGGGAGCTCGATGCGACACCTGGGGTGGAATATGTACATGGGATCCACCGTCTCCAGCTTGATCTTCGTGCTCAGCTGCTGCAGCACCCAGAGGAAGTTGAGCATGAAGCCATCCGTGGACACCAGGCGGTCGTCGGTCTGGGGGGTGAGAAAGCAAAGGGCTGAAGACGAGCTGAGAAGCACCAGGGACAGTCTTCAACATAAATGAACCGTGCAAGCTCAAGGGAAGGGAGAAGTGAAGAAGGTGACCCTGTCAGGAGGCTGTTCTGCTAATGGGAAGGTCAGTTACTAACTTACATATCTTCCTTCTCTGTGGCTCAAGTAGTCATTCTCAAGAACACTGAACAAACAAATAAAAAGCAGAAAATTATCTAAGAAATTAAAAGGGCTTAAAAGGGCCTCTTAGGAGATTGGTTTGCCACAGAGATGAAGAGCAACAGAACAGCTTCAAATAGGTGTTGAGCTCAGTTATAAGTTTTATGTGTATTTTCTATTACGTCTTCACTCAAATTTCAGAGAAAATTCCTAGTAGTGTTTCACAGAAACATTCCCAGTAATGGTTCCAAAAGTGTGCTTTTGAAATGGAGACAATGAACAGCTTCAGCCGCTCAGGACTCACACACAGAGTTTATCAGAGGAAACGAGTGCAATGCTTTAATTACACAACAGCCCAATCCCATCCCTGGTGTTCCCCTGGAGCCAGGCCAGTTTGTCTGCACTGCTCCTTTTGCAGACACCACACCAGCCCAGCACCTCAGCAGCTGGGAAAGCTGTTTGCTCAACACGGGGAGCTGGAACGAGGCCCTCAGAGATGGGGCAGTACAAAGCTTTCAGCAGCTAATATAGACCCCCTGCTACTGAAGGGACATCTCAGCCCTCAGAGAGGACACAAACTGATAAAACTGACTAAGTTAGAAATGAAAAGTGTCTTGAGGGAGAAAGACTGAGGGCAGGGCTTGCTGCCTGTGGTAGCAGCCACTCGGAGCCCTTGTGCCCTCCACTCCATGAGCCATCCAGTGCTATTTGTGGACAGATGAGTCCACAGGAAGAGCATTTCCTTTTATCTACCTGCATTTGGGCCTTTTTCATGTTGGCATTGACAACAGCTGCCATGTAACCCAGAGCTGCTTCCCGGGTCTCCCCATTCAGCAGGATACTGTGCAGGATCTTGAACAGCTCTTGCTGGAATTTCAAACAAACATCCTGTCAGGTTGCACACACTCCTCAACACCACACTCCTGCCTGCTGTTGGTCTGTATTTTGATGTTCTACAAATCCCACAAAACTCCCCAGAACTTCTCCTGTGGTCTTACTGTCCTCTTCCTGTGCATGTGCTAGTTATGACATCAGTTACACAGAGGATGTAAATACAAGCCCAGTGTAGTGACACACTCTTCTGCCACAGTGTTTGTTTACTCGTCCTTCAACACAAGCTGTGACCCCTGACCAACTGGTCTGATATTTTCTGAACTGGCTTACAGCCTTAGACATATTTGTAGCACTGCATTTTTCCTCCCCAATTCCTTTCAGCCACATCCTTAAATATTTGTGGTTTAACACAGAAGCTCATTTCTTTAAATCATCTTCATCTCTGTCAAGACCCAAAAGCCCACACACTGTGCATTCTTTGGAGCAAGGAGGACACTTACCCTTGCTAACTCCAGGTAGTGCTGCAAAGACTGGCTGACAACCCGGGTGTTTTCAAGAGTAATGGCAGGCCCTGAGAAGTATTTTTCAACTACTTTGTTCTGGAATTAAGAAGGATATTGGCAAATGTATCAAAGGTGTTGGGGAAGTAAAACACCCTCACAACAAACCAACCCCCACCACGCTACTACCAACATCCTTTTGTGACACTTACATCATCTTCAGCAAAGACAGAGAGACTGAAGAAGGCTCCAAGGTAGGAAAGTCTTTGCAGTTCTCTTCCTGCACCTGTGCTCAAAGATTTAGGCAACCACAAGGGCAAAGACACAACCTAAAAATAGGAGAAACAGCAAGTTGTTCAGTGCTGCCGTGCCAGCCCTCCTGCTCTGTCACCTCCCAGTGTCTGCCACACACCCCCAGCCCTGCCACACTCAGTCATGCTGAGGGCTACATGGAAACACCTCCTCAGCATTCCAGATACCCAAGCAACTCGTGCTTGGCCTATTTTTCCTAAATGCTCAGGAAAAGCACTCCCTTTCCCAGCTGAATTTGCTCTGTTGTTTTGCATGGGATGCTCCGACAGCCCTTGCTTAGAGTTCTGGAGAACGTCACCAACGTGGGCTGTACCCACCATCACCAGAAGTGACATGGTTCTTTTAACTTCACACACTTACCAAACTGCACATAGGGTGTGTTTTCCCAAACTTGATTTCACAAAGTTCACATAGTGCCTATAAAGAAATGCCAGTAAAAATTACTTCTGTGAGCAATTCCTAAGTAACCTGTCTGCAAAAACAAGTGGAATGTGGCAAACTGCTGAGAGAGCCCACCTTTTTTCCCTTGACCTATGGAAAAACTTCACTCTCATGGTGAAGAGAGTGAGAGCACATCCTGCTCCCATTTCAGCTTTTACATCTGCTCCAAGTTGTCTCCAAAAAGTCAACACATCTCCCAGAATAATAAATTACTGCACTTATTTCAAAAACTAGCTGTGCAAATTGTTGTTTGCTCAGAACATGACAATGCCTGTGCTGGACTCCTGACCCACCACATTAAAACCAGTAACAATAATAAATAGAGCAATTGTTCTCTCCATACACCACGACCTTTGTCTTCTGAATCAGAGTGGAAAAATGTCAGATGAACAGAGAACCCAGGAACAAAGAATCCTATCCAAGATCTCCAACTCACTTTCAACTGCAGCATAGAAAAAAGAAAGCAGTTGTAACAGAGACCCTGGAAACACACAAATCCTGTTGGCTTTCTCCCTTCTCCTGGGTTATATGTTCTCATTCTTCAATTATACTACAGCCAGGAATTGCTATTCCATCCTCCTCTTGCACGCTGTGGCAGACAGAGATAATGAAAGCACAACTCATTGCCAAGTAGCCCTTCCTTGTAGCCAACAGCCAAACTTGCAGCAGTTCACAGTGTAAACTGGGGGAATAACAGAGGGCAGGAAAACACAGAACCAGCAAAAATTACTGTTTCCTGCAAAAGTACCACAGTTTCTTAACCAATTTCATTTGCAGCACCCCTGAGGTTCCAGCTGAGGTGCAGCAGCCCTGGCTGGCACCACACACTGCAGACCCCCCATGTGAAGGGGGCAGCAGACCAAGCTCGAGTCACCAGGAGCCCACCCTGGTCTTGGGTGGCCAAACACGCTTTGCACAAGAGGGGTTTGGTTTGTCAACAAAAGCAGCAGGAGGGGAGCAGATCTGGGACTGAGTATGCATTTTTAAATGCTAAAAATAAACCCTTCAACTTTTCGGCCAGTATTTCCCTCAGTAAATAGTCTCCAATTCAAATATTTTGGGTTTAATGCCATGGATCTGAGCTTCCCATCGTGTGGTATGGACATTGGGTGTTATTGCTCAGACTTAAAGGGAGAGGAGCTTAGCAAGATTTTCTAACCATCCACAGTATTATAATTATGCAGGAGGGAATCCATACATTTGGTTAATCTCTTATAAAGCAACATACACAAACATTTGAGTAGACCACTACACAAAGAGTGTTCATTAAGCCTAAGCCATTATTGGCCTCACACTCTACTAGATTTTTAAAGGCCTTTTACACATCTCACATCACATGAAGCTTCTGACAGAGTTTAATAGCAATCCACTCATCAAAAAATCCCCAGAATGTTGAAGTACATTATCTTGTATAGAATTTACATGTTTTCAGTGATCATAAGGAAATTGCTTCCAGAAATGGACAGTCCTTACCATAAGGGGATATTTAAAACTGTCACTATCGAGGGAGCTCTCTTTGGAAGCTGCAGCCAGGCCTTGTAAGATGGGAATAAAGATCTGTGAAAACACAAGTAGATTCCGTTATTCAAAAAAAAGGAAACAATCAAATTACTCTACTGCTGACCACAGCATGAAATGCCCGTTCAGCCTCCAAATACCGCAAGTTACACAAAAGCAAAACTAAGATATTTTCCCTAACAATCAGCTAAGCCTGAAGGCCTCAGAGACTATTCAAAGCTAAAACCCAACTCGTTTGCTTCAGAGTCAGTGATGAGGTGCTGTGCCATCACTCTGTGCCAGAAGGTTGTCACAGACACAGAGCAGAGCAGGGGCTCTGCACAGGGGCCCAGCCTGCCCCAAGGGGGTAACCCACAGTAACACAGCTCTCCTCTGGCTGGATGGGGAAGTTGGTAAAGATAATAAGCAGCAGTCAAGGACTGTTAGCAAAGAGGAAGTGACTTGACAGGAACTTATTAATAAGAAGTAATTATATCCATTTAGTAAGTCTCAATCACACTCACAGAATAAACCAACAGTAATTTCACAACAGTAACAAGAAATCCCACCGAAATTTAAAGTATTTTTGTTGCTTCTGTGAAGAAACAAATAAAATATTCAATCATACTAGAGAAGGACTACAGCCAGAGGAAGAATTCTCCTCTCCAGGGCACGTGGCCTTTAACACTTCCACAAGCAGTATTTGACAGTCCTAAATGTACTTTCAACTGCATGAACCTCTACTAACAGCAGTCCGGACAGAAATAGTAATTAACCTGCACTACACATAAAAACTATCTCATGTCATTGTTTTCAAAACTGGAAGGACCAAGTGCCATTCCAAAGGCCCCTTTACAGCCAAGTGCCACAACACTACAGTGCTAATTAGAGACAACTACAACCCTGCTGATCTGCTCTACAGTATGTGGGCTAAAGTTTGCTAGGTTTGTGGTTTAACTATTTTTCATCATCTCAGGGAACTCCTCTGACACAGAATAAACCATCTGATGTTTTCAGTCATTTCCTCTGTAAAATATGAATTAGTGGACTAGGATTTGTAAAATGCTCTTCACACCTTAGACACAAACCATGAAAGATGCAAAGAAGGCTAAAGATTGCAGGATAGAAAATACAATAAATCTTCCTGAGCAGGATTACAGCAGATTGCTGACATCTACATTTTGAGGCATTTTGTACAAAAGAATGCAAACCACATCAGCCTTGCAATATCCACCTGCATATTTCAGGTAGCCCCTTCAACCCCCGTGTGTGCTGCTCAGCCACAAATGCACTTTTAACAACACTGGAGTCAGTCTTTTCCACAAAGTGAGTTAAAAAGGAACAAAGGCAGACTGCAGTTGTTCAGCAGCTGACAGCCCCGAGGGAATGGGAACAGGCCTGAGAGGGGCAGGATCACCCTCTGGAAATCCACTCCCTTGGATTCTGCAAGCAGTAGAATCACATGCTGTAACTATTTATTTTTTACCTATGCCTTACCTGTTTGAACACCTCTTCATCCTGATAGGTTGTTCTCACCAGTTCTTGGATAAAGCCAAACGGGAGATTCCTACACAGCATATATGGTACCAGCAAGGACTGCTGCTGCAGTGACCTTTATTTGCATTTAAAAAAAAAATAAAAATCCAAAACTACTGATTATTTGCAGTAGTATTTGCAAATATGTCAAAGCAATCACATGTAAGGATGTGTGTGAAAGCACATTAGCAACCTGTTCCTTTCAGAAGTGACTCATCTTGTCCGCTCAAGTTACTTGGGGAAAGGTCCTCCTGCCAACCCCACACTGTGCTAATGAGGCTGGAAGGAAAGAGCAGCCTCTGTGGGGTAACTGGGTGCCCCTTCTACCCCTGTCTAATGACAAAAAAACCCCTTTGTTAGGCTCAACTAGTGAAGGAACAACATTTTTTGACGTGTGTTTTTCCAGATTAAAAAAAAGAGCATTAGTCTTTTCTGAATTAATACAGTCATTACTTTTAACTGCTCCTTGAGATTTTTGAAAAAGTATCTTTTTTCCCTTATTACATACATAAAAATTATTCTAATGGAAACACTGGTTCATGTAAAGACAAAACTAACCTCAAAGCACAGTGAATAACTGGTGCACCTCTAAAGACTATAAAAGCATCCTCTGAAGACACAAATACAGAATTATGCAGATTTTTGTAGAAGTCATATATCCTATTTTAAAAACCTTTTTACTGGTCCACCTAAACTGGCTGTTGGTTAAACAACTGCGCTTGCAAGCTCAGAGTGGTGGTTTAGTGCAGGAGGCCCCAGACAGCTCTACATGACCCAACCTGCTGTGGTAACTGAAGCAACAAATGCTCTGTCCCTGTGGCAGCTTTTCCTCCACATTCTGAGATGGTTTGCAAGGTGCAGCTCTGCTGGGTGCTGCCCTGCATGGGAGCAGGGCCCCAACAGCCTGCAAGGAAAACAGTTTAAGCACAAGGCAAGGCAAGGCAAGAAGCAGTTAATTGCTTTAACTGTTTACAAAGTTGGTTAACTCAGTTGGTTAACTCAAAAGGTCACATCAGCCGGGGTGATGTTACCCAAACATGATCACACTCAAACTCCTTTCCACCAACACATCGGTTGTAAAGCAACAAACTATTCCTCTGGCACACAAATATCCTGCTCTAACAACTGACTTAGTTTTCTTATCCAATCCTCAGAATCATAAAAGAAGCCTGGAACAGTCTTTCATGAGTAACATCAGCTTTATTTACCTTGGTTGTGTCAAGGATCCCTGTAGCACCAAAGCAGCATGAGAAATGCACTGGGATCGGATGTTGCTCAGTAACTGGCTCACTGTTGGCTGGCTACACATCTGATAAAAACAACTTCATTTTAATACAGACCAGAATTTGGGTACAGAACACAGAGGAAATACGATAAATCTCTTTATTTGGGCAGTATAAATGTAATAGGCAAACTAAGTTTAGCACTACTCCAGCTACAAACCTGCCAGGTTACAGGTAAGTAGTGTTGGTGGGCTGGTTTTTTTCCCCAGAAGGAGAAGATTAGAGCAGAATTTAGAACACTGACAGGGAGCTGTTCCCACAAAAATATGTTTTACATGGAATAAACTTGGGTAAAATGCAGTAGATCAAAAGGGGAAGGACCATTTCTAACATAGTGCCTCTTTAAGAGATAAAAAATATATATGTGATTCACATATGATGAATTAGCAAGTCAAAGGGACCTAGCAAATTCTATAAAATCTATTTCTACAAAGCCATGAAGAAGAAACTCTCAATTCCCACCAGCCTTCCCCACGAAGGAGTAAGAGGAGTGTCTGCGGCAACTTCACTCATCTGAAATGTACCTTTGGTGCTTTTCTCTCCTCTATTCCAACTCTGTCAAAACACTCAATGAGGTAGTTCAGCATCTCTGTCTCCTTGCAGTTTTCAATGGTGAAGTGGTCACTGCAGGAATCGGAAACACTTGAGCTGCCAGAGCCTCCCATACTTTAAAACACACAGAAAGCAGAAACAAAGCATTAGGGACAGTTCTCCACCGGTGCACAGTCAATTCAGCAGCTCCTCCTCTGCCAGTGCTCTCAGCACTCCACCCCATCTCACACGTGGCTCACCGCCCAGGGAGCCTCTTCCACGGAGCAGCTGGGCCAGCCCTGGAGTGCAGAGCTGGAACAGGGCTGAGGAACCAAGTACCTTATCAGAGTCACAGAATCCATGAGGCTGGCAGAGACCTCTGAGGTCAGAGCCCAACCCATGACCCAACACCACCTGTCACCCAGACCATGGCACTCAGGGCCACGTCCAGGCTCTTCTGAAACCCCTTCAGGGGCAGCCCCTTCCCAAGTCTGACCTCTGTCACTAACTAAGGACCTGAAAGACAGCAACAAGGTGCCTAACTCCAGGGGGAACTGTGACTCTCTGAATCCTCACACCAAAAGGACCACACCTAAAGGACCAGGCTCTGTTGGGACACCCCAACACCTCCACGCCGTGGTGCAGCCTCTGCACAGGCTCCACTCCCAGCACTAACACTGGCAGAAAGGTCCAACCTCTGCTGCCAGCCCGAGCAGGGAGGGCAGGTCCCACTGCTGGAAGGGACCTCAGCTGACAGACACTTCACGGGCTCCAAGGAAGCAGAATAAATCAAACCAGGTGGCAGTACATCCAACCCACTGTTCCTTTTAACACTCCCACATTCAGGAGCATTTCATTTCAACTCAGATCATTTCAGTCCCCTCACAGTCAAACACACCATTTCATTTAGCAGCACAGTATCTGGGGGGAGCAAAGCCCACTGACACTGCAAACACAAAAGCTGAACCTCCAAAACCAAATCCTGAGACCAGAGAGAAAGGGAACACAAGTGAGAACAGCCCCATGACTCTCAATCTCAGACTTGTTACCTCAACTGAATTCTTCTCTAATTTTGCCTTCTCTAAGGCAAAGCTAATTAGAAGCAAAATCCTCATTTTGCAGAAGAGAATTAAGACATGATATACTCACTTCATGTAAATGAAATTTTAAAAATAGCAATTATGTGCATGGTTTGCTGCAATTCTCAAAGAAAAGTCTGTGTACAGCCAGAGTGGATTTAAATGAAGACCAATTTATAAGCCCCAGATCTTAAGCTGGAAAATAAAGAGTATTTGCTTCCTTAAGCGCAGCTTTCTAAAAATCATGCTTAAACCTACCAACTGCCAAAACTGGCATTTCCTTTAAACTGTAAGATAATTTACATTTTTCTAATCGAGCTGTACAAATCTGTTGTGCAAACTCTGCAGTCCAACCAATAAATCAGGGAAAGGTTATTGGTGCCCAGCATCTGGTAGCCCAGCATGTGAAGAAACACAACAATCTCTGTTTGCAGAGAGATGATTGCAGTTATTCAATTAAAACTAATCCATGTAAAACAGAGCTCTGTTAAAACAGTGCTCACTAACCACAAAATTATGCTGTTTTTCCTATAGTCTCTCTTTTAAACCTCTTGACTTCTCACATTCAACTTAAAAAATATTATTTTAACAATGTAAATTTATATGAAAATCTACTACTTCTATAGCTAATAACTCTGGTAATGATTTCACAGCAGCAGCAACTCAAATTATTCTAACACAAAGCTCCTCCATCCTTCACACTCATAGTGAATGCCTTGGTGATTTTAAAATACAAGTTGTTGCAGAATTGTACAGCCACTGTGTTTATAATAACTAACAACTTACTGCTGTCTGTGAAATGCCAGGACAGAACAAACAAACTAAAGTCCCAGAAGCACAGCAGAAATCCCATCCAAAGCTTGGCAACTTAATCCAACATTTAGATTCAATCACCAAGAGGACAGAAATTACACACAAGAGTGGGGGAAAATAATCCTGAGTTCCACAGACACAAACCCCCCACACCCACGTTATCAGTTCACTCTCCTGAAATCTGACTGGGATGGAGGAGAGGAGATGCTGCCTGGAAGTTGTTCCAGGTACCAGTGGCTGTAGCATTTCTTTAGGAAGTATTTCTGTTTCAGTCAAGGCACTGAAGGAGCACTCTGCAATGGAACATAAAACCACAGAAGATCTCACCCTGCACGTCCATTTCCAAGAGCTCTTTCTCCCTTGGCATATCCCGTGCCCTGCAGGTGTTCCACAGCATCTGGCCAGTCCCACCACAGATCTACCCACAGCAACTCTGACTTTGTTTCCACATATCTCGGTGTCACACAAATGAAAGGGCTTTGCTGTATGATTCACAAATCTCTGCTATACAGTGAAATACTCAATTCCTGCCCTTCCTTTCGTGGCTGTCCCAGCTACATCAGCCTCTACTACAGCCCTGCCAAGGACCAGTTTGAGCTTTCAGGTGTATTTTGTCCCAGGCTAAAGGAGTGATCCTCAGCTGTCCAGCAGCAGCGAATCCTCAAAGTCACCCTGTCTGCATCAGCTGATTATTTGTCACTGTATCTTTTCCTACACGTTAACCTTTGTCCTCATCTTCCAGTTTTTCATAAGAAAACACACACATGATGTACCAGGAATTTCAAATTACAGCCATGGGTGAATGCTATTCCTTCTACTCACACAGCCAGTGGGGAGCTCCCCTCAAACAGCACTGCAAGGACCACGCTCATTAAGCCTAAAATCAGTATAATTACCATTTCCCTTAGTCACCTCTCCAGAAAGAGCTGACTCACTGCCCTCATTACTCTTGTTTATACACCATCCTCAGGAGGCAGCCAAGTCACAGCGTTGCCCACATTACTTTGGAGATGACTTGGCACTACACAGACTGTTAGTTCCTAAACAACCAAACATGCAGGTTACATTCTCTTTCTCAGATACCTGGACCCAAACTGGACACAAGAAAAATCATCATCTTCATTTTCTTCATCACTACTGTCCTCAGACACATCAGAAACGGCAAGGAGGAGGAGGGAGAAAGGGTTGTCGTATAAACTACCACAACAGAAATGGAAAAGGCCATCAGATGTTTTTAAGCCAGAAGAAAGAGTAAATGGTTGCTTTTAAGTCTATCAAAAATGATCTTCTGTAAACATGCAGACAATGGATAACTCCATGTTAGTAAAACCAAGGCCATACTAACATGCTGTTACACTCCCACAAACTATTCAGGGATCAAAACCACCACACATTTACAACCCAGAAATTGCGAAACAGTTTTTGAGACCCAATGAAAATCATGGCTGAAGTGGAATGTTTAGATATGACTGGATAGTAAGTATTACAATTCTAAGCCAGTGAACTTCAAAGCAAAGGTCTCAAACCCTTGTGTGCTCATTTCTCTCTCCTGCAGGGACAAGGGATTCCAGGAGCAGCCAACAGAGGAAATGCAGTGGTACTTGGCATGACACTCTGAAATAGGCTGATCTGTAATTTAAATCTGTGCACCAGGGAATCACATCTAACCCAGGCCAGCAAGCAACAGCTTTCAACAAATTAACCAAAGCCCTGCTGAGAAAACTGATTTCAGAGCGGGAGGTTTGTTTGGTCTCCTGTCCAGCAGCAGTGACTGAAAGGGAAGCTCACAGTTCAACTGCAATGGATGCACAAAGGGCAGGAAAATAAAGCCATACTGCTGCTTTTAAAGTAATCACATCACACCTGAGACACCACAGAAGCAGCTTCAGCATTTTGGCACAGACAGCCGGTTAGCAAGTCAAGGGATTAGAGCAAACCCAACCACAGAAACCAGCTCGGGGTGAGTAGGGTGAGCTCAGCACACACAGAGCTCTTCCAAGGGTGCCCCAGCCTGCACAGCACACACCAGGCACGGGCCTGGGCCAGTACCTAGGAGGGATCCTGCTCTGCCAGGAGGGGCGGCCGCGCCGGGCACCGGGGGGAGCTGCCAGCAGAGGAGGGCCCGTGGCTGGGGGCCTGTGCCTGGATGTGAGCACTGGCAGGGCTGCAGGGCTGGCTGAACTAGGTGGGATGCAAACACTCAAGGAACGGGGCGTGGAAGAAGCGGCAAAGCCTCCAGGATGGGCCACAGTGTATGGCCGGTACCTCGGAGACGGCGGCTGCGTCCAGGCAGGGCTGCTCGCTGGGAGGTGAGAGCTGACGGGAGGGGGAGGCACAGCTGTGCTGGCAACTGAACTGGCTGGTGGGGTAAGAGATGAACCGGTCATTGGTACATAGCTTGTGAAATTGGTAGGAGGAGCTGGACTAGTCCCATAGAGACTAAACCAGTCACGGGGGAAAAAAAAAAAAAAAAAAAAAAAAAAGCAACGATTTAGGATATGCAGGAAAAGAGTGAAAAAGATAAAATGAGCAAGAGAAGTCCTTGCCCTTCTGATGATTCTTCAGCAATATTTCTGCAGCTCACACACATTATTCCTTTCTACTGTTGTTGAATAAAACTACGTCACCATCTACACACTTCTAAGAGTCACTTTGTGATGCAAGAGTTGGGGGTACTTCTCAGCAGAGAACAGTTACATGGCTTGAATCTACCAAATACACTTCTAGCCATGGCAGTGTAATCCAAAAAGGCGAAATGGAAGGACATTCACATGAAAAAGAATAAAAACCTCTAAAAATCAGCTCTATTTATGGTTCTTGAGACACTTCTACGCCCCTCTCTCTTCTAGTCTACCAATCAATACTCAAGTGAAATCAGCACTCAGTTACAATCAGAAGTCACCTGGACAATGAACTGGAGCCAAAGGAGCCCACATTACAGAACATGGGGCTGCTTCCTGGGTTGGAGCCCATGTTTAGGACGAGGCTCCTGTCGGGAGAGCGGGCGGCAGCAGCGATGGGTTGGGACGTGGCTGTCAGGCTGGCAAAGGGGTTCTCATCCCTGGCCTGGGTGGACATCATCAGCACTTCCATCAGGATCTGCCCAATCAAGTCCTTAAAATCTGAAAACACTGAGAAGAAGAGAGTCAGTGTCCTCACCTCTGTCTCCAGCTCCACATTAGTCAAGAGATGTAAACATTAGCAGAGAATTCAGCCAAAAAGGGCAGAGTTCTGTGAATTAAGTGCTGCTTTTGGCAAAAACAACACATTGACACATCTATAATTATCACTGTGTCTGTATTAACCAGGTTGTGAAATTATAGCTACACAAAAACACTGCTTTTAATGGAAAATGCAGAAGATCAAAGATGACCTAATGCCGCTACTGTTGGTTATTAAAGTTGTCTTGCATGTTCCATTCATATTTTCCCACCCTGCTGTTGAGTTGGGCAAGTTGTGTCATAAAGAAAGGAAAAAAGCCCCATGCATACACACCCCACATGTAAACTAACTATTTTTAATTTGGTCATATCTTACAGCTAACATGGAAAACAAAGTTGGTTATATTAAATAATCAGGAATTCTTGGCTTATCAAATTAACTGCTGGATGCCTGTTATGATGCAAGCCAAGGCATTAATTGAGTAAAAGGTTTCTGAATAAAATAAATACAAGCAGCAACCCTGGGAAAGCACAGGAGCTTGATGACAGAAATCACAACCAAGAGCAGAGAGAAACAGGAGCTACAGCCCCTCAGTGCCATGGCCCTGCCCCAGGACTCTTTCCTGCCCCATCTGCTGACAGCTCACCCTGGAATTGAGCAAAGAGCTCAAGTGGGTGGCTCTGGCTTTGCAGCAAAGAGAGGAAAAGGGGAAACAAAGAGATGGGAATGTGCCACTCAAGTGAAACCACCCCCAGCAGTGCCAGCTGCTCAGGTGCCCACCTTCCTTTGGGTTCTGCTTGAACTGGGCAGACAGGGAGTGGAGGAAGATGACGTCTCTGTCGCGGTCCTTCCAGGACACTCGGAAGATCTTACAGACCAGCTGCAGAGCCTGCTCCTCAGACACCTCCGACCCCGGCAGGGGCTCCTGGGGAACCAAACAAAATCAACACCTGCCTCGCCACTGGCTTAGGCAAGTCACAGTCAGGTACAAATCTCCTTTAAATGGCTTCAGCCTAGCTCCTAATGACAGCCTTTGTATCCTTACAAAGGAATATTGACACCTTTGCCAGAATTTGTGAAAGACACCTGAAGAAACACAAAGGATACGGAGAAGGTGTAGCAGAAATACCCAAATCCAGCAGAAGTTCCAAAACACATTTGAAAATCGTATACTAAGAAGGGAAATTTAACCAAGATACCCATGATTCTGCTTTAAGGAATTAACTGGGGATTCAAATTTTCATTACTCATGGTTATTTTAAGAGTTCCTTGTAAAAATGAAAGGACTGGAGGAATCCAACTTCCCCAGGTCTTTCCTGCCTTCAAATATTGCCCAAGATAGAGACATCTTTCACCTGAATGAACTCAGGGCAGGACTAAAGGCTCAGGAATTTGCCTTGTTCCCTTTTCTTCCAAAAAAGAAATGTGATGGAAACTGCTCAAAATGAAACCCTACTTTCTCTAACACAGAAGGTACCCAAGGCTCCAGGGGAGGGCTCTGGCCATCCTAAGGCAGCTCTGAGTGTGCACCTGAAAAATGGAGCAGCACAAAGGAACAGCACTGAAGTCATTACCCCCATAGTGTGAGGAGAGGTGGCCTCTAAAAACACTTCCAGAACATCCATGACAAGCCAGTACCACAACTCTGCCCTCCACCCTTCTACCAGAACTGTAAAAGCAACACAACACACAAACCAGACAATTCAGCTCCATGGCACTGCCAGGTCTTGGCTTGGAAGTTGTTTCACTGCAAGAGTTCTCCTGTGACAGTTGTACACATTTACAAGACCCAAAAACCCCTTCTGATATCTGACTAACACTGGTGCACCTGGCACTGCTGTGTATCTTACTGCCTGAGATAGCAAGACTCTTCTCCTTTAGAAAAAATAAGTCAATGAGGAAGAACAAAACACAGGTTGAAGAAAACCAAGGTGGCCACTAAAAATCTCCCTTTTTTCTTTTAAATTTGAGGCTGAGGATGGCTCCCCACCCAAGCAGTGGAAGACTGGCCTTGCCTGCAGGCTGCCCCAGAGCCCAGCCTGCAGCTGGGCAGGGCTGGGGAGGATCCTGCACCAGGTGGTTGCTCCAGGGCTTCAGGCCAGGCTTTCACCAACAGACCTTACTGACAGTGCAGGAATAAACACAGACATCCCATGAGCACTGCAGGGACTGCTGTGGAAACTTTTCTCCACTGAACTGATGCTCCATTTCTTTATGGCTCTATTTCACATGGGCCTTAAAAGCAAATGACAAAGAGGACAATTCCAGGAGAGGATTAGGGCTTTGTACTTGCTTTCTTTTTTTTTCTACTTTGAAGAGTTCTACCAGCTCTCTAAACCTAGATAGCTAAATCTTCTTAAGTATTTCCTTATAATATCTGAGGAAACCTTATTACACAGCATTACTCCAGCATATATAACATCTAAAGCAGCACTTTGGGAGTAGACTGCCAAGTGCTATACAAATACCATGCAACAATCCTCAGAGATTCTGAAGAAATGGTTCTGCAGACCTACTGTGTTTTAAAAGATAGATGTGGGCATTAATAGTTCACTTTGCAGTAGGATATAGAACAAAACATTTTCTTCAGCATTTTCAAATATAGTTTTTTAACCAAACTGACACATCAAAATGCAGCTTTGATACTGGAAGTTTTGACTTGTTTTTCCTTCACGCAGATTTTAATGAGAAAACACAGTGAACAAGTTGTTTACAGCTGCCACCTGAGGCTGGTTCCACCCTCTCCTAAACCATGGGGAGGGCTCAGCCCCAGCCCTGCCCCACTGCCAGGCTCAGCCCACCCACACCCACCTTGTCTGTCAGGCTCCGTTTCTCTCTGCGATCGTTCTCATCCACCTCCATGTTCTCAATGCCTGAATCCACATCCACCTGGGACATGCTGTAAGTGGACACAAGAGAAGCCTGGTCACTTGTGGAAAGCTGCAGACAGTCCTCTGGAAGATGCTGACTGCAGGAGTGTCCCCTTAAGCAGAAGCAGCAGAGAACCCAATGGACAAACAGCAATTAAAATGACTAGTGGATAAATGCTGCTTATATTGCATTTATCTCGAGTTCAAGAATTCTGATTTCTTTAGCATGCAATACACAGCCATCACATCCCATAACCTTTTCTTTTTTAAACAGAATAGCTGAATTATCCCCACCAGACACACTCATCACTTAATATCTAAGATAATGCTTTGTCTTTTACCACTTCAGGTCAGGAATTCCCATTAAAGCCAGACTAGAAAAAGCACTACAGTGGTCCAAGCAGTGTGTGAGTTTTATGCATTAACACAGCTGGGAGGGAGAAAGGGCAGAGCCTTGTCCTGGCAGGAGGATTGCCCACCAGCACTGTGCAATGTTTGCTGGCTTTTACAAGCTGCACGTTACCTTTTCTCACAGGAGACACTGTCAATGTCCATGCTCTGAGAGCGAGACAGAGACTGAGACTGGGTTTCAAGGCTGTTGGATGGAGAACTGCTGAGGGAACTCACTCCTTCACTGCTCTGGCTTCGGTGGGCCACTCCTAGAGAAAAGGCAGCACCAGGGTGTTACCACAGAGGCCAGAAGGCCCCACACGCTACTTGGATGCAAAAGAGAGGAAATACTGCTTTTCAATCCAGCTCTTAAGTGTTCTCAGTAATGCATTAAGAAATAAATGTTAACCATATTTACAGCTGACTACAGATAATCACAATTGCTGCCTTCCCCTGCAGCAGCAATGTAGGAATGCTTACCTGCATGAAACACAGAGAACAAAGCTAAATTTGCATCCAGGAAGAGCTCAGAGATTCACTCCTGTAAAACTGACCTTTGGTAAGGTTGCTCTGTCTACTACCTTAAGATCTTGTCAAAGCCCTCTAAATGCTGTTCTATCAGAACAGAACTTCCCACTGGGCCATTTAATGGAGTCAGCTCGGGTGAGGATACAGGACACACACACTCCCACAATCTACCAGGAAATCATCAGTACTTTTGCTTCTGTACAAGAATAAAATAAGCACTCAAGAAGTCCTAACAACATGTACCAAGTGTAACACCACCATCGTGACTTTGGAGGAGGGCTGATGTGTCAGGGTACGAACAGATGGGCTCCCTTTGCAAGGGACACTTCTCCAGAGAGGTGTTAGACACCAGCAGGGTAGGAGGAAAGTTATATCTGTAACTGCAAATAAAGCAGAACAAGGCTTGCATGCAGCAACAAGGGTTACTGGTGAGTAACTGGAGGGCCATAGCTGGGTATTACCATTCATAAACAACACTCAAACAACATTTTGGAGCCCACTGGGTCTTCAGTGTGAAAAGAAAAATGGAGGCAAGAACCAAGATCCTCCAAGAAAAGTCAGATTTCGCTTAACCACCTATTTGCCAATATTAAATGGCTGCAAGAGATTTCACCCAGGTGGCAAGAAAAAGTGAAGAAAACCCCTCAACTGCAGATCTAAATGCCTGTTTCCTGCAGTCCTGGGACTCTAGTGGTGCAGCTCTGACACAGCCCTTGCAGGAGGCACAGCCCCAGAGCTCAGCACCAAGGATATCCAAATGCCAAGGGCAGTGCCTGAGCTCAGCAAGGCTGCCCAGGCCAGTCAGGTGAAAGAAAACCAAGGGCAGAGCTGCAGCGATGCAGATTCCCCAGGGTAACGCCCAGGGCACTGCACCGCCAGTGGCCAGGGAGGCCGAGGGCAGCAGGAACTCCAGCATGCCAAAATACAAGATATTTAAGTTAAAGCCATGTTTTACTTCAGTACATCATCCATTTGAAAGGTGCAACATTCCTCGAGTTCTTCATCTCTCCTCATCCCTCTTCCCAAAGAAAATCTGGCTAAGTCAGTGGATAAAGAGACCAGAGCAAACATGGTTTACCAGGGCAAAGGACTGCATTGTTCTGCATTCCCTTGGGGTCTGACTCTCACTGCCACAAAAAGGCACTTTAACAGTGATGCTGCAGCTCTCATTAACAGGCCTCCTCAGTCCTACCACCTTGTCACACAAATCTCCCAGAATTTACTTGCATCTGCCCTTTGCTAAATCAGGTATACAATGAGATACCTGACACCTAAAGTTCCAGTTGTCACTGATACACTGTTTTTAGGTTCTACAAAACATTTTCCAGATAGATACAAAATAATGATCCTATTTTCCATTAAATTGGTGCCTAAGTCTGATCTCACCATGACAGGCAGTTCTTGAGAACAATGGATGCTTACAAGGACACCATTCTGCTGGGGCTGCTCTGTATGTCCAAATGAATTAAAATCCTCTGCAGTCACTTTATGCTGCTGAAAGGAACTGCTGCAAACCCCACAGCATTAGCTGAGTCCTCATTTATGCTACATAAACACAGAAGATAATCTTTTTTCCTGATCCATTCCCCAGTTTAACTGTATCTCTTACCCTGGTGTGGAAAAGGCACACATTAAATAGCTGCAATGAAGGCACTGGAGGAAGCAAAAACTGTCATTTCTGTTTCTGGCCATCGGCCCATCTGGTCTGCACAGTCAGGTACTGCCCTGGTGGACCCTTAAAAACCAAATCTCCAAGATCTTCACCATCTCCAACCACTTCAGCCCTGACAAACCTGCCTGCCACCACCTGGACACTTCTCCCTTCAGGAACACGTTTCTACACCTCCTGCTCTGTTGCAATTATTGTTTATCCAGTTGTGCACCAGGAAGGATCAGGATCTCATCTCTTTGAAAACTAGACATTTATTTTTCCTGGGTTAGTTTTCACCTGGATTAAGTCCATGACACACCTCACCACAGAGCTGCTACAGACAGCAGAGCAAGAAATACTCCTTTCAGCAAGAGCAAGACCTAAAATGGATTAAAACAGTCGTGTAACCACAGGCTGAGGGAACACAGAGTGAACTCTGCATTGTTCTTAAAAAGTCACCTCTGCTCCTGGGCTGCTGCCTGTAATCATGAGGACAATACAGAGTGTTAAATTCCCTCTGCAAAGAGATTTTCTTAGGAAAAGCTTTTGACAGCGTTTCTCTGTCCTGCTTTGGAGACAAGGCAACAAAACAAGCAGGAAAGAGTCACTCCTAGGTATTTCTGAACAGCACTGTAATTAAACTACAGGATTTAAGCTTGTAAAATACACCACTTACCAAAGGGAAAAACATAACACTTCAGAGAGCAAATAGGTAAACGATAAAGAACTCTGCAAGAATATCAAGGAACATTGGGAGAAATGTTATTGCTATCAAATTACTAGAAATCATATTGAAAACCTGGTTAGAACAATGCTGACATTTGTTTTGTGGTTGGTTGTGTGAACCCCTTCACTAAGAAACACAAGAGGCAAAACAATTCAAGTTTTCAGATAAAGACCACAATGCCAGCAAATGTGACAGTTTGTTCTGATTACCAACACAAACAACTTGACATCAAAATTAATTTTCTTTTTAGATCAAATGTGGTACAAACATAAGAATATTGTCTTCACCTCTCTGTAGAGCAACCCTCCCAACTTTTCCTGCTTGCTGCATTTGTCTGATTTTAATACATCATCTCTTATTTGCATCTTCTGAAATCAATACCATTTGTAAGCATTCTGCTTGTATTCACTCCAGTAAACAGACTGGCAAAGTAATACACAGCAGAAAGCAAACACTTCATTCTTGCACTGACAATGCACAGCCACAACCTGCTATTTTCAATTGTGCCGAATCCTTGTAATTAAAGATCAAAAATGAACTTGGGACTGCTTGCTAAAACGGATCTAGGAACCAATCAATAAAAACTGTGCTGCAAGACTGGAAAGAGGTTTTTCCTGTCTCCTTGACAGATCTTTTCCGTAACACTGTGCAATATTAAACTATATCACATGTTCTTCAAGCTTCTGTAACCCACATTTTAAATGCCACGAGTTTACACACACCTGGAAAACAACTGGAAATGAAATAACTGGAAAACCATCTATTACATGGAAAACGAAAATATGAAGTACCTTCTACCACTGTTTTATAACGATTTGAGAATTACGAGCAGCAGAAATACCAGGGCAGCAGCACAGTGCTGCGAGGACAAGGAGGCGTGTGCAGGGTGGGGACCGCGATGCTGCCCCGAGGCTCAGCCCACCTGAGGCTCCGATGGGGGAGGTCGCAGGGGTGATGCTGTGGACGGCGAGGCCCAGCCCGGGGGACGGTCCCGGGGCCGCGGCCCCCGCGGGCGGCCCCGGCGGCGTCTCTCGCTGCGGGGATGTCAGGGGAGTGGAGGGCTGGGACAGCGACCCTCCTGCCAGCCGCGCCAGGCGCCTCCGCCGGATCTGCGGGGGACAGGAGAGAGTGAGAGCCGCTGGGACATCTGCAGGGACAGGAGAGACAGTGAGAGCCGCTGGGACATCTGCAGGGACAGAACAGTGAGCACCTCTGGCTGCATCTGCACAGGGATAGAACAGACACTGAGCACCTCTGGCTGCATCTGCACAGGGATAGAACAGACACTGAGCATCTCTGGCTGCATCTGCAGGGGACAGGACAGACAGTGAGAGCTGCTGGGTACATCTGCACAGGGATAGAACACTGAACACCTCTGGGTGCATCTGCACAGGGATAGAACAGTGAGCACCTCTGGGTGCATCGGCACAGGGACAGAACAGTGAGCACCTCTGGCTGCACCTGCCCCTACACAGGGACAGAGAATAAACCACATGAGCACCTCTGGCTGCACCTCCGTCTGCACACACTCCCCAGGCTGCCCTTTGCCCTCCCTCCCAGCAGGGTACTGATTCCTGGAAAGGCAAATATTGAAGCTTTCCCTGTTACCTGCTCAATGGGCTCACTGCTGTTCCTCCGTGCTGTCACAACACGACAGGCTGTGCATGTCCCTCCAGGGTTGCGAGAGACACATTTAACATTTACTGCTCACCCATTTCCAGCCCTGCAGTGCTCCTCCTCATTTATTCTGGCATTTGACAAACTGCATTAATGTGATAAAAGGGACAATATGGATGTGACCTATGCTCTGACTTCACACCACATGGTACCAACACACCTGTGCTAAGAAAGGGCCAGCTGGAAGTCACTCCAGCCCACCACTGTCCAAGTTAACCCAAAACTGAACTGCAACACCAAAACCATGCTGGGCAGAAGCACCTTGAGAAGCCAAGACAGAATAAAAAACAACCTCTCATCACCTAGAGATACTCCACCACACAGAATCTAAAAACCAGTTCTTTATGTTACTTTAAAGACAGAGAAGCATCTGCCTTCAAGATCCAGCTTCAGAAAACTGTTATGAACCCATGTATTAAAAACTGTACATGATTATAGAACACTAAGATTATACATGAGGAATAAGTGGACAAAATAAAACTTAATAAAACTCGAGTTTTAAGTGCTTCAGGTTTCTCATTAATGAAAAACAGATCTGTTCCCAAAGCTTACATCTTCAGCTTGAAACAGGTCCAAAATAAAGGTATCATAGCTGAGGGTGTCAGCTCCCTGCAAAAATGAGCAATCCCTGTTATTCTCTTTGTATTATGACAGTCAAGCATTGCACACAACTTAACAGTTTTCACTTCTGCTCATAATCCTAAAGAACTGCCAAGCAAGTGAAAGACTGAACAAAAGATTTGTGTCAAGGCAATGTCTACACTACATTCCTGTACCATTTAATGGCCTGTGAAACCCACTCCAACAGGAAGAAAAACAGATCAAATTAAATCAGGCTTCAAAAACTGGGGGAAAACAGTGTCTGGAACTACATCTCCCTCCATGACAGGTGTCACCACATGAACATGCAAAGCAGCTAGAGGGATTTTTTTAATTTAAGACCCAAATAAAAAAATAAAAAAAAAAAAATCTATGAACAGAATCTCTTAATCCTTCCCCCTTGTCAAGCAAATATGGGAGCTTACATAGGGGAGCATAAATACATTGTTCAGCTTTGCCTTAAGAAGAAGTAATACATATTAGGGTTTCTCTCCACTTGTACCTTACAGCTTAATTTTTCAGCTGTTCATCCACCTGTTTACCTGGAAAAATTACAGAACTGTCTCAGCCCCCAGAGGTACAACTGAGAAAATGTCAGCTGTACATCCCCACATCTGAATCCAAATTAAGTGTTCACAGCTCACAAAATACTAAAATATCATTAGTAAAACACCTCAGCTGAATGGAAATCTCTTTGAATTGGGGGTTTGAGCTAAAATTTTAACAGCTCTTTCCCCTCCCTTAAGCAGACCCATAACTGCATTTCACATAAAGGCAGGAACGGGAAAAAACACAACTGCACAAAGAGTCCATAAATGCAGCAGTGACTGAGGGAGAGAGACAAAGATTGGCTGTTCCTGCTTCTTCTGTAACTAATGTGATGTGAAACTCTCCCACAGCTGCTCAGTCATCCTTGCTAGCAAGTCCCAGATCTGATGTTAGGAAGGAGATGTGTGAGGACAAGAAGGCAGGGACAATAACCAATACAGTTATCAATTTATGCTCAAGCACAACACTGATTACTCAAACAAGGTCCCCTGCCCACCACCTCCCAGTTCCAGGCTGATAACTGAGGTCACTTGTGGCACTCAGCATTCCCTCCCCTGCAGCGCCCAGTTTCAGCAGATGCAACTGCAACCAGCACTGCCCAAACAGGAGGGCACCAGGACAAACCTCCTGCCTTGTGTTTGCCACTCTCAGTGCAGGCACCACCCGCCTTCCTCTGGGACCAACCCCCAGAGTGGAACCTGCCTTGGAAACAGCCTGAAGGGTGCCTGCAACAAGAACTGTGCACAGACACTGAGCTGCTTTCAGGTAAGATACTGCAACTGAAACTAATACAAGACCTCTCCCTACCCCTTCAAGGATGGTAAATTATATTTACCTTCCTTATTGCTGAACAAAGCAACATTAAAATATAAATAAATTCTGAATACTTTTTCTAGTGACAGAGACAGCTTTCACAATTGAGGGTACTATGACTATGCTTTTGAAGAGCAGTCTTCAGAAATACATTTTTGATTTTAGTGTACTTCTTAACAGCTGTTATCTGGCTGCACCACAACAAAGAATAAAACCAGCACCTGTCCAAGCTGGTTAACTGATCATTTAGTTCTGCAGCCCAATAAAGATACAACCAGGAATGCTGCACCTTCACAGGTCCCTTAGGCTCACACACTCCCAGTTAAAAAATTCTGCATCAGTATCTGCCTTAGTGGCAACTGCTTACTGAGACTAAAGAAATTGCTTATTCTACCATAACCACAGAGTTCCAAGTCTGTACAATACAGAGTAACTTGAAGGGATAACTTTATTTTTCTTGTATTCATTAGAGCACACTAAACTGATTTAAGAAATGCTTCATTTTCTGGTGACTCTAGTCATGTTCTGTGCCCAGAAAGTGCTACTCAAAAATCATGTATATGTTGGGAGATGATAAATTCACCTCATTCTTTCCCACTCTATGCCCCATTTAGCTTGATTCTGCTTTCTTTCTGTGTAGTCCCTGTTCTCACCTCATGCCATCTATCATGCTGAAATTCACACACTAAAAAGAAATTTCTCTTCTCCCCTCCTAAAAGTTTTACTGGTCTGTAGTGAATGACAGCAAAGCAAACACTGAGGAAATGTCAGTGAGGGACACTGTGGACAGCATTTGAAATTACCTTCTTGAAGGCAAAATACACCCTATAATTCCAAAGTCATTGGCAATTGTATACATCCCTCATCTTCTTCCACTGCAGCCCGTTAGTTACAATTAATTATGGTTTGGTAGAAGAAGATGATGTTATCTGGAAGAGGTTTGCAATCACTTCAACCTCCCATTATGTGTTGTTTTCACCTTCAGTCACGGCCTGATAAAAAGTTTGAATCTAAAGAAAGTCACATCTAGGATATTTTAGGAGATTTTCCCCTACGGTCTGATCCAGGGCCCACTGCACCAAATAACAGTAAAGTGGAGATGTGGAGGAACATTAAAATAGATTTGGCTCTGACTTTTCAGTGAGAGATCCATTAATAACAAGAAGTGACAGAGTGACTCTCTTAAAATGATACAAGATTGTCTGAAGTAATCACCTAAAAGGCCAGCCAGCCGGGCCCTTGCTGAAGTGGACAAGAAAGACATGGAATATTTGAGTCACTGGAGACAAATATTTTGCCAGAAAAAGGTGGATGAGTTTCCCTGGAGAAGTCCTGCCCTGCAGTGGCATGACGATGTCAGTAGTGCTGAGGTAATGACACAAACAAGCTTCCATAGGTTAAATAATTCTGAAATTAATCATAAAACACCTCACCATCAGGGCAGTTCAACAACGAGAGGAATTGTATGTAAACAAAGTACTCACAAAATACACCTGTAAAACTGGAGCTCCCTTTTCAAGGTAGGAATTACAACACCACTGTCTCATCCTGCCCTTGTAATGTGGCAATTGCACTCCTTTCCTCAGTGCTTCCAGACTGTGAGGATGTTCACCCAGTAAACAGCACAGAGCATATTCTCCTACATCGTGATGCAACCCAGCAGGATTGCTAAATCCTGACAGCCAACACAATCCAAAACATCCCGACCTCATGGGATGCAGACCCAGTGACCGAGCAGCCGCTGCTCTACAGCCCCACTGCACGATGTGGCAGAAAACAGAGAGAACACCTTCGGGGCCTGCCTGCAACACAAGGACAACTCTGAGCCCCTCCTGCAGCTGGGCTGACACATTTTATGTGCCTGCAATATACATTAATATTTGATTATTATTTATGTTGTGTGAGATTTCAAGTTTTCATGATTTGGACATTACACTGGGACAGGGGGAAACCCCACACATCCTGAGCAGTACCAGGACATAATCCATTTGGAAGTCCTCTAATACATGGGGAAAACATAAGACCTTAGTCTATATCAAAAAAACAAAATCAAACACCACTCTTTAAAAGGAAGAAACAAGAAACAGCTCAGGTTACTCCATGCCAGGGGTTTGTCCATTACAACTTCAGGGAAAGAACACAAGGTTGAACAGAGAAAAGGAAATCAAGGGAAGCACTGGAGGACTGACAAGCCTGTTTGGGGCAGAAAGGAAATTAAACACCAAGGCCACAAACACGTCCACGGTGCTGCTCAGCAAAGCCTCTGAGGCAGCAGGATTTTCAGTGTATGACTACGTTAAAAGGCTGGGTGTTTCAGATCACACACAGGGAACACACCAAGGCCAGGGCCGGGCACAGCGAGGGGACACGCTGCACACAAAGGCCACCTGGCAGCTGCAAGGGGAAAATAAACAACCAGGACAGCAGCAACGCCAGGGCCGGGCCGGGGGGCCGCGGCTCAGGGACAGCGCGGGGAGGGGGGGAAACGCCCCGAGCAAGGGCAGGGGGCGATGGCAGAACCCCCATCACAGCCCCCCCGAACACAGCCCCCCCTCCCATCACAGGACCCCCCCCTCTCCC
>VXAU01002385.1:527916-601541 GCA_013399695.1 Formicarius rufipectus | reverse complement strand
AGGGAGGAGTGAGGGGAGCCGGGGGGAGTGAGGGGAACAGGGAGGAGTGAGGGGAGCCATGAGGGGCACCGGGGAAGGCGGTCTCGGGGACGCCGGGGGCAGCTAAGGAAGGCGGGCTCGGGGTTCCGTGAGGGGTCTGAGGGAGGCGGCGAGGGGATCCAAGGGGTCTAAGGAAGGCGAGCTCGGGGTTCTGGGGAAGGGGGACTCAGGGCTCAATGAGGGGTGCGGGAACGGCGAGGTTGAGGGTCAGAAAGGTCTCAGGAAGGGGGACTCGGGGTCCGTGAGGAGAGGAGGAGGCAGTGGCCTCTCAGGGACGCCACGACCTCAGCAGGATCACACTGCTGAAACGTTGTGAACTCCTCGGTGATGAGAGACTGAGGATCCTCAGGACTTGATCAAACTGCTGCAGTGTGTGAAACACCTGCACGGAACACAGAGGTGCTAAGACCCTGCTGAGCACTGGGCCTCAGCCCTCTCTAGGTGAAGTTTAAACCTGCACTGTATTTTTCTTTGTTATGAAACTATTTTGCACCTGGTTCTTTTATTGTATCACAAAATTGTGTCTTTGTGAAAGATATTCATCTTTTCCCTCACACTGAATGCCAAACTCAGCTCTAGAGCAAACCAAACAGATCAGCTATAGGAACATTGGAGGGTCACCACCCGCAGCTTGGCTTGTTTGATTAGTTATACAAAGGGAAAAGAGAACAGGATTTTTAAAAGTTGTGATTTGGAAGAGCATAACCAAATCGAGAGCTGCATCAGCAGGATTTTAGCCCAGGATGGCCAGTCACTAATAACAGTGAACAGACAGGTGTGCACAGGGCAGCGTGGTTGAGTCAGTGAGCCCCAGAGTCCCACAAAAGCTGCACAACAGGATGGTAAGATGGAACTAACCTGCTCTGTGTGAGCAATTGGGACATAGTTTCATACACACTGCTAATAATTACATAGTAATAAAATCAATCTCAGTTTTTAAATGCATGTATGAGGCAGGTAAGATGTTTAGTCTCGTGTTTTTATACATTTCTTCTGTGATGTATTGATTTTAAATTTTTTTTACAAAATATTTTTGATGACAACCAAAATGTTCATAAGGGAAAAAATTATTTTGGTAATAATTGAATATGTTCTATAAAAAGACCAGCAATATGTATTGCTGCCTTTGAGTTTTAGATTATGCTTCATTTTAGGTTTATCTTCTTGGGATTTATTTTTAAGGTCAGCGTGAAGGGATCTGAAACACCTTTGAATGAAACCCTTCAAGTGCTCCTCTGGGGAGTTCTGTTCGTGTCTTTCAGGTCGAGGCAAAGGTTATCTTTATGTCTTTATTTCCCCTACATTCAGAACACAGGACTTCTCCCTTTTTTCCCACATAAATTTCAAGATGTTTAGTTTGTATTTTCTGAGAGTGTATGGATTGGTTTGCACATAAATGAAGTCAGAATAAGCAGTTTTGTCACTGCAGTAGCTTCTCTCATCCCTAAGATCTCCAGAGCATCCTTGAGCAAGTTCTACATGGCATTACCTGTTCCCAGACCAGCAATTTGAAGTAGGAAGGTAGCAATAAAAAAGTATCACTGCTGATAAAAACTCTTCTGTTTCTATCAGTAAGGGCTTTCTAATAGCAGCCTCACTAATGAGTTATTACATTTCTAGTCACTCAGGTTTCTAAGGCTGCATTTTTCTCATTCCCACTTGGAATCTCTCCTTGTACTAACAGAGTTAAGGTCGTCGTTGCCTTTCTGTATTGCTTCTCACGCATCTGTTACTGGAGGGCACAGCTTTAAAGCTGTGGGGTTTGAGAATACCTGCCAGGATTAACACTTAAAACGTTTACAGGTCAATGGTAGATACAGCACGTTGCAGAAGCGCCATCCAGTGGAGCAGAAAACTCCGTGTGGCTGTTGCTGTACTTTATCGATGGAGGTGAGCTGGGCTGCTGCCTGAACTGTTATTTCTGTTAGAATAACACTGGAACAGCAGTTTTGTTTTCAAACAAGTGAAAAGCTACCCCCTTCCAGAAGGAAGACACTGTCAGGATCCATAGAATAAACACCAGGCGTTTTACTGCTGGTCCCCACATTTCCTTAACTTTGTAAAGGCTATTAGTGCTTTTCTTATGGGGTTGATCTAATGAAAACCCCTCCACACTTCAACAAATTTTCTTTGTGTTGATGGTGGCTTTAAGCATCCTGAACTGATAAGTAGTATCAGAAAGGTGGTGCTACTCATGTTTCAAAATGGCTGGGATTATTTTTTTCATATACAGTAATTAAGTTACTAATTACCAAAGTTAAACTCTTTTTCCACTCCTGCTACAGTTAGTGTTACCAACAACCTGTAGCAACTCATTTCACTTGGAACTGCCAAGTTGAATTCACCATTTACATGTGCTCATTGTTCACAAATGGCAGAATAAAACCTCCTTCTCTATGATCTTCTGTAATATTTCATAAAGAAGAACATTTAACCTAATTGAACAGCTGTATGCAAAATAATCCTCACTAAAGAAGCATTGTTTGTTTGCCCTCTGTATGTGTGCTTAGAGTGTTCACTTATTTTGCAGACTGGAGTCTCTGTGGATTACTCAGGCCCATCTTCACTGCTCTGGGATTTGACCACAGGCTGGTCTCCTCTGGTAAGCTCAACTTCATTATTGCTGAGAATGAAACAGCTACAGCCACTATGGGACCTCACACTACACATGTCAGATAGGGGCAAGTGGAGTTACTACTAGTCTGCATCTTAGAGAAGCATTTTGAATAATAAATCTGTATCCTTTGTTGTTTGTTTCCTTGTTTATCATGCCTTCTCTACCATCATCCCCCCCTGCTTTGTTTGATGTTGTCATGCCCTTTAGAATTGGCAGGTTTTCTTGTTGTAATTTAGGCAGTTAACCGGAGACCCAGGCCATACCATTTAATTTGGGTTGGATTTATTCCTACAAATACATATTCAAAAGTCAGATACTTAATATTGGTTTGGGGCATTTATTAGCAAAAATCACATCTTTATCACTGGCAACAGCAGACTTATTTCCTGAGTCAGAAGCATCAGACCATTCAGGTTAGTAGACACAAGGAATCAGTTGTTGGCCATGAGATGTGTAGTCTCCTGTGCAGAGCTGTCTCTCCAGCAGTACAACACACATTCAAGCTCTCTTGAAGACCTGTCTGCACACTTGATTCTCACAACGAAGCTCCTATCAAAAAAAAAACCCCAAGAACATAGATGTATCTGGTAATCAAAAGAACTGCTTCCAAAAATGAACACAGATCCTTTGATCCCACTCTGGCCATGCCAATGACTTATGCTGAACATTACAGGGAAACGGGGAAGTTGTTTCAAAGCAGAATGAGCTCACTATGTATCACCCATTACAAATACTACAGAGCTAGAAGACTTGTACACGCCATGACCACATTAGAGATCTTATTTTGGTCATATAGAGACAGAATTAGTAGAAATTTGAAGTCAATACCAGGTGGAGGTCATCTCCTTCAAGCCAGTGAGTCCAGCCCCTGTTCTTCTTCTCACCAGTCTGGACACAGACAAGTTTGTCATTTTGCCAGGTAACGAGGCTCTGTGAAACAGGGAACAAGAAAGTGTTTCTGCATGTCTCTCTCAGGCAAAATACTTGTAGACAACACCCCTTTTCCCAGGTAAAAGAGGGCCTAAGTACCACTCCTGAGTGAAACTCCTTGTCTATAACTCAGGCTCCTACCTCTGTTGCATTACAAATATTATTCTTTAAATATTCTCAACTCAAGTACTGGATTGATCATGGCATCTTAACTTTGTCGCAGCCTCTTGGTTTTATATATTCATTCTTACCTTGCATTTTCTGTTATCCAGGCCTTTATTATCTTCTTCAAACTCTTGTCCAACTTTGAATTCCAGCAAATAATCTCTGAATGTGCTAGTGGTATGGATATAGAATGAGTCACCATCCTGTTTGATCACCTTCTGAGGCTTCAGCATTTTTGCTATTTTGCGTGTTGCAAAGTCAATACCTTGGACAGGAGGCAAAAAGGTCAGAATTGTGTTTATCACCAGCCATTTGGACAGCCAGGACTTAACCTGTATTATTATTGGAAGCATTTCTTAGATACTTTTGTTGCTTGGTTGAAACTTTTGTTTTGTTCAAAGGTGTGCATTATACAGATTCAGTTGTTCTCTTGCACATTTTATTCTTTGGAAACCAGTTGACTTGTTGGCCATTCCTATACAAGACTTATGGGATTTTGGGGCAAAATACTCCTTTTAGGATTTGGTTTGCCACACACAAATGCCTTAAGCTTGAACTCTGACTTACCCATTGCTTAACTGGAGGGAATACTTAGGTCCTATTCCCACCCTTTGTTGGAGAAAAGGCAATGTAGGAATTAACAAAGACACTCTGTACCCTATACCTTAAACAGGACAAAGTGAAAGGCAGTCCCAAAATTAATTCCTCAGGCTTGTTTTCAAGACATGGCACTTTTTAAGTGCAGATATAAATCATCACACTTGTCAGAAGATGTCCTGATTATCTGTAATAATCAGCCTGTGACAAAATCCTGATGTTCCTGGTAATGCTGAGCTCAAGACAGTGCCTCTGGATCTCTCTTATTTCTCCAGTGACTGTTTCTTTAGAGGAACAAGCAGGCAACTGAAGCACATTTCATCCCCAAGCATGTTTAGAGTTAGGGGGATGGGGAAAATGGGGGCTGTGCGCTGTTAGTTGATTTTGTCACCTAGATAAAACTGTCATTTTATAGGACCACTAGAAGTTTCTCCCTCCATGCCAGCTGGGGCTGTGATCTTGACAGGGTGTGTTCAGTGCCCACACGTTGACCCAGAAGGCCCAGGGTTCAGTGTGTGTTACTCTGGGCATCACTGCTGTGCCAGGGTCTGTCAGGCACCTGCTCACATGTTACCAGTTCCCTTCAGCACACATGGCATTCTGGCTACCAAGCTGAAGTAATTAAAGGTAGGTTGTAAACCATCAACAGGATGCTTTGCCTTTAGTTTTAAGTAAGTTTCCCCAATCATATGCTGAAAACTCACTGCACTTTTTCACAATATTGGTATTTATAATTCAGCCCAAAAAACCCTTAACTTAGCTGGACAATATTTATCATCAAGGAACAGACAGAATCTCTATTTGATTTGAAGACATTAACATAGTAAGAATATATTATTTAGTATCCAAACTGAGGAAAAAATGCAAAAAAAGAAGAGTAAGGATGCTCCCCTAATGAGTAATTGGTAGCACAGCAGGATTAGTAACAGAGAACAGTCCTTTCACCATGTTACAGACACCACCCAGACAATTTTAGTTACCCAGCACAGATATAGCCAGAAAATAGGTTTCTTTCTAGTTGTGTGTGCCATAAGCAACAAGGGACAGTGCTGGTCCCCAGGTTGCACAGGACCCAAAGGCACAGAAGGGTGGGAGAGGAGAGGTTCCTGCTGTCACTGTCTGTCACGAGCTGTGTACAAGAAAACTTAGGAAGTACTGAGAAGTTTTTTAGTTTCCCTTTAAAGCACTGTTAGTCTCTCCCTCTACCAGTGTGAGACATTCCCAAAAGCTACAATGACAGGCTCCAGTACAGCAATGCTCTCTGTATCAATAAACAAAGATCCTTCCATTGTTTCTTAGAGGAAAACAAAAACATTTAAGCAATGTCTATGTTTTAGAAGAACTTAGACTCTTAAAATTCAGCAGGACCCATAATGGGGGAAGGGAGGAAGGACAGAATCAGATACTTTCACCTACCTAAGGCCACCATATAACCTTCAAAGTTGTCATTGCTGACAAGGTTCCAGGTTCCACTGAAATCCACAGGCATTGCCAGACAGTAGAAGGAAGATTCAATCACAGAGGCAAAAATAAAGATGCAGTTCTCTAACCAGGCCTTATATAAGGCAGACTGTGGGTGGGTTACATCCCAGGGCCTTCCCCATGGAGGGGAAGGGTGCTGCTGCTGGGCCAGTAGGGCAGAGGGGATTTGTAGAATGGCTTCAGCTGTGCTTGAGGCCAAAGTTCACTGCCTCCGAAATCTTTGCGTGGAGCAAATGTTAATAGCCCAAGAGCCACAGGGCAGGCCAAAACCTGGGCTGGACCATTTGGGACCATTTATATACTTTGAAGGTACTGATTTTGTCATTACTAAAATTTCCTGCATGTTTTTTAGATCTGTGGCTTTATGATCTGAAGTCCAGATGTTTGCTGAGAAGGTGAATCAGGGATTCACAAAGTGACCTACCCCCTGTAAAGACATGCTGTATTTGAACAGTCAGGGACTGGCTGTTAAACTGGAGATAATATTATACCAAAAAATTTTAAAGCAGTACCTATGACACAGTAAGAGAGAGAAGAATTCTCTCGTTGGTTTATGCTTAGAGCGAATAGGAGGCACATTCAGATAGTACTTTCATGGATATAGAAGATGTAGCTCCCCTCTTTGCTTCCTACTCTCCCCATATAAAGGAGAGGTGATACAGGAGTTGTTCTCACTGATGCTGTGTTAGATGCTTTACATTGTGGCAGACCACAGGATGCAGCAGATAAACTTCAGTGCTGGACTTTACCTGCAGCAAAGGAGTGCTAGAAATCTCAGAAGTGATGATCCAGCAATGTATTTTGAAAAGGGAACAAAAAGTGCTTGACTTTGAAGAGAAATGATCCAGGGAATTTGGAAGTGAGGGAATAGGGATTTGAAGGTGAAGAAACTCACCTACACTTTATACATTTATCTATTTACTGACTTGTGTTAGGCTGAATGAAAGGGATAGTTTGCAGAGGAGTTTCCCTGAACTTTAGCTGCTTTTGTGGAGCTGGCAGTTTGACCCATGTGACTCACAGAATGATATGAGGAGGAAATCAGGACGTCAGAGCTTGTTTCCTCTTTGCAGCTGGATGTTCTCTAACCTACACTAAACCAGGAATGGCAGAGAGAAACCAAAAGGAATGTGTTCCCTGGACTCAAATAGTAACATTTCACCCATAATTTGCTGTTATGAGGTTGTGGATGTAAAGCACTGTTGCAATACTACTGACTCTTGCAAGCAAAGAGAAGTGGGTACTTGGGTAAATCCTGTGTCAAAATCTGGAGAGAACATTTGAATTTAAAATTAAATTATGCAGCTAGCTGAGGGCATGGTGCTTCTTTCTGTAGGTCAGTACTTAAATCTCACACTAAGACCTCTAAAGGGCACTTGGGTTACAGTTTCAAAGGCTCAGCCACAGAACTGCCTATGGAACCCCTAAGAACTGCCTAGTGCCTTGGCCGCATCCTATGATGGTTCACTTCTTTCTCCCTTTAAATTCCTGATTTTTCTTTTGTTGAAGTACTTTTTTCCACTTCCACCTTAGTCACTGTGCAGCACTGAGCATTTAACACCTTCTGTTAAGGATGTGGTCTCATTACAGAAGCAGATAAAGTGGGTCCTGCTGCTGTTGTAGTATCAATAAAACACTTGGAGTCTGAACGATATGTGTGGTGTGAGGGCCCCATGTTCTCTTTGAGACCTGGCAAGAAGCCACTCCTGAAGGTCATACCTGTCTCACCTCTTCAAACAGCCACCCCACTGACTGTGGTGCTGGTTGGAACAGGAGAAGGTCAGAGTGCTCCTAGTGCTGGAACAGGTTCCAGTAAAACACAGGACCCATACTCAGCAGTCAGAGTAATTTTGGAACAGTGTTCTGCTTGGTATAGACCGAACTGTACTAACATCATTCTACCCATTTAAAAATCTTGCAATCATCAAATATGGTGAACAACAAGATGACTAAAATTAGCATATTACATGCCATTTAGTTTATTGAAAGACCCATCATACATAACTACATTAAATTCCAGTGAAGTAAAACTGAAGACCAAAGCTCTTAAAAAGTCTTAGTGAATTTGCCATTTCCCTACAATTACACACCAGCATCATTAAGAAGAATAAACCTAAAGTGCAGTTTTACTCTGAAAAATGACCACATAAATAGGATGCTTTGTCATTAGAAGGATCTGCTCTGTTTATTCAGCAGCACACTGGTTGACTCGAGGGCTTAAAATAAATCTTTCCTGCCCTCTGTTCTCATCAGTCATAAAGACAGTGAGCAAGAGAGAAAAGCAGATCTCAGGCTTTCCTCGGCCCCATCAATAGGACAGTTCTCTGCAGTCAGCTCACGCAGGAGGACTGCTAAAGGCACCACAGGGGCATCATTTATCCTTCAGTACCTTCATTACTGCTGAGGGAAAAGAACCCAACTTCATCCCCAAAGGACAGAGTAAACTTGCCTGAGCTCTAGGGGAGGAACTGGCAGCCAGCACATTTGACGCAGAATCACCAAAATAAACCCCTAAGAATCCTTGGTGCTGCTTTCTGTCACAGATGGACTTCTAGGGTGTGACTTGATTTTGTTACAGTAATCTTGTGATTCTGCCACCTCCACAGGTTGGAACCCATATTCTAGAGTATGACAAACACAGAATTTCATGTGGAGCTCCCACTTGGCATGCCCAGTGCCAGCTCCACTGTGGGATACAGGTTTTCCCTGCAGTGTCTCAACTGCCCTGCTGGGTTTTACACAAGCCTCACAGGGCCTAGGGCCACCCATTATGTTCTGTGTTTGGCTTGTCTTCCAGACCCTCTTTGAGCTCTGAGGGAAGCCTAGACCTCTGCCTCAGCTCTCTGGGGATCAATCCCCTGCCCAGGGGAGGAGGGTGATGGGTTGTCACAGTTATGATCCTGGAAAATATCCCTGGTTCTAGACTTGCCCAAGAACATCTTGGTCTCCTGCCCTGAGAGTCTCACATTGGGCTGCATTTGGTGATCCGAAAACAGTGACCAGAGTCATCTTGGGAATGAGCTTCTGACCCTATGGAGTGGGTTGGAGACCTTGATATTTATAATAAGGCACTTAATCCAAACAAAAATGGGACGGCAGCAAATAAAGGGAGGTAGAATTCTATCACCACGTCATGAACAGTGCCTCTCAAGCTTCTATTCACATAATACAGACAATATGCTGTTAGACTCAAAACCAGGTTTCACTTCTGTACAGTATTAATATCCTACCAGTTCCTCCCAACTGCAGGAACACAAAACAGGTCTGGCTGTATTATGGCTCCAACATAAAAGATATTTTATTACTTGAAAGAAATTTATTATTCATAATAAAGGGAGAGCTGTCTGAGAATCAGTGCAATGACACTATTATTAATTTCTATCTATCAAATCAATGGCTATAAACCAGTTTCTGAGGTAGGTTTGTCCTTCCATCAGAAACAATACTGAACCTAACATACAGCCCTGGAAACATGAATGGAAAAGTAAAGCACAAGACATTTCTGGGAGGAAATGGCATGATGGCAAACAAGCAGCTGCATAATTGAAAGGTAAGCAGCTCAAAGCAGGCTGTGCTTAGCACCACTTCAACCAGGAGGAAATTCTTCCCCATCAGGATAGAGCTAAATGATTTCTTTGAGGTGAACCACATGTTGGCAATTAGAGTTACAAAGACTTACTCTCATTAAATGGTACTTTTGAAATTAAATAGCTTTGTTAAGACACTGTAAGTTATAAAATACTAACACAAATATTTTTAATAAATAGCAGTCAGAACAGTTTGAATTAAAACTAATCAGAACATTTTCATTTCTTTTGCTTCTTAATTTGCAACTCTCATACGCTGGTGTGAATTCTTACACTCACTCCAGTGCATTGTGACAAAATGCTTAAATGTGAAAATCTTATTATGGGACCAACCACTGAGTGCACCAAACCTCAACAGACACAACAGATGAGCTTAAACCATGGAATTAGCCCACTGTTCACTTTAAAAAAAGGAAGCAGCCCCTGGGAAACACCCTTTCCTGTACCGAACTGTAGCTTTTTCCCAGCAGACAGAGGGTTAGTTTTTAGTGCCTTTAGTTCTGGGAGCCCCTTGCATATTTCTGTAAGGGAGCCACGAGCAGCCCAGCATTCCTGTCCTCACTCTCGGGGCTGTACAGGTTGTTCTTCTCGATGTAAGCTCGGACTCCCTCAGGCACCAGGTAGCGAATGCTCTGGCCCCTCCGCAGGGCCCTGCGGATCTTGGTGGAGGAGATGTCGTTTGGGATCCATTCCTCCACCAGGTGAATGTTGTTCTTGTGCCTCCACAAAACATCAGATTCATAGATGAATTTCTGAACGTTGTTTCCAGCCCTGCTGATGCACACAAGGCCATGCTTCTCCACAATTTCAGTGATGTCCTCCAACTTCCACAGATTGGGGATCCCAAAAGATTCCAGCATGTCACTTCCACACAGCAGTTTAAGCTGTGGGACACCTTAGAAAGAAAAAGAAGTGAGAAACAGGGTTTGCTTTAGGCCACCAAATTTTAGCTAAATTGACAGGGACATTTTATTTCTAGGCTACTTCTCTGTATCTTTGGTTGAGATGAGACAATGGAATGAAATAAAAAAAGATTCAGAGTATCTGATTTACAGTTAATAGCCTCAAAACAGAATTTTTCTGAATAAAAGTTATGGAAGCCTCTTCAGTAAAAGGATCTACTGCCTTATGCTGTGGGATCTAAGGGAATAAACTTATACAGTGGCATCAGAACCAAGAGCTACCACAAAAAATTACTCACTGTACAATTCTCTTGAAATAACAAGTATCATTAACCATTTAATTTGCAAATAGACTTACTCTTTATATCTGGGCTCTGATTCTTCTTTTTAATGGGTTGGTGCCTATTTGGTTCCCGTTTCCTCTTCTGTCCCAGCTTAGTTGAGGGCACAGCATCCTCCAGACTATTGGTGGCATCAGGAGGTAAAAGCTTTTGATGATGGTACCTGCAAAACAGATGTATTTCAGGAATTTTGAAGATGTAGGAGAAAACAGGGGTAGTATGGCCTATTAGATAATCTATGTCCATTCCTCCTCCATTACTTTCCCAGGCAGTCCACCCAAGAGCTGATCTGCTGAAACAGGAACTTGAGAGCTCAGTCATATGGTGGTCAGAGTGCAAGGATTTCAAAGCAACAGTAAGGTTAGTTTGTTTATTTTTTAAAAAACTGTTCTAATAATAAGAATCTCAGTGAAGTAGCAATGACTGAAAGAGTAAAAACGTAAAACTCAGCAAATACTCCCTGAGATAACTCTCATGCCAATCTTTAAATCCACAAATGGACAGCACAGCACAGCTGCTGTAGCATGTGTCCGCCCTGTTCTAGTCTCTGTCCTTCCCCATGAACACCTTTTCAGCACAAAAACTGAATATTGCCTAAGAAATTATGTATCTTAAAAATTGTTCACAAGCTCATTTTTGGTATGTGTAGGACGAATGGACAACCGTCCATTTTCAGTGCTCATGTCAACAGTGCCTCTGAACTCACTGAGCTAATTCATAAGATTTGAGGCTAGCCTGCTATTATCTAACTTGTTAGCTTAACACCATTCCTTATGCTTCTATAGGTTTGTAAAACTTTTGGGAGCTTGGCTGAAGAATACCTTAAAACTTTTAGTGTTTCCAACCACTCACTCTGGCTGCTTTCCCAATCATCAACTTCCACCCAGTCGGAGTTTTTTGTGGCCAGTTTTGCCATTGTCACTCGGTGATTGGCACTGATCAGACCTTTCTTCTTGTATGCATCTCCCACTGGAGAAATGATGCCCTTGATTACTTTGTATTTTCCTGTGGAAAAAAAACACACATCACACAAGAGCATGAGAAGTGGCTGAGCAGATGTTACTTCCCCTGCACTGTATTTAAACTATGACATAAACATTGTTCAGGGCAATGGCAGCTCTGACAGCCAGCCCAGTGGAAAAACACAGTTCACTTCTGCATTGCCAGGGCAGCATAGAGGAAGAGTTAGGAAGATATATCAGAAAGACAGATTTCTATAAATAAACAATAAAACCTGTGCTTTAGCTCATTAAAATCAGTAATAAGCAACATGTACATAAGACAGTTGTCTCATGTTGGCCTACATGGTTTTGTATGATTCATTGACACATACCAGCCTCAATATTTAACTAGCATTTCCAAAGATATCTGTCACTGTCAAACAGGCATTTACCGACACAAAATACCTTAACATTTATGTATCTAGTTATCAAAGCTTCCTGAGTTATTTATCATTCTACCTGTTTCATGGAAATAGTCTTTAGCCAGCTCAAACAGTCTCAGGTGCATGTTGGTGATGGGATTGAAGGACCCACAGGCCAGCAGTACCACTTCAGTCTTCCTGTCAGGATCCTCCATAGCCATTCCTCACAGCCAGAGCCACATGGAGAATCTTGGTGCCAGGCACCAGCCACTACAAGAAATTGGATGAAAAAATAGTTTGCTACTTATTTGTGCTCCCAATAAGCAGAAGATAAAGTGTCAAGATCAATTTAACACTTCCATCAACGCTCAGGCTGTGATGGTTCATGTAATATTGCATTATCCAGTTTTTAAGAGATTAAAATAGGGAATCAGTGTAAACAGGCTGCTTGCTTAAGAGGACAGTGTACTGTCCACTGAAGACAAGAAGCTCATACTTTTAAAGTTCAGAGGGAGAGATGATCTGTCCTGACTGCAGGACAAAGGTTATCAGAACTTTACACCTCTTTTAAGATGCCAGTGCAAATCAACTGCCAAGACATGTGGGCAGGGAAATTCCTTGTTGAGTAACTTCCTTCTGAGACTTGCAGGGAGGAACAGAACATCCTGTGACAGTTCCTAGGGTTGCTACTCTAAACTGCAGTGCACCTTTCCAGCAAGCTCAACAAAATCAATATATTAAATTGCATTAAATTAAATAGGAGGAAAATAGCATCAACATTTCTTCATTCAGGATTTATTTATATTTTTTGTACTATAAAACATAAGAGGGTAATTTGTACAATTCAGAATGGTATGTAGGAAGAGTTCTATGAACTAAACCTGAAGAGAATCAGCCTGCTTTGTGTTCAGAAAGTGGTAGATCTACCACTGGTGGAACAGATGATAGAACAGTGAATTAAAAGAAGTTTAGTGAAAAACTGCAACGGAATACTGGATTTTTCCCCCTTTTTCTGAAGTATAACAGCACTGTTTCAATTTTGAGCTTCAGTTTCAGAAAGCTGCTTAAGAATTGCTGAACACAAGGAAATTGCTCCAGTTATCATTTCATTTCTCCTCACACTACATGGATTTTTGCTTCTGTGCTCTTCCCTGAGGACATCCTGGCTTGCCTGGGATGGTTTTTCCCCAGCCTGGCCCTTAAAAACTGGAACGTGCCACGGGCCATTCTCCTGCCGCTGCTGTTTGTGAATTGTCCAAGACACCCATGAGGAGCAGGGAATTGTCTGGAATTGTGTGCCATTGTTTCTCCAGCAACACCAGTGCTTGGAAACCCCCTGGGTGACCCTACTGCAGAGAGGCTGAAGGGTGTTCACAGCGCCGAGACACCGTCACAGCCACACCCGACACCGCCACTGCATCCGACAAAAAGCCCCGGCTAAAAGAAGCTCCTGCAAAGCTTCACCTCTGCCAAGGGTTAGTCCTCTTCTGTGCTTTCAAGAGTTTCACAAACTTTGAAAATGTTCTTTATTACTGCAGAGCAGCTCAGCAGTGGAAGGGCTGGTGGCACTTGGAAAGCAGCCTTCACAGGGACATGGCTGGGAGGGTTACCATGGGAACGGGAGGAAAGGAGCTCCACTGCCTTTGAAAGGCACAGTCCCTACTTTCTACAGAGTGACTCATGCTGCTAAACTGGAAAAGGTTGATACTGCTCCTTAAAAAACATAGAGTGCAAAAATAGTAGAAAACTTTAAGATGAAAATATACAGTGCCTTTGCAGGAGTTAGTCAAATGTCCGATTCCATGCTGCTAATGTTACAGTTTTCAGGAGGCAAATATTGCCTCACAAACTCACCTTGTAGCGATTCATATCTACACAGAAATGAGTGTATAAATAGGATTTCAGAGTTGGCACATCCCCTCAGCCTCCCAATTTGCATTGACACCCTTTGTCTAGCACTGTTTGCACAGAAAACAGCTGCAGGGATGGTGTGGGGAGCACAGGAGATCAGAGGTATCACGACATGATTACCTTCACTGTTACGTCATCCTATAACCTCCATAGCACCATCAGAGCTGGGATCTGCTTTGTATGGAACCCCCTTTACACAGCCCTCACTTTTGGGGGAAAGCCATGCAATTTGTACATCCCAGGAGAGAAAAAGAAGACTAGGTCCAAGCATGACTAAAGCCTGGCTACCACCTGAGTTGTATATGGAACCAGGCCTATTCTTATGGTATAACAGCAGTTTTGATGAATTTGGTACTTCTTAACACAAATCCTATTATTGCAATGTGACCACAAGATCCAAACCAGCAGCATCTGTAGAGAGATGAGAGAGAGCTGCACACAGGTGTTTAGCTCCATAAAGCTGAGACCAGTCTTAAAATACTCAATGCTGTCTTATGCCCCACAGTAAATGAAATATTAGTAAAATCTCTCCACAAAGACTTAAGATGGGGAAACGAAGTGAAATGGCCTTTACTGAGGTTTTCTCTAAGTGTAGGACATACATCCTGGATCATTTTCCCTTCTTCTGGTGGAAAAATGAGGCGCCCTGTGATGTACTCCTTACATAGATGCTTATTTATAATCTCACCATACTTATACAAAATCCTACCAGCATTTAGTGGGTGCTGATGGCAGCTCTACTATTAGCTGGACTGGACACGTATTTGCACTAAACCCCATTGAAATACACGTGCAGTAGGTCTTGGGAGCCCACCCTGCCTGGGGGTAAACAGGTAAGGGCGCTTTGCTCAGCCTCGTTTGTATTTCAGAGGCAAACATTCACCAAACCTGTTCACATATCTGCATTCCATATGGAATAGAATCATAGAATCGACTGGGTTGGAAAAGACCTCCGAGATCGAGTCCAACCCTTGGTCCAACTCCAGTCTGTTTACTAGATCATGGCATTCAGTGCCATGTCCAATCTCAGTTTAAAAACCTCCAGGGATGGTGAATCCACCACCTTTCTGGGCAGGCCATTCCAATGCCTGTTTACTCTCTCATCACCATCATCATCATGGCTAGGCTTCATGAATGAAGATTTGGGAAGGGCTCTACCCACGCTTGCTATGCAATATACTATATCTATATAGACCAAAACCATCGCTAAACTTGAACTGGAAGTCGCTGGGCACTTCGGAAACATCCTCCCACCACCCACGGGGTCTGCACGGGGGTGCTCAGGCTGGAGACCTGCAAGGAGATCCTGCAAAGGATGCCCTGCGCAGGGGTACCCGCACAGGGGGGTCCCGCACAGGATGCCCTGCGCAGGGAGCCCCTGCATANGGCCCGCCCGCCGAGGCCTGTGCGGGTGAGCGGAGCGGGGACCGGGACCAGAGTGCCCTCCGCCGGGGGGAGCGGGGCTGCGGCCCGGGTGGGGTTTGGGGTTCCGGGGCTCGGAGCCGGCGCTGTGCCCGCTCGCCCCGCAGCGCTCCGGGTGTTGCTGGCCCGGCGGGTGCTGCCCGAGCTGTGTCCGCGCCCCTGCCCCGGGCTGGCTCCTGCACGGCCTCCCCTGGAGGGTCGAGCCTGCTGGTTTGGATGGCCGGGCCTCTGCCTTTCAGTCGCTATCGCTCGGTTTGACCCTCGTCTGCCTTTATGTGCTGTGGGTGTTGGAGTTGTCACCCTGGTGCGGAGATAATCCCGCACACACAGCCCGGCGTCCTGGAGACCCACTGCAGGCAGCGCCGGGGGCTGTGCTCTGGCACTCCGTCTGTAAGACACTGCATAATCTTCTTAATACGTGGGGCGTTTTAAGTAAGTTGTCTGTTGGTGCAAACAATAAAACGCACTTTTTCCTAGGAGTGTCATGCAACGGCTGAAAATTTTCATGTGAAAACAGAAAATGGCTTCAAGAGGAACAACAGAGACCAGTAAACTAAAACAAAACTTAGAGGAGCAGTTGGACAGATTAATGCAGCAGCTTCAAGATCTGGAAGAATGCAGGTAATAAAAATAGCTGCTTTCCTCATATATGGTATTATTTCTCTTAAGTGGTTGGCAGAAGAAAGTGATACTTTTAAAAAATCTTGTTCATTTTTGGTTTCATTCTTGTGTTTTGCTGTGGCTTCATATGTTTTAAAGTAGGATGTATGTGTTAGGTAGTAAATATTCTTAAAACACTTCACTAAGATCATTTTGTTTATCAAGAAAATGAAGGCAGAAGCACTGTTTATTTTGTTTCAGTGTGACTTTTTAGCTTTTAATAGCTGTTCACACAACTCACAGTTTTTATACAGGCTATTTTAATAGCAGTTAGCAAATAGCTTTTGTGTCTGTTTTAGTTTATCTTATAGGTGTTTGGGGGTTTTATTTGAAATTTGTTTTTAATAAACAACATGAAAAGTTAGGCAAACTATTGTGATTTTGTGTTAGTTTTCTGTGGGCTAATAAAATTTGAGTCATACTGAATTACCCATAAGAGGTCTCAGGTTAAATCCTCTGAATTAAGGTGTCTTCTTGGGTCCTCTTTAGAGAAGAGCTGGATGCAGATGAGTATGAGGAGACCAAAAAAGAAACTCTAGAGCAGCTGAGTGAGTTCAACGACTCCCTGAAGAAGATTATGTCTGGAGATATGACTTTGGTTGACGAACTCAGTGGGATGCAACTGGTAAGGGTGATGTGTTGCTAAAAATAGTTCATATTCTGCCTGGAGTTGATGAAACAGCCTTCCAAACTTCTGATCTAGTTTCTCTTTTCAAGTGTTTAATTAGAGCATGATTTGTTCCTTCTGAGCCTTATGTTTTAGGATTTTGTGTCCAGAGGGATCATGACTTGTCCAAAGGTAACCCATAGAGGATTTTGAATAACAGTGCAATGTTTGCCTCATGATTTACATTTTGCTTGCCCTTAGAAGAGCTGTAATCATCGGGGTGGGCATTTAAACTGTGTTGTGCTGATATCACAAAGGTGTTGGAAATTATTAGAAAGTAAGACCTAGACTGTAATGAAAAGTTTCACGGCTCTTTCTCAGTGTAGTTGCACTAATTAGTGGATTCTTCAAGGCCTGCATGAAGGTAATACGTCTTTTTCATCTCTTTTCCATCGTTATGCAGAAAAAGGTGAGTTCTCTGTATCAAATGATGCAGAGGGTACTAATGATGCTCTGCAGCCCTTGTTAATCTGGTGGTGCAGCTGGAGCTTGTGAGTGCTGTCAGTCCTGGTCGTTTTTGCTCTTTTCCTTGCAGGCAATACAAGCAGCCATCAGCCAAGCATTTAAAACCCCAGAAGTGATTAGAATGTTTGCAAAGAAGCAGCCGAGGCAATTGAGGACGAGGTTGGCAGAGGTGAAGCCTTCTGTTTTACTGCAAAAATTGCTTATTTGAGCCAGACTGATTCAAGTGTGTAATGATTGCAAGGCAAGCACCCAGTGTGCTGGAAAACTTGGTGTCAGCATCATAAAGAGATGGAGGAGTTCTCCTTCAGAGTGTGTTCACTTTTATATGTTTATTGAGGTAACGGGGACAATGTGTATTTCTTGAATTATCTTCTGTCTTCCCACTTCAAAACAAAAATGGGATTGACTGAATTTAGTGAACTGCAGATAGAAAATTTGTGATTGTACGGAGGGCTGGAGAGTGCACTCAGAGATCTAGACTAAACTGAAGATTAAATGTGATTAAGTATTAAATATCCCTCCACGAACCAGTGAGGTGTGAATCCATTGATTATCAGTCTAATGAAAAAAGACTCAGGTTTGGAGAAATCAAGTAAGATAAGGTCAGGTGCAAAGACTGTTTGCAGAATATTCAGAAAACTTCACAGCCATCTTATAAATAACAGACAGCTCAGTCCCTTCCTGCTGTGGGTCTGTGCTTACCAAGGATATTTTCAGGCTGTTGCACTTCTCATGCTGTTGTGTTGAGTGAAATAATGGGAGGTTTGTGTATTTTGATTTCCTTTTCCCCCTGATGTGCAGATGGACCGAGACTTAATGGTTGGGAAGTTGGCACGAGACCTGTACACCCAACAGAAAGTGGAAATCCTGACTGCCCTCAGGAAGCTTGGGGAGAAGGTAAGTTGTTGGTGTGATTCAGGTGCAAAGAGTTTTCTGTCTGTATATTTAAGAGGAATTTGAAACCATTAAAATAAAAAATTACAACTTTTATGAGCAAACAATAAAATGTGACTTGCATTTATAGTATATAAATGTCCTTCCGTTTTAATGCCAAACTTTCTGAAGTACTCACTGCTGAACATGTATCAAATATCTTTGTAGATTTATATAAGGTTGTTTCTCCTTTCTTTGGGCCTTATGAAGGAATCACACCCAAGCTGGAACAAGGTGATCATATTTGCAAAAGCTCCCACCTATTCACCAGGAACTCTCCAAGGCTTTTGACATACATCCAGCTTCACTTTTGTATTGTTAATAATACCTTCCTTTTGGTGTGAGGTAAACAAGTTGGAGACGTGAAGGATAAACTGATTGTTGCCCCAGTGATCCATAAGTGGCAGAACAAGCCCTGGGTTTGCCACCAGAGGGAGGAAGAGAAGTTGTTATTTCTTTGTGAATGATTTATGAAGCAAATGGGTTGCTGTGAATTTCTGTACTTAAAGTTTCTTAGGAACTGAGGGAATGTAGTGCAAAACAGCAAGTGCAGTACTTAAAGGAGCTGCAGTCCAAAGCAAAGGCTTTCCCTCAGAATATTCTTACTGCTTGACTGTCAGAGGGGAAAAAAAGTGTTTTGGAAATAAATAAAAGGCTAGTTAAGATACCTAGTCCTCCTGGCATGAGTTCCTTGGATGACAACATAAAGCCACTTCACCACACTTTGAACCAACCTCTTCATCTTCTAAAATGATCAGTAACCTACTGCATGGAGGGCTTTCTAGCACAGTACTTTCACATCTGTTCTGGATATGGGCAATGATAATAAATATTACATATTTCCCTGCACAGTACTGCAAAATGTTTAATAGCTGGATGCTCGCTCACAATGCCTAGCAAAGGCAGGTAACTAATATGTTTTCCTTCATTCCAACACCATCCTGAATGCCCATACCTGATTTTATATTTCTAATAAATAAACTCATGCAAACACTGTGAATAGTTTGACACCCTTATGCTTTGGTTTAATAAGGATGTGTATCTGAGGCTAATTAAATGAGTGACTTTTAACTTAGAATTTCTGAACCTTCCAAATGTAGGTTACTGCTTCATTATTGTAAATATTTTATGGGCATCTGTCACAAGGCATCAGAGCATGTACATAAAAGCAAATATGCATGTGGAAATGTCACTTTAAAGGAAGAGAACCATTTCTAGGTTACTGGCCCTTAACATGGTCCAAGCTGGCAGTGGCTGCATATTTTTGCTTTTCTCAGTAAGGAAGTGAGCTTAGATCTTAGTTCATTACTGTGCTGACCATGTGACAGAAAAGTTCCTGCCAGCCTTTACACAGTGTAGGTGCAAAGGTACAGTGTGACCTTTTCATCACAGATCATCCCTGGAGGTCAGCTTGGAACTGCCATGGCTGGCACTGCCCATCCTGTGCTGCCTGGGCCCACAGCAGCCATGGAGCCAAAACTCAGTGGCAGGGCAAGTAGCTGGCATTTTTATTTCAGGATTTAATATGTTTGGTAATGCTGCCACTTACAAACTGCATATGGACAATTGCTGTAGCCTGTCATGGTTCATGTGTGTGCCCCTGTAGGTGGTGGGAATATGCACAGTTAAGGTAGGAAGTTCACAGTTGTGGCCTTTTGTGATTTAGCTCACTGGGGATGATGAGATGTTCTTGTCAGCAAATGCTGGTACAGCCCTGAGCCAGTTTGAGAAAGTCTCCACTGACCTTGGTAAGTTTTTATTCTCATAATTTCCATTTTCTTGGCTTCATTGAACACTGATTAATAGAAATACATCTGATTCCCCTATGAAAGAAAAAATACCAACAAAAGATTCATGCCACTAAATGCTGATGTACATTTTAGTAACAATGGGACTCTGATACACAATCCATGAGGAAAAAGTAATATAGCAAATAAATCCAGTGCCAAATATCCATGAAGTGCCAAGTGTTCCCCATCATCTGAAGGCTTGAATGGTCTCTCTCGGGCAGAGATGCTGCCCTTACAGTTAAACAGATCTTTTGGCATTAATGACTCTCTTCCTCTGCTTCATGCAGAGAATTTGGCAATTATTGGCAGGTTGTCAAAATACAACTTTAAAGCAGCTTCTTGCCATGACTGTCATGCCTCTGATTGTATTGACAAGATCAAAAGTTCAGTTATAAAATGCATTAAATAAGCACAGCAGTTCATTCTGGCATTACAGTTACAACTGGGATGAAAGAATATGAATGGCAGGAACATGCAGGACTAGGTCAGGGTACAGTTGAAGTGTCTCTGACCTGCCTTTCAGCACTCCTCTTCCTGAGAGTGTCAGCAAGGTGAGAACCCTTTTGTTCAGAAGGGGACTTTGTTAGTAGCTCTGTGTGTGCTGGGTTGACCTTGGCTGGCCACCAGCTGCCCACCAAGCCACTCTCTCATTCCCCCTCCTCAGCAGGACATGGGGAGAAAACAGAATTAAAAACTCATGGGTTGAGATAAAGGAATTGAATAAAGAAAAGCAAAGGCTGTGCACAGAAGCAAAGGAAAACAAAAAGTTTAATCCTCTGCTGCCCAGCAGCAGGTGATGTCCAGCCACTTTCTGGGATGCAGGGCCTCAGTTTGTGGAACAGTTCCTTCAGAAGACAAATGTCTCATTAATGAGCTCCCCACCTCCTCCTTTCTCCTGGCTTTCACTCCTGAGTGTGGTGTCACATGGAATGGATCCTCAGCTGTCCTGGCCATGTCCCTTCCTGCCCACCCCAAGCCCACTGACCTCTGGGGGTGCAGCAGCCTCAGGGCTGGGCCAGGAGCCCAAACCTTGGTGTGTTACCGACACCATTCCAGCTACAAACACAAATCCCAGCTCCACAGGAGCTGCTGGGGGAGAGGGAACATCCATCCCAGCCAGGCCCAGTAGGACATGTCTGCTTTAGACCTGGCGAGCCCTCGTGTCCCTCATTTCTGAGTTAGCCCAAGTGTTCTTGTTTTCACAACGTAGGTTTCATTTCTTCTGATCTCAAATGTTCTGCTTGATTTAAATTGTATATAAGGAAATTCACAAATTCCACTAATACTTAATGAAAATGTTTTTCCCCCCTCATAGGATCGGGAGACAAAGTCTTTGCTCTAGCAAGTGTTGAAGTAGAGAAGGCAAAGCAATGAAGAGGTGTGTGAGCCTTGTGTCCCCCCAGTTACCAGCAGCACTGGACTTCTGTCACACTGCATTGGGCTTTTCTATTTCTAAAAAAAGCAAAGTAAAACAACAAAAAAAAAAACCCCTAAACTTCTTGGCTTCTTAACCAGAAGATCTGAAGTAAACAGCCTTAAGTGCACTTTGGAACCTTGGTGTCTGTACCCCTTAAGTGAAACAAGCTCTGAGGCTGAACACGAAGTGGAACTCTAAAAACAAAGGCATGGTATGACTGTCTTGGGAAAGAATCAGCTATTTTGAACTTTTCTGAATGTGTATTTCTCTAACTATTAAAACCTAATCTTTTTGCATGTGGTTGTAACAAGCAGGTCTTTTTCAGAAGCAGTCCTGATGAGTGGTTTTTTCAGGTGACTCTTCACATTGTCTTAATTTTCGTCTGGACTCCCTCCTAAGTAATTTGTACTAGGAAAGTACTGTAGCTTTGGAAGTGGATGTAGTTTGAAATGCCATCTTCCTCCAAACTGTTTGCAGAAGACCCAGAAGGAACCTGGCTGCTGAGCCCTGGCCCTTGGCTGCTGGTTTGCCGTGCACATGAATGAGCCCTTTGTGTCCCGGCAGGCCCGACAGACAATGGCAGCCCTGGCAGACAGGGGCAGCCCTGCCGAGGGGCTTCGGCAGGGGCTGACCCCTGGGCTGGAACAGCAGGGATCTGATGGGAAATGGCAGTCTGGGGCTCCTTCTGGGAGCTCTCCCTTCAGCTCTGCTCTCCAACCACACGCTGCCCTTATTGCCCACTGTTTCAGAGGTGGCGTGAAATAACTTGGAAGTAAAAACAAGTTTTAAAAGTGGGAGAAGCTCCCATTATGTGCTCGGTGTGTCTGTCAGGTGGTGGTGCTGTGGAGAGGGGAGGCTCTGTGCCTCCACTAGAATTTAGAAACCTCAATTAAAAAAATAGCGTTTTTTGACAATATGTCTTATTTAAGTGTTAGGCATGTTTCTGAACTGTCAACTGTGTAACTGCCATCACAGGAAGGCTCTTGCTGGGAAGGAAAGGATGGTGATACTATTCAAAAGAGGAGAAGAATTCCTGTGAGAAAAGTTATTAGTGCTTGGAGTTATAAAAATGAAGAAGTAAATGTATTAAAAGGATGATACTCAGTTGTTTTAGAATTAGTAATGGTTTACAAAACAGCTTTTAACCCCAGATGTTAGGTGGATTTTGTTCCAGTTTATGGTGGCTTGGCTGGTTTTGGACCTGCATTTGTCAGTACAGTTTTGAGGAACCCTGTGTTTAATGGAGTAGAACATCTTTGTTTTACCTATCATATTTGTCTGTCTTAGGCTTGTATAGCTAGAAATGAGCTTCAGTAGGAACTGCCTTTCAGTGGAGTGAGTGGAAATAGTGTTAAATTCAGGTAGCCTGTTGTAGTGTTAATCTCAGCATCCCAGAGCAGTTACTTGGGGACTAAGTGAGTAGCATAGATGATAAACAGAACATTAACATGGTCGGTTCATTTAGAGTGCACTTATAGGGCATAAATACCCTATAAATAAGCAAGTTTGTCTAATTGTAACCTAGGATTGGAGTAGTCTAGAAAATGTGTTGCTTGATTGTATTTTGCTTCAGTAGTTACTCTCTGGAAATGCAGCATTTTAACAATGAAAGGACACATGGGACAGACAGCATCACTTCTGCTTTTCACTGATGGAACTTTTCCCTCCCTTTTTTAAGAAGCCTTTATTTAGACAGGGACTTTTGTCTGTTCTGTCAGAACTATTTTCCTGTCTGGGGCAGTATTGTGTTCTCTGACAAAGGCTGATTGCAGCTCCAGAGCTGAAAGCAGCTTATTAAAAGGCATTATTAGACAGTCTGAAATTATTGCAAACAAAACAGTCCATGGGGACTGTGGCTGCCTTCTCTTCCTTTCTGCTCATTACTGGTGCTAAGGAACTCTGTCCCTCCACACCCTCAGCCTGCTTGCAGCATTAGTATGTAAATTAAATCTCTCAGCACTCCAACAGATCACAGAAAGTTTACAGTACCATACTATGGAAATCCTTTTCCTCTTAATTTGAGAGGTGTATGTTTCCAGGAGAAACTTTTTTTAATTGATTTGTAAATATTTCAGGATTTTTGCAAAGTTTCTGTACTGCAGGCAGTTGTAGCATTCCTATTAAATTCATCCTTGACTGAACACCTTCTCAACGTTGTGCTGCTTCAGCTCTTGGAAGGCTCTCTTGTGCTGGAGATGGGCAGAGGTGAGACTGAGCTGAGTGACCAGCACTGGCAGATTCAGTGTGCCAGGCCACAGTTCCCTTCTCACAGGCTGTGCAGGCTCACAGCTCCAGCCCAGACACTGCCTGTGTCCTGCAGGAGGCCCTGTCCATAAATGTGACTTAACAAGGAAGCTGTTGCTGGTGGGAAGCTGTTCATGTGTTGCCCCACACAAATAGTTTAGTGACTTGAAGTGTTAGATTGATTTCAGAGGCATAGTAGGTTAATTGGTGTGTTGTGCTAAATATTTTGCTAATTAATCCTGGTGTGTACCTCCACCACTCTCTCAAATGTTTCTGCAGGGGCTGGGGAAAAGAAAAAGTCCATTATTTATTTATTATTACTATAATTTGCTCAAATAAAAACTGGTAACAAAAGAACAACTGCTAAATGAAAGCATGGACTTGTTGTTTAACAAACAAGCTTGTGATGTGTGAGTTCCATCCCCAGCTTGGTGTTAGACCTGGGCAGATCATTCATTCTGTACACATCTTTCCTGGAGTAAAATACAGATTATGATCCTTGAATATCGAGTGCTGTGAAGTTGTTATTGATCATACATTGCTTTGAAGATTAAAAAGTGCTTTGTTTTTTGTTTATCCTTTTACTTCTGAAAAAGGAATTGTAAAGTACAGTAGCTTTAAACACATCAGCAAAGTTCCCAGAGTCCTTTTTTTTGGCCATATGTAACCTCCCTTTTTTAATCTTTTTCTATAGACTGAACTCAGTGATTGTAGTGATCTGAAAGAAAAAGTATTTGAGAGAAAATTGAAGCTTCAAATGCTCTGTCTCTCTTTCTTCTGTCTTTGTCTCCTTGTATTATTTCCCTTCTTTGATCTTGAATGGAAAAGTAGCAAGTTATCTTTGTCTTGAAGGAAAAATACAAGATTTCTTAAGAGATCCCTTAGTTCTTCATGTTACCTTGCCTGTAAAAGTCAAATTCAGTTTGATAGAGAGCTCTGTGTTAATGATACCCTACTGACCAGGCACTTGAAGGCTCTGTCATTACTGGCTGAAATGGGAGGCAAATTCACATGGAATCGTTTGGGTTTGTTTCCAGGATGGCAAATCCCTTCCTATATAAGGACAAATACGATTTTTACATTGTAAAGGAATGGAAGTCAGCCTGCAGGCATCTTTTAGTTTCCCCACCTCCATCATTTTAAAATTATCCTGAGTTCTGGGGAAGGATTTAACTCTCATTTAAGTTCTCTCTGCTGAACTGCCCACAGGAGAGGAATGGGTGTGCTCATATTGGAGTTTTTCTTTAGGAGTTGTGGAAAATATGACACCTTGTCTTGCTATGAGGTGGTGGAGTTTTTTTAACTCTGTCTTAAAAGGGTTTTATGGCTGTGAGGGTGAGGGGAGAATTACTGGAGTTGATGTGGCCTAAGATTTTTCTCCCATTAAACACCTGACCCACCCACCTCAGTGAAATGGGAGCTGCTGATGTTCAGAGCATCTGGAAGGGTGGCCTAAATTACCTGACATGATCTGACAGCAGAATGTTTCACAATAAGTAGTCTCTAAAATAAGGTGTTAAGAGAGGAAATACAGACACAAGGTAAGTGGATATAGCCATATGTAAGGCAGTGTTGTATCATGCACTGAAATAGCTACTGTAATTTAACACACTCTTGTGTAAATGTTATATTTAATGACAACTTTCTCATTTAAACAAGTGCTAATCATGGAATATGTTTTTTATCTTGCTATCATAACAGTTTGCTGCTTGACAATGTTTAAGATGATGTTTTCAACATGCCTCCAAAACTGGGGCAGTAATAATCACAGATGTGCTGGAAACCATCAGGCAGATGCACCTGCAGATCCTGTGGAGAGGTGTAATGTCTGGGTAAACAGCTTTTCTTTGCAGTGTCCAGTTCAGATCCTTGTAAGGTGAAGGTGGAAATTAAGTTCTGTTACTCTAAAAGAATGTGTTTTGCAACTTTGTAAATACCAATTTAATCTGGGAACACTTCTAGTCTTGAATAAAATATGCAGCTGAGGAGGTTTCTTGCCACACAAACTAAGCCTGGGTGAACAAAAAGGTGTTTGTCATAGCCTTTCTTACAGCAAAGGGCTTTCTTGTTCCTGCCTTGGAAGTGTCTCTGCATAGCTCCTCACTGCCCAGTCCAGGTAGAATCATTAAATACTGTAGCTGAGGCAGCTGAACCACTTCTTTAATTTTTTTAGTATGTCTCTAATCTACACAGGTTTGTTTGCCCCCAGATGTGGCAGTTCACCTGGTTGTGGTCCTCCATCCTTTTTTACTGTGTCTCCAGTATGCAAAGAGTTGAATGGTTGAACTGCATTTAATTTGAGGAAACACTAACATTTCTGTAGCAGAGCTTGACTTTGACGGATTGGAATTGCCAACTAAGTCTAAAATATAAAAGATGAACAAAAGAAAAAATTCCAAACTGAAAACAAGTCCCTCTTTGGGTGCCACACACACATTTGGAGAGAAAGAATTGTCACTGTTGGTGTGTGGTTGGATCAGGGATAATGAATGCAGGGCTTGTGTGTGCAGATGCTGCTGGAGGCCCTTAATGAGAGGGAGATGCCAACAAGGACAGAGGCACTTGCAGCGTGGAAGCAGCTGTGCTGTGAAGGAATCCTAAATGAATTTCAGAGCTGATTAAGAAAGTATTGGAGATCAGACAGGACAGGGAATGTTGAGAGAATTTTTCTAAGTCAAGCAGGGATTCAGAGAAAGTTTCATGGAGTTTTGGCTTACTAAAACAAACAGCAGCCTCATTAAACAAGAGATTAGGAGTAATTGAAAAGAAAAATCCTTTTAATCTGACAGATTGTTATAAAATAATATCAAGTCTTTACACAATACTTGTAAAAATGTTAGAAAGACTTAACCTTTAGATAATTAATCTTCCTAGCTGCTGAGGGAACGTGGTTGGGGCAGAGGATTGGAAAGGGTAACAGATTCGATCCAGTGCAGTTCTGTCTTGTGGTTGCTTTGGGAAGGTCTGGGCATCCCCAGGGGACGTGAACAACATCCTCCTCAATCTGTTGCAGAACCAGTGCAGTTCAGAGGCCTCTGGAGAGTCCCTCCATGGTGTCTTACGAGGATACAAGTGACTCATGGCAGGATGTCCCCTTGCCTGGTAGCCAAACACCTTGGTAAGCTTGAAGGGAACACACTGAGGTGGGGCAGGGGCTGAGTTCTAAGAAAAATCTTAAATTCTCCTAGAGAAGAGGAAGCCTTGTGGTACCTCTCCCTGCTAAAACCCTCTTGAAGCAATGCAAGATGTTAAATTGATGCTCTGTAAGATTGCATTGCAGTGCTGTGCAGTCACCAGCTGAATTAGGAGAGCTAGACAGTACTTAGTCATAAGATGATGTTGTGCCATGATGTTATCAGTAAGGAAATTCATACTATTGCAAAGATGTAAATGATGGCTTAATTATACGCTCCTACCAGCATAAGATGCTTTTAGATCTTTCCCTCAGACTCATGTACTGTGCTAATTAACAGTAATCCAACTGGAGGATCCCACAGCAATGCTTCTGCATATTTTTTTCAGCTTATGCTGGAGCTCTTATGTTCTTTTCTTAAATAATTAATAATCATTACTGCCTGCTGTGCTGTGGGTATGTGCCAGTGATCTCAGATCCCAGCACATTTGCACCATTCCTGTTCCTGTCAGCAGCTTGGGTTTGCTCTTTGCAGAGGCTTTCATGTTAAGCCCTTCATTAGCTGGCAGTGGGTTTGGATTTCAGTGGCATCAGGCTTTGATGTCATTAAGTGGCAAGCTGTTAAAGGAAGTGCCACCTATTTCATTGCTGTGACTATTTTTATGCAATTAAGTAAAATACCGAGTAGAAAACAGGTGCATTTTACTAAATAACACTTAGTACACAAAGCATTTCTATCTTCACGAGTTTTGTGCTTACCTGGCTGGCCCCACTGATGTTCATTGTAGAGGAACTGTTAACCTGGTGGGAAACCACAGTGCAGGTGAGTGATGGAGCAGGGTGAGGAACCTTCGGTGCCTTCTGTCATCTCTGGGGTTTGTTAATTTTAATTAATCCCTCTCTGTGTTCACTGGGGTTTTACTCTGCTTCAGTCTATGTAGGTGAAGGATTACCTTATCTTTAATGAGTGCTTCAATGACCAAGTGGCAACTCATTATTTTCGAGTGCTTCAGATGGCGAGTCATTCTAGTTGGAGGCTGGATTTTCAGTATTTGCCTGAATGAGCTTTAAGCTAAGCTGCACTGCATTTCACAGTATCCTTAACTTTCTTAGCGTGATGTTACCGAGCAGCAGCCTGTCCTAAGGCAGCTGGGATTTATCCGACACGGCTCGGCCGTGCTCCCAGCCGGGCCCCGCATCATCCCAGCGGCCGATTCGGGGGATGTTTCTCACGGTGAGCCTGTGGCCAGTCCCTGTCCCCCCGTCCCTGTCCCCCGTTCCCACGTGGGATGTCCCGGGATGCCCGCGGGGGCCGACGCTGCCCCCGGAGCGGCTCCGCTCGGTGCCGGCTCTTCCCTGGCCTTGCTCTGGCCCTGCCTGTCCCTTCCCCACCATCCCCGACCCTTCCCCCGTCCTGCTCGCCCCTTCCCCGGCCCATCCCCGCCGTCCCGCCCCTTCCTGCCGGCCGGCTTTCGGTGCTGCCTGCGGCGCCGCCGCTGCCCTGAGCGCCGGGACGCGCCGGGTCCCTCCCCCGGAGCCGCACAGGCACCTCCCTCGGGCTGCCGCGGTGAGTCACGGCTGTGTTAGGCTCGGCTCGGNTCGCCCGTGCCCAGCGCCCGCCGCAGCAGCGCGGGGGCCGCCCGGCCCGGCACCAGGTGAGCGCGGTGCCCTTTGTGCGCGGCCCAAACAAAGGCGCTCCGATCCGATCCGCTCCGGGGCCTGCCCTGCCCTGCCCTGCCCTGCCGCACAGGCTCCCCCATCACGAGGGGTCTCCCCGTGCCCGGCCCCGCCGCAGGTGTGGCTCTGCCCACGCCGTGCTCGGTGCGGCGCCTTCGGGAAAGCGCCTCTCGGGCAGTGTTACTCTCGCGGGCTGCTCCTTCCTCGGCTAAAAATCGTGTCTCTGCAGCCTCTGGTAACTCTGAGTTTGGGTGGGCAGCGTTTGTTGTCGCGATGTAGCTCTGTGTGTGTGTTGGGGAGGGACAGCATCGCTGTGCGGGTCACGGTGCGTTAGTGCTCCTGTACGAGGGGTGATCCTCCTGCTCAGCATCCAGATGTGTTTCATCAGGGCACGTTTGCCTTTCAGGCTCGCATTTGCTTTCTCTTCAAGAAGGGAATATTTTGCTCTGTTGTATATCATCTTTTATTTGTCCATTCCTCATCTTGGCACATCGAACAGGATGGGCTTTGATGCTCTGTGAGACATTCTGCAGATGTGGGGATTTAAAAAAAAAGAACCAAAAGACCAAACTCCAGCAGACTTTGGAGGGAAGTTCAGTGTGTTTGTTCAGTGTCCTGGTCTGAGCTGGCTCCTGTATGGTCAGAGGCATGTCTAGTGCATATTTAAGAACATGCTTTTAAATGCATTCACAAAATCTTATTATATTTAGTTTTTCTTGGCTGCTGAACTTGCAGGCTTTCAACTTCTCTTGCCCTTGGTATTTTTGGAGCTCGTGAGTGATGTGAAATAGCTGCTGAAGGAGAGATGCCGTGTAATGAGTGAAAAATGAGGCTAAACGTGCTTCAGAGGAGTTGAATTTGAAAGTACTGGTATTCAAGGTGAGGCACCTACATATCACAACTTTTAAAAGTACAGGCTTATTTTCATGCCATTCTAAAAGCTACTTTTGCCTTGACAAACAGATTCAGCTGAAAAATAGTGACAGGTGTACTTCAGACACACTGGGGTTCCTTCTCTTCCCTGTTAGATGAAAAAGCATCATCAGTTGTTATGTCTCTGGCAGCTCCTTCAGTCTAATGCAGAATTGTTGGGAAGTGGATTTGTGTGCTCTCTCAGTTGTTGGGGTGCATAGAAATAGTAGATCTCTAAAGAAGGGTGTAGAATTTAACAAATGCAGGAGCAAAGGGCCTTTGGACAATTCACTGGTAATGGGTTGGACCCAAAGTCTCTTCAAAGCAGTTTTCTCTTTCAGCTCATTTTAAGCATTGCAACAAGTTATGGAGAAGTTGTGTAGGATACCAAAATGCTTTCAGGGTTCTTTTTGGCATCCAAGTGACAGGGAAATCCTCATCAGGACAATGATCCCATAGCCTGCCGGGAGTGCTGGGGGTAAATCCAGTGGGATCCAGCCCAGCTGTGCTCCCTGGTGGAGCTGTGTGTGCTGCACGGGGAGGGCTCTCACCACACACCCCAAAGCTTCTGTCTCTTGGCTGAACAAGAATTCCTTAGTGCTCAGAAATCTCACTGGACCTAAAGCATCTGTCATCGTGTTGAGTGTTCAGCCTGTGCAGAAAGCACGTTGTGGATCCCACTTCTGTGGGAAGTCAGTAGTTGTACCAATTTCTGCTCCCTTCCTTCCTCTGCCTTTGCCCTCCTTCCCCCATCCACCGTATTTAACTTCGAAAGAGGAAAGAGAGGTTTCCAAAACAACTTGTGGTGTTTTCTGAACAAAACCAAAAGTGAATGGAAACAAAACCTAGATTTTCTAATTGCTGACACTGACTGTGATACAAATCTATTGCCAAAAATTAAGTATCACCCTGCAGTTGCATGTGGGCAAATAGAGGTAACAGCTGAACATGTTTGATGAATCTATTTATATGTGTTTTATACAAGCTTTTTCCTCCCCAAAATGTTTGTCATCTGTAGTCAACATCAACATGGATGACTTTTCCTAAGTATTTCAATTCCTAGGTTGGTTGTTGACTACAAAACATCCCTCCTGAGCATCTGACCTAGTTTGAAGCATCAGAAATGCACCCAAGTGCTGTGCACAGAGAGGCAGTGGGCTTTTGGAGGCTGCCCTTGGGTTTGCTGGGAGAAACTGCCAGGAGAGGTTTTTGCAAAAAGAAGGATTGGGTATCAGAAATATTTTTATGCATGCAGAGGCAAAGCTGTATTTCTTTTTTATTGCAAGCTGTCACCAGATTGAGTTTCCTGCTGAAATGCAACAGGGCCAGAGGCAGCTGTTAACAGCTACACCACACATGGGGTGTGCAATGCAGAAGTGATGGGGAAAATTGCAGTCCTAATGAACATGCCAGTTGTTTATATTCTGGGAGTTGGCTTAAGTGTTAGAGCTAGAAGGTGGTTATAATTCAGTTTTCAGATGGTGAGAGTAAATGACTTTGTTTACTGTATTTCCAGATATGTTAATGGTCACAATGGTAAAGCTGGTCAGTCACATTATTTACTTGAACTGTCAGTGTGTTGCTTCTGGAACAGGGTGGTGGCATGTTCAACAAAAAATAAACCTTCATTTGTCACAAGAAATGTCAAAAAATCATGATGTTTAATAGTTTTAATTGAACCCTCCTTAAAAAGCCAATTAGTCCTGTTTGTTTTTCCAATAGACTGAAATCAGTCATGTCATGTGAGATTCTTGCTGAAAGTATGTGGATATGTGTGTCTCCTGTGTTCAACTTGATAACCAGAAACCATTCATGACTCATATTCACAATTCCTTTAAAAAGAGTCTTTTCAAATAACTCTGCATCACAGATATTAGAGGGTTTTTTGTTGCTGTTCCATTTGAGAGTCCTGATTTGTGGGAACAGTAGTAGTATCCATTAATTTAATTCCAGGAAAGCTAATGTGTGTATTCTGATGTGGAAACAGCCCCAGTTTCGATGCTGGTGTGCACCAGAGATGTCAATTATTGCCATGAAAACATTTTGTCACCTACTCCACACATTGGGGAGCAGAGATGGAGCCAGCAGACTTGTACAACCATTCCACTGTCTCAGGATGTTCTATTTCCTGCAAATACTCAGACAAGAAATGTATTTGATTCTTCAGCAAGTCCATTTTCTCTGTGTTACAAGGGTGTCTCACAAGTATGGAAGCAACTTAAGTAATCAACTCTGTTTATGACCATGACCAAGCTCTGAAACCTTCTGACTCACTTTATCCTTCTATAAAATTAGTTGACTACTTCTCATGAAGGTGAAGATGTTTAATTAAAGTGTAATTGTTTTGCCTCTGAACTCATCCAGGTCCTGATTCAATGCACACTGAAGTCAGTGAGGAGCTTTTAATTAATTTCCTTGAGCTTTAAGTAAGTGCCCGTGTACGTGTACCCTGGAAGGAAATGTGACCTAAATTTTTGCAGCAGAGTTGCTGCAAAAGGGCAAAATAAATCCTGGAACAGCTTAAGGTAAACGCCTGATGGGAGGCTTTTTGTAGCACTGGGGAGGGGGCAGTGCAGCTGCAGGGACCTCTAAGGTCATTTTAATGGGGTTTGCTGACTCTGAGCCTGCTGGATCTGGTATGGAAAAGTGGAAATTTCTCTGTGCCTTGGCAGCTTTCTCAGTTGGTCAGGGAAGGCAATATCAGACTTCAAGATAAACACAGTTAACTGAATGTTTATGCAGAAACGATCAGCAATAACACTTAAAACATAATTAACACTAAGAGTTGATGCCAAATTGAGAAAAATAGGAGCATTCACATCTTCTTAGGCTGCTTTTTTCCCAGGAATGTCTGTAGATGCCAAATAACACTCAATGGTTTATGTGGAATTTGTGTAAGGTTTTGCTTAATTTCAGAGGTCAGAGACATCAGGTTTGCTGAGCAGAACTTTTGTCACTATAACCTTGGTCTGCAGCTACAATGAACTGGGTAAAATAAACCTTTCACAATTCATATAAAACTGTTTGCAACTGTTCTCTTACTGCTCCTCTGTCAAGATTCTTAGTTCCCAAACTTCTACAAAAGATGTTTCAAGCCTTAAACAAAACCCTGTACATGAAATAGCTTGTGAGGAACTGCAGTTTTGGTCCCTTGTTTCTCATATATTCACTTCAGTGCTCTTGGTGGCTGCAAGTTTAGACATAAGTGCTCTCAGCTCCTTCCTTTTGTTCAGAAACCTTAACAAAGGAGTGCTGTAATTGTACGGTGGTTTGGGAGGTGCACAAATCTGGCTGCACTTCCAGCCATTCCCTTTGCCCATCCTGCCTTGAACTGGTGGTGGCTGGATGCAGTCCTGCTGATCTGAGGTCTTACAGTAGTCCTGGCTTGTGTGAGAACCCACCAGTCTGGGCATTGCTGTCTGTCTCTGGGCTGTCATTGTTGCTGTGGCCTGGAGTCTGGGTCCATAAATGAGGATTGTTATGTCTGTGGGTTGGGCTCGGGCTCTTCTCCTGGGTGAGAAGTGACAGGATGAGAGGAAACGGCCTCGGGTGGCACCTTAGAGCTTTAGATTGGATATTGGGAAAAATTCCTTTGTGGAAAGGATTTTGAAGCCATGGAACAGGCTGCAGTGGTGGAGTCACCATCCCTGGAAGTGTTCAGAAAACATCTGGGTGTGGCATTTGAGGACATGGTTTGGTGGTGCTGAGCTGACAGCTCAACTTGGTGATCATAAAGCTCTTTTCCAACCTTACCAAGCCCATGATTCCGTGATCTGCATGATGCCCCCATTCTTAGGGAAGCAGTTGCCATTTATCCCGTAAATGCACCAAATTTTATGTGTATAGATCTTGAAACAGGTTTGATAACTTCATTTGTGTTGATCTCTGACTAAATCAGGCACGATTCCACACACAGTTCAGCAGCTCAGCCTGGTTGCCTTTATGTGTGTTCTCGGTCTTGCTTATGATTCTTGCAGCAGAAATGGGTGAGTGCCAGCCCTGCTGGGGGTCTGATCTGACCCTCAAAGCCCTGCAGCCCGTGGTTTTTCCCTCTCCAGCCCCGGTGTGTTGGTGCAGTGGTGCTTAAGGCACCTCTCCAGCCCCTGAGCCAGCCAGGTTTGTGTCCCAGCTCGAAGCTAATGGGATTGAGGTGACATTCAAAACTGTGGGGAGGGAGGAAGGAAATTGCATCCCTTTTCCTGAGAAATAGGAAGTCTCTTGAAGGCAAAATTTCCTTCCTTGTAATCCCAGTTTGCCAAAAAAAAAAAGTACAGAAAGCAAAGTGTCTGTGGCAAAATCAGTGCGTTAGGAGGGACTTGTTTGAAATTTGTGAGTGTTAAAACTCCTCTCCTGGAATTGACGAGGGTTTTCTTCCTCCCTCCTCTCTCCATCAGACATCTTTGCATCATGGTCTTGCTTGGTGGCCTAAAGAAGGTAACAAAAGTCTTGTTCCTGTCCTTGTTGTTGTTAACAAGTCCTTCAGAGAAGAGAGAAGGTGGCATATTTTGGCACATGTAATTGAAGGAGCTGCTCAGGCCAATGTCTGGAACACTCTCCAGGAAAGCTCTCAAGGAATGTTACTTTGGGAAGGTCCTGGGAGCAGGAGTCTTGCCTGTATTATCCTGATGCTCACAGGTCACTGGGGAGGCAAAGGCTCTGTGTTCTGTGAGTACCAAAGAGGTGATCAAGGAAGGTATTCATATGAGACAAATAGCCAGTAATTCTTAGTTCAACTCACAGCAGGAGCCATTAATAAAATATCTCTTTAAATGGTTTTAAAGATTAAACCTTACATTGATTCAGAACTGAAACCACTTCTTGGCTTTTTTGGTTATTCAGAGCATCCATGGGCAAAGCAGCAGAGAAAATTTTCTTTATTTATTCTTCTCTAAAGAGGCAACATAAGTACGTGACATAAGGGCTGTGTTTATCACATTTTACAGCTGATTTTATTGATGTGTGAGGCCAGAAGAGTATTTGTTGTTGTCCAGTGGTTGTGCAATTTTGGTAGCCAGGAACTATTAATCCGAGGGCCTCTGGTCCTAACACTGGGCTTTGATACAGCATTGCAAAATCCCAAAATGCTAAATAGTCACCAAGCTAATAACAGCTCACATTTTAATTGCTTTAATAAAATGCAGTCAGCCCTAATCTCTCTACTCTGAAAGATTTGTAGGCATTTTCAGTGTGAAATGGCTGTGACCTGGCAGGGATGATGGGCAGATGTCAGTCACAATTACAGGGCAGCACAGGGCACAGCACATGGAAAGCTCTCACTGATGCAGGGCTGTCTGGAGATGTGTGTTGGTGAGTGCCAGAGAAATGCCTATAAATACATATATACATAAATATATATACACACACAGTAGAGGGAAGCCCTTCCAGTGCATTGCTCATGATCTGGAGGTTAAATGTGCTGGGATAATTCAGTCACTGCACCACGGGGAATTTGACTCCCAAAATGGCACTTCTGGGCTTTGGAAGTTTTTGTTTTGTGATGGAATTGAAATTCAATGTTATTGTTATTTTAACTGCTCACAGACACTGTTTGGGTCCAAATCTGTGCTCTGGGATGACCCTGGAGCAGGGGGTGGGACCAGGTGACCCCACTGTGATCCTTCCAGCCTGACCCCTGTTGTGATTCCAGACTGTTCTGGAATGGTTCATGACTGGTTCAGTGTCATCTGCCTTTCTGTTACAGTTGCCTGAAGCACCAAGTGTTTGTACTGGATACAGTTACATTTCCAAACTTTGCATACAAGTACAATGTTAATGAACTGTTTGGTTGGAAACGCAGCAAATACTGAAGTGCTGCTCCATTAGCACTGCTGGGAATTCTGTCCCTGCTCATGTTTCTGTTTCCTGCTCCATTCCCAGATACAGGAGAGTTGCTGAAGAGGCAGAAAAAGCACTGTGCACTGGGGGCCTGTGCACACACCTGCACCAGCCTGGGCTTTGTGTCTGGTGAGGAGGCTCATTTGGGGTTCACTGGGAAGACTGAACCAATTTCTTGCTTCTACAGTCAACCCCTTCTTTGCCAGTGCCCATTCTTCATGAGCGGAGAGTGTCTCTGTCCCATGACTTATGTTTTATTTTACCTTGTTGGCTTCAGCTTCTGTATTACAAACACAGTCCTCAGATTTAGTACCAGTGATCTCTGAGCCCTCAGAGGTTTGGGAGTCCAGCATTGCCTCCTCTTGCAGAGCTGCTTTGAGAACGTGACTGTGCTCCTGGAGCTGATTGACATGACCCCAATTAATGGTCTGCATGTTTGGAGGTTGGTCCCTGCTCAGGTCCTGCTGTGGTTACAGAACTCTGCCAGTGCTGTCAAGAAGGAGTAATCAGAAAGTACTGTGCCTTGTAGGTGTTTCCTGGGTATGTATTTGGACAGTGTGTGGCAGGTCAGCCATGTGAAATGGGATTCATGCATTGAAAAGAATTTCAGTCTTGTAAGTGGTTGGTAATTTTTACCTGTCATTGGTGCTGCATTTTTTCACTGTTACGATTCAGATCAACATCAAGCTATGAAAATAAAGCGAATTTCTTAGGGAGAAGAAAAGGCACCTTGAGTTTGTTAGGTCTGTGTGCTGGAAACTTTGTTTTCTGTTTCTGAAAAGATAAAATGTTTCCAGAGAGATCACAAAGCTTTGCTGCCCAGCTTTGTTTTGATGATGGATGGGTAGCACTATTTTTACAGCAGTAATTCTTCAGCGTGGGGTACCTGGTAGTTAAATCATTGGCTATCTGTCATTAGTGCCCAATTTCCTGCCTGGCAGATTTGTAGCTTTGTTATAAATAGGGAAGAGGTGCCTGAGCCTCAGTGAAAGATGCCCATGGTCAGGACAAGAACAGCTCTCATCCATCCTGCTGGTGAGGACCCTCTGCAATAAAGTACTGTACCATTCTTCTGGAATTGTTTCTGTGGCTGGGGTGGAATCAGTGTATGAACTGCTGCAGAGTGTTGTCACTGTATAAAGAATTTTTGACACCTTCATCTTTGAAGTGTGAGTACCTTGGTGAAATGAAAGGCTTTTTTCAGGTTTTGTTGCTGTTACTACATTTAATTTCAGGGGCTTCAAGTTGAGTGACGTGAACTACCTTAAAACCTGTGCTGGCTTTTTTCAGTGGGTGAGATGTGATAGGTGTCTTCTCCTCCAGGGAAGGAGAGAAATCATCTGGTTTGTGTGTGCCTGAAGGTCAGGAGGCAAATATTAATGTCATCAAAGTGGTGGCTATGATGGTAGGCTTTTTTATTCATTTCTAAATTAGCTTGAGCATTGTAAGAACTGTTTTGATATATTGGGAAGCTTCACTGAATGCACTTTGTTGCTACTCCTGAAGTCCGTTTTGAAGCTCTGAAAGGTGATCCAGCTCTGGGGAGAAACCCCCCTGCTTTTTCTGAGATGGTTCCTGGCTAAATGGCAGTGTGTGTGGCTGGTTCCTGCCCCTCTCCAGGAGGGAGGGCTGTAGTGTTTGTTAAAAATTTAAATCTAACATTGAAGAGATGCGAACCTACCACGGGAGTTCCAGCAGTAAATTGACCCAAATCTGACACTGGAGTTCACATTCTGGAGTCAGCTAAAAGGCAGTGCTGAGCACAGAAAGGAAAACAAAAACCAAACCCCCTGTTAAATATTTCCACTCTTACTGTTCACCTATAAATAGGTAGCTGTTATGAATTCTTCATTGTATCCCTCTGGAGATGGGAATTAATCCATCTCCAGCTGCCTGTGACTGAAGGTCACGAGTCAGGATGAATTAGAGGAGGATCTGCAGCAGCTTTTGCAGACTCTGGTTCCTGACTGGAGGCTTCAGGCTCCAGAAGGTTTCCTGGGCTCTGTAGGATGCCATTTGAAAAGGAGCCAGACTTCAGTGAGGGGCAGCATCCCCTGGCCTGGGCATTGCGGGGGCTGGAGGGCCCCCACTGCCTCGTGCTCAGCAGAGGGAACTGCAGTGCCCTCCTGTCATCCCCTCCTGCTAATTGGGGTTTTCAGCTGCCTCTGACAGAGCCAGCCACGTTCAAGGGGGGAAAATAAATTGTGGCTGAACTCAGTCCTGTTGGGTTCCTTTGGCTGTAACTGGAAATGCTGTGAGATATTAAAGAGGTAGTCATCTGTGAGTTACATCTGAAAGAGCTTGCCAGATGGCTGCTCTGAGTACCTTCAATTATTAAGGCTGAATATGTAAAATACTACATTTTCTGACAGCTTACTGCTTTTATATTCCCCCTCCCCTTAATGCAGGCTGTGCAAATTCCTGAGTTTCACTCTGTGTTTTCCCATAGCAGGGAAGTGTGGTGGTTGGAATGTCAGCATTACAGAGGACTGCAGGGATGGGGGGGAATATGGAATTTGAAGGAACAAAAGCTCATGTTGCTTTCTCATTGCATTAAACAAGCATGTCTTTAAAATGGAATGGGGTGCTTAAGTCGTTTCCCTTATGCAAAATTCATAAACACATTTTTGTCGTGTGTCTTTTTTTCTTTCTCTCTCGGGATGTGAAATATTTCTTTATTATTTCAAGGGAGTAATTTGGAAGTTCTTTGTTGCAGACCCACCTGTGGCCCTGTCCAGCAGACAGTCCCTGCTGGGCTCTGAATTCTTCCTGGTGTGGGTGGGAGTGAGGGAGACACAGTTATAACTCTGTAATCTTCACTTGCTGTGTGTTGGAATCATCTGCTGAAGGTTCAGTCAAAACAGTTCTTGCTGCTGAGGCTCGAGTTTCCTTGGGAGCTGTTTCCATCTGTTGGTAAAACAGTTGAGTTAAACTGAGACTGAGTACAGATTTCTCCTGTCTACATTTCTATAAAGTGAAAACCCAGTAGCTGATGTTCTAAATTCACTTAGGAAAAACAGTAAAAGGGGGAACTAATGGCAAGAGGAGTATTTTATCATGATTTATTGTTGTGTCCAGGGTGAGTAGTTAAAGAGAAAGCCACTGCAGTCTTTCAGTCTTTTGAGGAGGAATATATTGTATTTTCATTAAAACCTTTTTGGGACAAGCAGCTCTGTGGAGAGGTAGGGAAGCATCTCAGTGCTAGTGGGAAAGTTAAAAACCCTGAATCCTTTGCTAACAGACCTGTAGAGTAGCTCAGGTGGCTTTCAGTGAAGTCCCCACATCTCCTGGATCCAAAGGCACCTCTGATGTATTGTCATCTGCAAGTGCCTTGCGGGAAGGTGTGACTTGGCCCTGGACTGGCCTGCCTGCAGGTGGCACGTGGAGTGCCCGGGGCCACTCCTGCCCCCAGAGCCCAGCAGGGACCTGGTGCCACCACACACAGGCGTGCTTGGCTCTGCCCCTCCGGTGTTGGGCCCTGCAGAGCTGGGGAATGGCTGGGACCCTCAGCCAGCCCACTGCAGGGGTGTGGGGAGGGAGTGCTGGGCGCCAGGACAGCTTCCCCAGCTGCTCACTCAGCACCCTTCTCTGCTGCCTGGGAAAGGCAGGGAATGTCTTCAGCCTCAGAGGTGTTGCTTTGGCAAAGCTGGGCTGGCAGTTTGGGCTGTGAAATTTAGATCGTTGTTGTTTATTATTCTGTCATGTGAATCATCTTAAAAATAAATGAGAACTAAATTTCATTGCCTGTGCCTGGCAAACAAGGGAGAATTAGGTGACCCAATTATGTCCATTTGCAGTGTGTTGGATGCAGCAGGACAAGCTCGAGGGATTTATTCTTTTAGCACAGTTTAGTGAAGAATGTTGTCATTTCAGACTCAAAGTGCAGCTTTTGAAATGCACAGATTAATCCCTTTTAAGAGAAAGGAACTGAGAACTGGCCCTGGGGAGTAGAGCCACATTTAGCTGCCACAGGTAAGTCCTGGCAGCCCAACCTTTGCTGTTGGCTCTGCACTTCTGCCCCTCACCTGGAGAGCCCAGTCCCACACCTGCCAGGACAGGGAGTTCTGTAGGGCTTCACCAGCCTTTCCAGCTCTTCCTTCAGTGCTAACAATGCAGGATGTGCTTCCCAGAAACTCAGCTGAGACCCCAAAACTGCTTTGCTGAGGCCAGAGTGTATCAGTGAACATGTCACTGGGCTGTGGAATTGCTTTGCCTATTCATTGCCCTGGATGAACAGTTTTCCAGTTGAGTTCTGTTGACCCTGTGGAGGTTCCTTCAGTCCAGCACAGTGCAGCTGCTCTTGTTCTATCTCCCTGTCTGGCTTTTTGTGCTGAAAACACAGATTGAAATGTTGTTTTCCAGGAATGTTTCTCATATGCAATATAAAACATCTGACAAGAAATAAGTTGTGTGTTCTAACTGTACACTGTAGGATTCATTAGAGCTGTTGATGAGTTTGTGGGTGATGGATGGGATGTGCAAAATCAGTTTTTATCTTTGCTGATCAGCTGACATTCTGCTCCCAACACCCTGCCCTTGGCATGTTGCATCCTGATGCCAGCTCAGTTTCCATATGCTGTTGTAATCAGTGACATCTACTTTAAAAACATGTGTCTCTTCAAAAAGTGTTCCTTATGTTTTAGCTTTAAAACTCCTTTATCCTCATGGTGGGGGGGAGCAAAGTGGTCTCTTAAGTGACAGACTCTAACTCTGACACTCTGACCTTTGTCCATCTCCCAACATCTCTGAACCCCTAATTATTACTTCTCTGCTTTCAAGTTTTTCTATATGTTAAATACCCTCTAAGCAGTCCCTGAGCCAAGTGTAAACCATTGTAAAGAAGCAGAATTATTTAGGATGGAAGGATAAGGATGAATTGAATCTGGAGCCTTTGTGCTTGAAATAGTTTTCATTTCATTTCCATGGTAAAGAGCCTTGCTTGGCTTTATCTCTTCTTAAATCCAGTCGAGGGAAGTGAGTCCACTGGGGCTAGAGCAGCTTTGATTGTAAGTTTGGGAAGTGTTTTGTATTCTAGTGATACCTAAGTTGGAAAGGGTTCAGTTAGTTCTTTCCCCTGCTCCTGGGAGTGCATGGTGGGATTTCTGACAGAACCTGGTGAGCAGGAGCAGATGTGACTGGTGTTGGTGGGGGGATGTTGATGGGGGTGCTGAGCCCGGGCAGCTGCACTGAGGGATCCCTGCCCTGCCAGGGTCTGGCACAGTGAGAAGGCAAAGGGAACAGTCACTTGTTGAGACAGAGACAAAACCGGGAACTCAGCTTAGGCAAAATAGTGTTCTGAGCTTGCAGGACCCCAAAGGGGATCAAGGTGAGTGAAGAGGAATTCAGAGCAGAAGTGCCACTGAAGCAAAGCACTACCTGCCCTGAGAAATTGCTGAGGATGGCCCAGTGAGCCCACAGGTCTGTCAGGACTCTGAGGACTGAGCAGAGCTCGTGCCAGCAGTGATTCAGCTGTTCCTCAGCTGTCTGGCTAAACTCATTCTCCCATTTTGCACTTCTTCCCTCCCACCCCCAAAATACACAGTTGCAAAATATTTTTAGATCTTATTTCTTAGGGTTTGTTAGAGACGAATGTGGAAATGCTGATGTTGGAAGTGTGAGCTGCTGTTTGGAACAGATGGGGACAAGTTGGTAGAAGAGCCTTTGAGTGGCTTTGGACTGATCACCACTGGTCGCTTTTTGCTAAGAGAAAGTAACACAACCTAATTTTGTTTACTTTGAAGCCTTTAGCAATAAATGTGCTTGTTCTTCAGAGGATGAGCCCTGTGGTTTAGCAGAGGAGTCCTCGGGTTGTGGTGTGCAGGGCTGATGTTCCACGTGTGTGTGGTGTCAGGGGTGAGGTGAGGTGAGCTGGGGACAAACCCAGCACGGTCTGGGGGCTTCCCAAGCCCTCGTCCTTGCCTTCAGGAGGGAGCTGACACAGCCGAGGTGTTTGTGAAGTCCACGGCAAGGCGAGAGCAATTAGTTACTGGAATAGGTCCCATTGTCAGCACTGGGGATAATCTTTCCTGGGACTGTGTGTTTAGAGGGCTAGAACAGTGAGAACTAATTAGTGAGGTCGGGCTTCAGTAATCCCTTCGGAGCAGACAGTTCCTCTTCTCAGGAGAGGGCAAGTGCTGCTTTGAAGGCGCTGATAAAGCTCAGCTGCTCCCAACACTTCCCGGAAGGCCCTGTGGGGAAGCTCCAGGGACCTTGGGCTGGGCTTTTCTCTGGTGTACAGAACAGGTGAGCAGCTCCAGGTGCTCCTGCCTGGTTTCCCTGCTCATGGTGACATTGCATGGAGTGCTGACCAGCCAGGGCAAGGTGGAGTTAGTCCAGATCAGCCTTCACTTGTTGACCCCAAGAGGGGAAAAAGGGATAGAAAAGGGAGAGCATGTTTGCTGTATTTAATCTGGACTTTATTAACAAATGGTGTCTATCTACCCTAATCAGAAGCTCTTCATTAAAGGCAGCAATTTATGTCATTTTCCACATGATTCTGTCTGTGGTGGCACTTGTTGTTCCCTTGGCTGTTACAGAGGGTTTGACATTTGTGTCATTTGTGGCATTGAGCTGCTTGTCTTGGAGGCTGATGTGATGGGTAGGGACTTACAAATTGTTACCGTGCCCCGAGACCCAGTTGTAAAATCTGTTTAGAAATATGTCACAAGTCTGAAAAATAGAAATAAATAACCTTCTCTGGCTGTCGGTGACTGAACTGAGGGGTTGGTCTGAAAAATTCTGTGCCAAGGGCTTTCCAGCCCAGCTTTCCATGGCCAGTTTTTGTAATTACTGGATTCAGATAACACAGGCATAGTTGAAAACAGTAATTTTGGTCAAAATCAGCATGCTTTGCATTTCTCCCTCATTCTCTTCAAATCCTGGGTAAGAGGTGCCCGTTTTGGGGTTTTTACTAGAGGAAGTTCTGTGTCACAATGTTTCCTGGTTGCACCAGGGAGTTGGGTTTTGTGCTGAAAGCTTCTCAAGGAATGCAGAGCTTTGAATGCATTTCATTCTCAAGTGGTTGGGAATGCCATTGGTGTGGTCGGGGTGGAAGTCTTGCAGATGAAGAATGGCTTGAATTTTAAAGAACTTACTCTTTGAAAAGAAAAGGGCTCTCCAGGCTCCAGACAGGCCTGCAGTGGGGTGAGTTCTACCTGGAGAGCTGCTGAAGCAGCCTGGCACTCAAGGCTTGTGCAGTGAGGGCTCTTCCTGCTGTTCAGCTGTGGGTATTTTGTAATGCTTTGCTCATTTGTTTTCACAGGGCAGCTCCCTCAGACGTTTCCCCAGCCCCAGTGAGTGCTCAGGGCTGAGCACGTGGGTCATCTCCTCTGTGGTTTTTGGAAGCAGGTATGTTGGTGGGAAATCTGGGGGTTGGGTGGGTGGGGATGGGGCCACAGCAGCTCCATCCGTGTGCCAGGAGGGGCTGCAGGGGCAGGGAAATGCTGCCTAAGGGATGTGGCATTCTGGGGAGCAGATTAATGGAGCTTCCTTGAGAAAACAAAGCTGCTGAGTGCTTTGATAAGACTTTCCAGTCCTTTATTTGTAAAATGGATGGTGGTGTCTTCTGGGCACAGCCTAGCTCTGTGTCGGGGTTTGGAAGTGTCCTGGTGTAATACCTGCTGGGCACTCTTGTCATCCCAAACCCTGTGTCATGAGAGCAGGAACAGAGGTATGTCCAAACATTTCATGCTGTGGTCTCAGTGCTGGTTTAAGACTCTTGTCTTTCCACTCTGGTGTCACCAGGTAGGAAGGGCTGTGATGGCTGAGACTGTAACCCACAGTAATTGTGCAGTGAGTGAAGGGCAAAGGGCTCTGTGATCTCAATTTAACCTCTTTATACAAATATTTTGGGCCATATTAAGTGCTTTCTTGCCCAAGTTGCTCACTAACTCTGTGGAGCATTCCCTCAATGGACAGGCTGTAGGATCTTTGTCCTTCCTGTTACGTAGGTGGCTTCAGGACAAACCCATCCTGGCTGAAGGTTACTTCAGAAGAACCAGGGTTAGATAGCAATATCCATCGACCCTTTTTAAAGTTTAAACATTAATAACCAACTGAAAGGTAATTAGGATGGAAACCAATGAATAATCCCATCTATAGACTACACAGTGTCTGATGTGTAGAGGATTGCTGAGGTGGGGTCCTCCTTGCTGGCACAGGGGCAGCCAGGGCATTTTCTTGGTGCTTGTGGTTGGTGCCTCCTAGTGATAGCCCATATATTTAGTTTCATTTTTAAACAATAGATGTGTTACCGTGTTTCAGGTTTTTGCTGTTGTGATTTTTCTGAATTGGTTGGTTACTCATGCAGCACCTTCCCTTTTCAGGTAATGAGATCTACAAAAATATTTATAACACTAAGAACCAGTCACGACCTTTCAGCCTGACCTCGTATGTTGATAAACGTTTATTGTTTTATTAGTCTCTGGGTAAACACAACTTAATGTCTCCCGTGCTTGTTTTGTTCACTTTCTCTTGGCATCACTTGTTAGCCCTCAGTAATTGCACTGTGGAGTATGTGCTTAGTAACATAGTTCCATTTACTTATTTGAGTTGACACTACACAGAAATAGGGATGGTTTTATTCTCCCTTCAGAGAGCAGTTTGCTGATTATAGCCAAGCAAAACAAATCACCTTGCACGTGTAGAGGCTGCAGGTTTGCAAGCAGAGCCAGCAGAGCAGCCTCATGCAGACCTTCCCCCTGGAGCTTGTCCAGCAAGGACTGGCGTAGATCTCTCACTTTTTCCTGCAGTTCTCTCCATGCCCAGTGATGTGGGTGGCAAAGCCTATCCCAGCAGCTGCTGCTGGAGCTTGCATTTCTTCTGACTCACTCAGGAGGGCCTGTGTGTAACTTTAAACTGCTTCCACACCCAGATTACTTTCCCTTAAAAGTAATAATGAAAATGAAGTGAGGGGAGAGGTTGGTAATGACTGCAGGAAAACATTACACAGAAAACTGTTTGAACCTGCTGGGATACAGCCTGTTGCAAGCCAGCCTTGGGTCGTGTCTTCCCCTGGTTACTGAGGCTCAGGAAATCACATTTATGGCTTGGGATAAGACCAGACCCGGTTCTGGGAATGAAAACTGCTTGGAGAGCTGCTCTGGAGCCACTTTTGTGAGCTGTGTGTGGTGCAGGAGTGGCTGTGTCACACCTCCTTCCACAGATCCGTGGAATGACAGGATGGTTTGGAATGGAAGGGACACTGGAGACCATCCCCTTCCCACCCCTGCCACAGGCAGGGGACACCTCCCACCAGCCCAGGGTGCTCCAAATCCCATCCAGCCTGGCCTGGGACGCTCCCAGGGCTGGGGCAGCCACAGCTGCTCTGCCCACCCTGTGCCAGGGCTGCCCACCCTCCCAGGGAGGGATTTCTTCCCAACATCCAGTGTAACTCTGCTCTCAGTTTGAAGCCATTCCCCCTTGTCCTGGCTCTCCAGGACTGCCAAGAGCCTCCCTCCATCTCCCCTCAGGTGCTGGCAGGGTTTGCTCTTCCCCAGCACACAGCACTTGGAGGGGTTTGTTCAGTTTGTGGTGCTGTTGTAGGAGTTTGTTGTTTGGAGCGCCATTATTTTCTACATTTCAAGTTATGTTTTTACTCTTGTTGACTTAATAAACATCGAGGATAGTTTTTAGGAGCAGCTGGAGAGTATGAATGGGATTTTTTGTGTTGGTAAACACCCTGTTGTGGAACTTAAATAATTACCAGATACATAACAAAGTACAGTCATGCTTTGTGCTATGGAATTCAGATAGAACAGTCTCTTTATTTCATAAGATGATTATTTTTTATTAAAATAAAGTAAGAGTTCAGCTTTTAAATGACACAAGAAGGGATGATAAACCATTTCATAAATTTTAGTAACTTTTGCAGAAGTGCAGTGGCCTTTTTTATATGGTATATAAAGGATAAAAGAGAGAGGAGGAAGACTTAAGAGTTTAGATTTCGCATAGCTTTTGTTTAGTCCTTGCAGGCTTGGTGGCTGTGCTGTCTGCATCCTGTTTGCATTCTGGTTGTGCTCATTTGTGGAACAAACCCCAAACCACGGGCTCTGCTGTCAGGGGGAACCTTTCACCTCACTGCTGGAATGTTTCCTGTGCTCATCCAGCCGGGTGCCCTCAGCCAGGGAGCTGCTGGGTGTGATCAGCAGCCTCTGGGAACGTTTGCCATGGAAGGCCCAGTTTGGCTGCTCTCGTTTTTGAGGATTTCTCTGACGGGGGATGTGATTCCTTATTCTTTCAGGGTAGTCAGTGATCTACCCACCGGTGAAAAGCAGCTGGTTTGGAAATGAAACTTTGCCTGTATTTGCTCTTCTGTTCCACTAAGCAGGTTGTGTTGTTGTGCCCTGCAGGAAATCCAGGAGCTGGCAGGGGGGGAATGAACCGTGAGGGCGTCCCCGGAAAGAGTCCGGAGGAGATGTACATTCAGCAGAAAGTGAGAGTGCTGCTCATGCTGAGGAAGATGGGCTCAAATGTAAGATGCACTTCACAGCCTTTTCTGTGCTCACTGGGGTGGTGCTGCTCGAGGTGGGGGCTGAGGGGCTGGTGTGATGCTGGGCTGTTTTAGCCATCGTCCCTTTAACCGTTATCTGCACTTAAACACAATTGACTTTTGCTTAAATATTACGAGGCTTGTGATGCCTGAAACTGCCACATCTACATAAGTGAGCAGATGTCTAGATTTAAAGTTTATCATCACTGGCAAAACTGCACAGCAGAGCAAGTGTTTTAAGGTGACTTTGACTCTGCCCAGGAATTCCCCATGTCCCCGCTCGCTGCTGTGCCCTCGCTGATGGTAGAGCCGCACACGTAGCAGGCGATTAAAGTGTTGGAGAGGAGAGCAGAGGCAGCTGGGGTGTTTTCCCGGGGGGTGGGCAGGTGGGTGATGTGTGCAGGGTGTGCTGGATGCCCTGGTGCTGACTGCTTGTGCCCCCCCAGCTGACGGCCAGCGAGGAGGAGTTCCTGCGCACCTACGCTGGGGTGGTGAACAGCCAGCTGAGCCAGCTGCCCCAGCACTCCATGGAGCAGGGTGAGTACAGCCTGCCTGGCACTGCCCCTGTCCCAGCAGGGTGAGTACAGCCTGCCTGGCACTGCCCCTGTCCCAGCAGGGTGAGTACAGCCTGCCTGGCACTGCCCCTGTCCCAGCAGGGTGAGTACAGCCTGCCTGGCACTGCCCCTGTCCCAGCAGGGTGAGTACAGCCTGCCTGGCACTGCCCCTGTCCCAGCAGGGTGAGTACAGCCTGCCTGGCACTGCCCCTGTCCCAGCAGGGTGAGTACAGCCTGCCTGGCACTGCCCCTGTCCCAGCAGGGTGAGTACAGCCTGCCTGGCACTGCCCCTGTCCCAGCAGCCTCCCAGGCACCACGGACAGGCTGCTGTGCTTCTGCACTGACCCTCCTGCAGTCGTGGCCTGCAGAGGCTTTGGGAGAGAAGGGCAGTGACCTGGTCAGCAGGTGGGTTTGTGTTCCCAGGCAAAGCCAGTCTTCACCACACCTCAGATCCAACAGGAGCAAGAGCAATTTTAAACACCTTTCTCTCCATGATGACTCAAAACATTGATAGCCAAAGTCCTGAGGGCTACATCCATGTGTTGAGCTTCCTCCCCTGTGTGATACATTAAACAGAAATAAATTCTAACCCCACATATTTATTCTTCCTCTGTGGGTGCAGTACAAGTCAGGGATGCATAGGGCCTCTAGTCCTGAGTGTCTGGCTCTGTTCAGTGTAGACCCTCTGCAGAAGATTATGTTCGTCTTAATTTTTATATTTTTTCTTAAGATGGACATCTGTGCTTAAAAAGGAACAAGTTTGGGGGTGCCTTGCAAGCACTTGTATCTTCAGACTGAGAGTTTCATAACAAAATCAAATGCAAAGTGAATACAGATTTCTAAGGTACAAAAGCACATGTTGGGCCTGTGATAATTTAATTGCTAAGACTCCAGTTGCTTGATAACACTGTTGTAATGAAATGGAATCATCTGACAATGTCCTTTTTTTCCCACATTTCCATGAGTGTGCAAGTGCAGTGTTACTATTTCAGCAGAGTAAGAGAGGGATTAACAACAGGAGGAGTTTGTTTTCCATTGCATTTCTTTAATTTGCCAATGTAATTAATTCCCAGGCAGGGGCAGTAGACACGTAATAAGTTAGCAAATCTGCTTTGGTTTGTTTGGATTCCCATTAAGGGGATGAACTACGTGCTGGTTTTGTTAATTCTTTGCAGAAGTCTTGGTGAACAGCTCTGTGGAGCTGCTCTGGATCCACTCATCTCTTCTCAACCTGAATGTCTCCTCCTGCATTGTTCCCCTCCCCTGCACAGAACTTGTGCCAGGTCACCTTCATGATGCACAGTTTGGTGTGGAGGGAAAATTGTGAGGCTCCAATGCCAGAACTGAGTTGAGCAAAACCTTAATATAGATCTAAGACATTTAGAAATCAACCTGCACAAACTTGCCGTTGTTTTGAGCCTGTGTGTTTGTTCCTCACGTAGCTGGGGGTTGGAGGAGGTGTGGATGTACTTGCATGTTTTGGCCCAGGATTCATCTTTTCTGCAGTCTGAAGGGAAAATTTGGCAGGTTCTTGTCAAAAACTGAGGTACACATTCAGTGAAGAGAGACTTGTCTTAGTGCAAGTTGGCATTTTTCAGTGTCATCCTTAAAGAAGTCCCATTTTTCAGAGTGCAGATCTGGGCTGAATTACCTGCTCTTTGGCAAAGAAGAGATGCTGGAAGCAGAAACCCAGCCAGGGGACACAGCTCCTTCCTGCAGCTGTGCTGCTGCTCAGCTCCAGCCACCTTCACTATCTCATTTTACTGTCTGTGAAATCATATTTTTCTCACCTTGCAGCCTCAGGAAATTGAATTTTGATGTGACTTTTAAATGTTATCAAAAGAAAGACCGAGAGTTCCTTAAGTCTGCTTCTCAGCTCACTGATCAGGCAGTGCAGGAATTGTAAGAGCTTCAAACATTGTTCCAAAAGTGGGTTTTGTCCCAGATTTGAACAGGTAACTGATTTCTCTGTCAGGATTTTGATGAAGTCCTTGAAGATTCCTCAAACTTTGTCCACAGGGAGGAGAAGCCTTGGATCTAATCTGAGGCTCTGCTGTCTTTCCAGGGCCATTTGACCCCACAATCTCCTTCCCAGAAGTAAGCAGTGGAAAGGGGGAGGCACAAATGGAATTGAGGAAACAGCCAAATACCTTTTCCTTTGGAGAAGGATGAAGCTGCAGCAATAATTTATTGCTCAGGACTTTGATTTCCTCAGCAATCTCCCCAGGTTCCCAGCAGTCTGGGGTGTGGTGGCTCCCACTGCAGCAGTCCCTGTGTGTCTGTCCCTTCTGCTGCATCCTGGGTCTGGGAAACAGGAAGGGTCCACTATGAAATCACTGGAAATCAGGAATAAAATCACAGAGGTGTCCAATTTTCCACCCTGAGGGAGATTCCATCTCCACTAGATGGCATTATCTTGTGCTGAAAAACCCATCCAAATGCACTCTGACTGTTCTGTGTGCTCCAGGATTGCTTAAAGGAATTTTGTTCCCTCCTTTTCTGCTCTCTCCATTGAACTGCCTCTGGATTTTTACTTTTTTTTTTTTTTTCCTGTGCAACTTGCCTTACACAGCAACAAAAGGTGTGTTATTTAAGGAGCTGGCCCTCAGTGGCTTTCACCCTGCTTTGTTCCACAGAGGACAGGTTGCTCTCAGCCTGGCTGGTCCCAGCCCTGCCTGTAGAGCCAGTTTGCCCCAGCAGGCACAGAGGGCACAGAGCTGACTTCACAGCCCTGCTCTGGGCTGGAAAAAGGGATGATACCCTTGGCATCAGCACTCTGAGAGCCTTGTCATGGACCTGCAGCTTTCTGTGGGTCACCTGAAAATGCTGTCACCTGGCTCCTGAGTCCCAGGAAGGCTGGCTTGGGTTTTTTGGTGGGTTTTTTCATTCTTTTTTTGATGTTTTGTTTTGGTTTTTTTCTGTGTTTTTTGGGGTATTTTGTTTGTTTTGGTTTGTTTGTTTTTTGTTTTGTTTTGTTGTTTGGTTTTTTTTTGCAGGGGTATAGAGGATGGATGGTCCAGAATTTCTCAAGGGTATCCTCTGGTACATTTTTTTATGGTTTCCTTCGCTGTGCCCCCATGGAGTTCTGTCCTGGAGGAGGGACCCGAGACAGCACTGCTGGGGCTGCCTCTCTGCCAGGTCTGGGGGGCTCTGCAGCCCCCCCTGTGCCCAGGGGCACTGTGCTGCCCCCCCTGTGCCCACGGGCACTGTGCTGCCCCCCTGCCCTCCCCAGGCTGTGGCTTCAAGGCCCAAGTTTGCCCCATCCCTGCTGAGTTCAGACTGTGCCTCGAACCTGCAGGGTTAATAACAATGCCCTGGCCTCTCCTTGCTGTCTCTGGGTCCAGCAATGGGAATTAGAGGCTCATTTTGATCAAGAAGCATCTTGGAATTCCTCTGTAATTGTTCAGCAAGCCCGAGGGCTGTGACTCTCCTTGAGTTTGTGGTTGTTTTTATTGGAAGAGGAGAAATTACATCCTTTATCTCTTTATTTCTTATCTTGCTTTCAAAGGGAATTCATCTGTTCAGATGTAGAAAATCACTGGATTAGGATTGTTTACAGATTTCCTTTTGCATGTGAGACACCTTCACTCGTGAAGCATTGCCTGCTGTGGAGTGAATCTTGTTTTCCTGACAGGAGGCTCAAAGTTACTCTGAATGTCTTTGTGTAAATCAGGTAATAATGACACATATCCCAGGCTTTCTAATGTGCTGGAGCAGGTATCAAATGGAAATGAGTGGAAATCTTTCTAGTGTGTGTTCTAAACTCTTCACATTTATTGCTGCAACATATATTGGAGCACCAGTTCTGTGGAGGGATCTTCAATGGCCAGAACATGTACTCCAGTCTGAAAATAGTCTTTTTTCCCTTCTTTTTAGTTTCCAACCGTTTGCGCTTTCTTTTCAGTGTATTCCACTCTCTCAGGAAGTGCTGAGTCCCTCAGTGTGTTGACTTTGATACTCTTCTCTAGAGAAGGCTTATCTGATGTATTAAAATACCTTATTATCCCCTGAAAGGTGAACTGGTAGCAGAGGGGATGAGCTCTCAGTAACCCAGAAAAGCCTGAACAACAGTTATCAAACTCCAGAATGAAATCTTTAATACTTAAATTTAGTATTAAGAGTCTAATGTCATGCCCACATTTTTGATAACCATTTTAGTTTGCAGTCACTGCTGGACTGCTGTTAACACCTGTGTGACAGTGTAAAATGCAGTAGGGTTTTCTTCCTCTGGGGAGCTTTTCAGGTGACATCTGCGGGTTGTTTGCTGCTTTGTTTTCGTGGCTCCAGGAATAACTGAGGAACCCAGAGGCATCTCTGCTCAGCCAGTGTGTGCTGGAGAGGGGATGGAATCATGAGCTGTTTTGGGATATTAACATATTGGTCTTGCCTGCATTGCAGCAAGAGCTAAGGCAGCTCACGCTCGGGAGGTTTCTCCAGCTCAAACTGAGGAAATTAAGGCTTTCTCACGTGTTTTTGAGTACAAGCAAAATGCCCCTCAGGGATTTTGGTGCCCAGGGGATCTCCTGCATCAAACCCATGTTCCCCATGGCTTGCATTGCAAGGGGTGGGCTGGCACTGGGCTGTGGCAGGTCTGCAAATGGAAGCAGAGCAGTTTGGAAGCACGAGATGGGAATTGTGCTGAGACCTTGGTGATTGCAGCTCTGGTGTTCCTATAGCAACAGGAGAGTCGTGCTGGCTCTGGAAGCAGGCTGGTCCCTTGGGGAGGGCAAGGCTGAGCTGCACACACGTGCCTGGCTGGGTTAGGTGTGCCCCCTGTGTGCTGGGCCACCAAAACCCACCCCGGGCTGGCTGTGCAGGGAGGAGAGGACCCTGCCCATGGAATGGCAGAGGGGATGGAGCAGTGGAGGTCGAGCTCTTCTCAGAGGGTTTAATTCAGTTGAACAGGAGGCTCATGTTAATGTGCTGCTCCTCTCAGCAGTGCAGGGTGTATTTTTAGCATGCCAGACTAGGATACTAATGCTGGGAATTGCAGGGAAGAGTTAATGTTTAGAAGGTTGTTGCTGGAAGGGGGTTGAAGAAATGTGTGTATACAGAGATCTTCAGGGAAGCGAAGAATTTCGTTAGAAATTCACAACAGGCTAAACCTTCTGGTCTCTGAAGGCTTTTGGGGTTTAATTAATTCTGCAGGTGACTACAAACACATCAGGTGTAGGTATTTATGTATCATTCAAAGAGCACTTGGAGATGGCAGCTGGTGGATGTGTCAGCATCTTCCTTTGTGTTCAGGTAGTGTGGTTTTAATGCAGCCTGTGTCCTACTGGTGTGCTGTCCCTGTACCCAGGTACCTGCTGGGACAGCATTAGTGTCAGTCATCCTGGGGAAATTGTCTTGGATTCAGGTGGCCTGATGAGCAGCTGAATCTACTGAGCTCACAGGATGTCTCTGGTCTTCACTGCTGTGCAGCAAAATCATTTGACCTTCAGCTCATCTTGGCTTGCTGAGACTGAAGTCCATGGGGGTGTCAAAGAACTCTGAATTCAGCAATCCAAACAACTGCAATTGGACACAATCACAGCAGGACTTTTGTGGAAGTTAGTGGAGTGAGACTGGCACTATCACCTTCCAAGACAGGACATATGATACTTAGCTACCAGCTGATTACTGGGAACTTCTAGGAAGGAGGAGGGTGGGAGAGTGCAAGGCAGAAGAAGGGGGAGAACTGTTTGAGTGTCTGAAAGTTTGTGGCAGTTAATGCTTTGTTCATGAAAGAAGGTGGGGAATATTTCATTGGGTTTATGTGTAAGTCTGTACTTCAGTGTGGAAATGTGTGCCCAGAAGAGAGGCAGCTGTGGAGGAGCAGGTCAGGTGTCAGTGTGTCTTCATCATTGTTCTGTGCATTAATTACTGGAAGTGCAGAGCCCACTGAAGGATGTGCTAAAAGTAAACCTGGTTCACCATCCCATTGTCTCAGTCACGGGCTCTTGGCAATGTGCAGCTTAACTTTGTAACCTGTGCTCTGCTTTTTGCATTTATTTCACTTGATTAGCAGGAAAACCTCCGTTGTGGGAGCCACGTGGGGCCGCAGGAGCAGCTCTGCTGCCTCAGTCCCTGCTTTGCTTTCAGCACACAGAACCCCAGCTCTGTTCTCTGGCACTGCTGGGACACAGGCACTGGAGAGTTGCTTAATGAGCACCTCGTTAGCTTGGTTTCATTTAGCCCTGGGTAGTTTGGGTTGTGGGATTGGGCTTGAACAAAACCTGCTTTTGTGCTGAGAACTGGGGATGGTGTTTCTCTGGACACGTGTCACCCAGGTCCTTCTGCTCCAGGACATCTTGAGACATAACCGTGGGAGGTTGGAAGCAGTGGGGAGTGTCCATGGCATTCCCGCTCTGCTCCCTGACCCCTCTGCCCATGGCCCCATCAGCTGTGACGGAACTTTGCGTGGCAGCTCTGGTTTGGACAAAGTTTGTCTTCCTCTTTGTAAAATGTATCACCCCACCAAGGATAAAATTTGATCTCTGATGTGGGAATCAAAGAAATGAGCATAGGCTGGAGTCTTTACTGCAAGATGTTTTCTGTTGGTGTTGTGCCCTGGGGTTACCCACCCACTCACTTGTCTCCCTGGAAGATATTATTATTATCTTTCATGTGATAGATGAAATTGTCTTTTTAGAGGCTGTTGCCTGAGGCTCTTGCTAATGCTGAGTTGCATGTGATTCCTGCAGATGGAAACATTGGTGGTTCTACCAAACAACAAAAGGAATTGAGGAGGGGGCAGGAAATAAAACTGTTCAGAATTGGGTATAAAATCCATTCTTTACTAATCCTGCTGAAAAACTCTACCAAGAGTCATAGAACTTCTAATATTTATCCTTCCTTTCTGAAATGAGCAGCTAAAGCCACCCCTGCCCTTCACTGCTCTCCTGTTCCTTCCTGTGTATTGTTCCACTGCTCCCTGGTGTTTTGGCAGAACTTTCCATCTTTGTGTTGCCATCAGATTTCATTAGTTTATGGTTTGCTTTTCTGTTCCAGGCTCATTTATGAGAGGGTGAAGTAAAATGGGTGCAAAGGCCAAGCATTGAGAAAGCACAGTTGTAAACCCTTTTGTCCCCCGAATTTGCCTTTCAAACACAATCCATAATCTTTCCTTAACAAACTGTTTACCCACCTTGGCTCCTGATTAAGATTGCCTGTTAGAATTTCAAAAGTACTGTGTGGGAAACCTTTAAAGTGCTGAAGACCATCAGAGAGGAAGCAGCTTTTGGATGGTGTTGTGATTTAAAAACCCACCCGTGCAGCTTATTCATGAATTCAGGTACAACCTGCAGGTGTTGTGATTCCAGTGGTGGTAAAATGAGGATCCTGCACACTGAGTGTGCTTTGCTCTGGCTGTGAGAGGCCAAAATGCTGAATTCCAGACCCATTCTCCCTCCACTGTTCTGCTTCCTTTAGGATGCACATAATAATAACCCATCAATCCCAGAGGAATTCAAGTCTTTTCCACACTTTAACACTGTTCTTCTGCTTTGTATTCCAAGTAGAACACAGCTTTAAAATCTGCCTTTTTCACTGTTCCTGCATTTGGTGGTGCTCCTTTTTCTCTTCCCGCTGGAAGTCCATGGAAATGTCCCGGCATTAGAATTCCATAGTGCCAGGGGTGCCCGGGGAGGGGGCGCTGGGGCTGGGAAAGCCAAACGGAGAGCCCCATTCCCGGCCCCATTCCCGGCCCCGCTGCCGGCATCCCCCGTGCCCAGAGCTGTTCCTGCCCCTCCTGTGTCCCAGGGGGCTGTGCCGTGCAGGGATTTGGGGGCCGGCAGTGGAGCCCCTTCCACGGGGCACCCGCAGGGCTTTTGTTCCTTTTAGACACCGGGAACGGGAGATCCCAGGAAAACAATCCACATCTGTCGGGTAATCCCGCTCATCCCTGTGCTGGCCTGACGTCAGCTGGGATTTGGTGGTTGCCGGGGCGACTCCAGCTGGTCCAGCCTCCGCTGCCGAGAGGGATGCTCGGGGGGCACACCGTGGGCTGTGCCCTCCCTGTCCTGTCCCCATTCCTATCCTGCAAAGGGGGTTCTTCCTCCCTGTCCCCATTCCTATCCTGCAAAGGGGGTTCTTCCTCCCTGTCCCCATTCCTATCCTGCAAAGGCGGTTCTTCCTCCCTGTCCTGTTCCTCACCCTCCAAAGGGGGTTCCTCCTCCCTGTCCCCATTCCTCACCCTGCAGAGGGGGTTCCTCCTCCCTGTCCCCATTCCTCACCCTGCAGAGGGGGTTCCTCCTCTCTCAGCACAGAGGTGTTCTTGCAAATAAAGCCCTTTTTTGGTTTGTTAGAGGCTGGTAGTTCCTGTGTGTTTGAAAATCAACAAGGCAGCGTGTTAGTTCCAGCCTGGGTCCTGGTGCTATATATCATTTATGTTTTGATCAAGGCAAAAACAGTTTGTGGAGGAGATGAAAAGGGAGATGACTGCAGGGCTTCTGAGTGCTGGCAGGAGGGTGTATCAGAGCAGTTTTTGATGTAGCTTTATGTAAGATAAGGGTCCTACATATGAAAACCAAACTATTCCTTGGTCCTTAATATTTCCTCCTTTGAGTACCTACAACAAATTGTGAAGTGTATAAAAGTAAGTGTAGTTGCATTTCCTGAGCATTGATTTAGCTTTTAAGGACATTGGCAAGGGGAATTTACACCCATTTTTGACCATTTTTCCTGCTGTATTACAACTAAAGAGCAGATTAGATAACTGAGAAATGGAATCCAGGTAACTGAAACAGGTGAGGAATTTTTTAGTCCTCTTTTCCCTTTTCTGCAGGTGTATAGGCAGAAGTTGCTTGGGGCACCAAGCTGAGATCTGCTTCTTGATAGGCTTCAGTAAAAGACTGGAGGAATTTTAGATGCTGATGCTCCTTGTGAGCTGAATTTGAACTTTCCCAAGCCCTGTAAGAGGATCCCGTGGAGCTGAGCCTGGCTGGGACAGGCAGCAGGGGTTGCCTTTGGCATCTCCTGGTTTGCCACCTAATCCCTTGACAGAAGGAAACCTGACCAAGTAAAACCAGCCTGAGCAGACTGAACTAATTAATGAAGGCCAGAGTGGTCATGGTTGCACTCAACACTTGGGGTGACCTGAAGGGAGGACATCATTTCTAGAAATTCTGTAGGCAGTGACTGGAGGATTCATAATGTTTTCTAATCAGATAAATGCTGTGAAAGGATCTACAGATGAAAGAAAGCTTTTCCTTTTATCTGCCTTTCTTGGGGATCAAATTTTTACCAGAAATTAAAAATACTGCACTCAGCCCTTCAGGGTTGTTTTCCAGGTCTTGTCTAGACTAAAGATACTGATTTAATCCTCTGCTTTGACACTGCTGCCTGATGTACTTTGATTTCCATATTGTCCTGAAGCCATTCCTCTCTACTTGCCTGCTGGGCCACACTCCATGGGTAGGAAGTCCAGGGAGCAGATTTCTCTTCTGAAGATCTCAAGGTGCCTTTTGGAAGGGAGAGAGCTCAGCAGGGAGTGTTTCCAGCAGCCTTTGGCAGATGTGCTGCTCCAGCCAGTCAGGCCTTTCTGCCATGAGTGCCCACTGGAAAGGCCACCCAAGATTCCAGAGGCTTGGAGGTGGTTATGGGAAGGTAATTAACCTCTTTCTGTGCTCGGAGCTGTGAGTTTTGATGGTGATTATACACAGTTGATGGCCTCAATTGAAAATAAAAATCCAATAACTGGATAAGTCTACATACTGAGTTCTGGGAAGGATTTCTGCAGGCTGGGGATGAAAACATTGCTTACCAAACCTGGATCTTGTTCCTGGGCAAATAAAAGCCTTCAGTTTGAAAGAAAATGCTGCACTTCCATTAGAAAAAGGACCATTTTAAAGACACGCTAGTTTATGAAGGATGTTTAAATGATTTTTAGTGGGAGGGGAAAGAGCAAAATCCTTTCATCTGGCCTATTAAAGCAATTTTTTGTCTTTAAAAGCAGAATAATATCTGTATGTAAAGATAGAGTAGAGAATACCTAAATGTCACTTAAACAGGACAGTGATGCAGAGGGAAGTACAAATTTCACAGAACAGTCAAGGTCCTCGTGTTTCAGAGAAACTCAATAAATTTCTTATGCAGTGCTGGAGTTTGCAAGGCAAAAAAAGACTCTCAACAAGCCTGTGGTGACAATCCTCTGTACGTTTTCTTAAGTCTTCTTCATAGAAATGTGTGAAACAAGGAATTCTTGATTTTCTTTAAAACCAAACTGATTTCCTCAGGCTTGCAAAGGAACACTAAATCCACTGCTGAAATGCTTAGGTCACTTTAAATGCCAGTCCCTCCCAAAATAAGAAAATGCAGCTTTCTCTTCCTGCCCTCTTTTTGCTCCCCTGTTGAATTTGTGGCTGTGTGACAGTTTGGGCAGTGCATGTCCCAAGGAATTAATCATGGCCTGTTTTCCTGTGTCCTTTGTTTCTGCAGGTGCTGAGGATGTTGTGATGGCATTTTCCAGATCAGAGACAGAAGACAGAAGACAGTAACTCCAGGACACCTGAACAACCCAGAACTGGAGAGGACAGTGAGACTCCTGCAGATGGAGGAGGATGGCTGAGCATTAATAAGTTCCTTTGCCCACCCTAATTGTTCCTTGGTATTCCTTCTCCTTTGTAGTGTTGTTTCCCTTTGCCCAACCCCCAGAATACATCTCACAGCCATCTCTTCCTGTCAGATTTTGCTACTCAGCCGGGCTGTGCTAATTAAGGACAGACCTAAAGGTGTATCTTTGGTTGCCTCAAAGGGACAGGCAGTGGTTGGCTAAAGGAAGGCAATTGTTTCAAACTTGACCAATGGAAACCTTTTATCTCACGTTTTATTTTGTATTTTAAAGGAAGTCTCTTGACATCCTACTTCTAAAGAAGCTTTTCATGCTGTGGTGCTTATTTAGGTCAAACTTGTGAACTTGAGGAGGGCTTGATTTGGCTGCATAGAACTGGAAGCAACTTGTGATTGGGTGACAATGCAAATGCTTTCCCTTCAGTTGGCTTGCAGGTATTTTGCTGACTCCAGCATTTTCACTGCAGGAAGCTGATGTTTTGGTGCATTGGTTGTTCCTTTATCCTTACTGACCTGGGGGGAAGGAGACAAATGTGCTTTGCAATATTTATTACATCTACACACATTTAAATGCTTGCTTTTGGGGGGTTGTTTTGGGTTTTTTGATTGGCTTTGAAGTCATGTTTTTTGATTTCCTTTTGGCTGCAGTGTTTCTGATGCAATCAGTTTTTCCACACTCAGCTGCTCTGTGGCCTCGAGCTCTTTTGGGAGCATGTGTGGAAAAGCATATTTGGTTCAATAAATCCACCTGTTTAGGCTGGAAAGTGGAGATTCCCAGCCCTCCTGGGCTGCTGGGGGGCTGTGCCCTGAGCTCCTGGCACACCTGGCTGCTCAGGGGCTTCTCTCTTTGCTTCTGACAGAGGAGCTGTGCATATTTTGCAGGAATTGCAAGAATGAGATCTATGGCTGTGACATGAATTTGCCAAATTTGTATAGAGAATATGTGAATTTGTTTAAAATCCTACAGAGTTCCACTTTAACCCTTTAATTGCTGCACAAGACTAGCTGTCACATTAGGAAAAATTGATGACCATTAACTTAAGTCCAGCTTGCAGTGGGATGTCATAAACGGAAGGTTCTGCCTCCTTGCAGCTGTTTGGTGGTGGGAAATGAGCTGGCTCCCAGGATGATAATGCCATTTTCTGCAGGCACTGCTCCAGGGCTTGGGGCTGCACTCAGCTGGCCAGCACTGAGTGGGCAGGGGACACTCTCAGGTTTACTCTCTTTGTAGCTGCAGGGCCTTAAAACACACACACGATTTCCAGCCTGAAACACCTGCAGTGGAATTCCCAGAGGGCACTGACTGTCCAGGAGTCTGCACATGGTCCTCAGCACTGCTGCCCAAACCCAAGCACTTCATTTGCTCTCACGTGTGCAGGTGGTTTTTACAGAACTTCTGGATTTTGCTGTGGGTTGCACTGACTTTGAGATGTTTCAGAATCTATTAAAGCTGAACTCCACTCACCTGTTCCTGCTTCCTTTCCTCTGGTGGTTCATTCCTTGCAGTACCAATTGTAGAGCCTGACTGTGGCAACGTGCCCCCTTTCATGGCAGGAAATTCTGCTGTTGTGGTCTCAGAGTAGGGGAAAAGCTGGAGAAAACCATGGACCGTGTGCAAATGGAAGAATGGACTTGTGAGCACAAGGAGGAAATTGTCTTGAGCAAATAAATCCCGTGGAATGAGAGCAACTCTGCATCTGTTTATGCAAACACTCCTTTTAATTCAGTTGCAGCTTTGTAAAGTTCAGTGTGAAAGCAACTCTTCTACCCCTGTTTGTTGGGGCCAGATAAGAAATTTCTTTATTAAACCAGGAATGAGCCCAAAAGATTCTTTAAATTTGGACCTGGTTGCCTAAGAGGCACTTTAATGTTAATTTGGGTGCAAAGGGGGGCAGCCCTTGAAGGGTTAATTAGGGGGTCTGTGTGTTTCTGGCTGGAAGGGATGGGCTGGACTGGGGGGCCTGTCACTGTCGAGCTAAAATGAATCCTCCGTGTGTATCTTTGGCATTCCTGAGCTGGTAAATCTTTTCAAGAAGAAAAGTGAAGTGTTTATGTGGTTTAATCTTTTCACTAAAAGTGTAACTGTTGGGGAGGGGGGGAAATACAGTTTTTAATAGCTACTCTTGTTTCATATTGATTTATTACACTGTTAAACTGCCCAGTTGAAGAAGACTTGCCTCACCTTTGTTCAGGACTTCCACAGACACTCCCAACTCGGGGGCTGGAGTGATATATTGAGAAGGGTATTCTGGAAAAAGCCAATTGTTGTGTAAGCACATGATATGGAATTGAGGCACTGGGGGTGTTGCCTCCTGAGAGAATCTGTGCTTGGTTGTTACCTGTGTGCTCTGCCCCTCCCCACTGGTGATTTCTTTGCACCAGGGCTGGAAGATTTATAACAACTCATATGTAAATCAGGGAGAAAGTAGTGGCAAAGAGGGCTTTTCAATACTTTCTTTGAATTACATTTCTGAGTATTTATCTTCTGGCTATGAAAACAAAATCCCTCTTGCAGCTGTGGAGTCTGGATTAACTGGGAGGTGGAGAAACCTGCACACAGTGTGTGAGTATGGTGGACTTGCTTGTTGTTTGTACTCATTTCTCAGGTTTTGCCTTTTCAACCAAACCACTGCTAATAAAACTAAGAAATACAGTGGATTAGAGGTCAGAGGTGAGCACAGATCTAATCTGAAATGTGTTTGTGAATAGAAAAGGCTGTTTAGTCCAACTACAGCCAAACTGCTTAAGGCATTCAGCAGGGGAGTGTAAAGGCTTCAGAGGCATCTTCCAAGAAAACACACTCTTTGGGTGGTCTTTTTGGGAGACACCTTCCTTTAGATCCTCCAGATGTGCTGTTCTGCCTCTTCTGGTCCCAGCTGATGGTGTACCTCCCACCAGAGTGGTGGCCAGAGCTGCCCCAGAGCCTCCTCTCTCTCCCCTCCTGGGCAGCAGCTGCTCGTGGGTTGTTGTGTCTGGGCATGGCCTGTTGTAGGTGAGGATGAGACTCCACCATTCCCACAGACCTTCAGGTTGATTCTCCCAGGTCCTAAAATAACCCTGGAGTAACAGAACATGTGAGCTGGAGGCAGAGCATGGCTTTGGAAGGAGATGCTGCCTGGAAGAAGCTTGGGCCACTAACAAAGTTCCTACCTGAGGTAAGTAGTTACTGGAAGTCGGATCCTCTTGGCTGTTCAGTGGCCTGTGTGAAAGTGTCCAGTGCTTGGCATTACATGGTTCAGTTCCATAAAGTCTGTTTGTAATTCACCAGCAGCCTAAATACTTCTGGTGAAGGCTGAAGATTAAATGGCCCATGAAATGCAAAGACCTGTCACAGAGACCATCCTAAACAAGAGCTCAGGGTCATATGTGGGGTACATTTCTATGGTTATTGAGAGAGTCCCTTCCAGGACTAAAGCAGTGCCATGTCTGGAGTTCCTGCAAGAGGGGGGAAAAAGGGCCAGAAGTTAAAAGCTTTGAATCAAATATATATAATGTGTTAGAAAATATTTTATGAAAGATGAGGCTGTCTGGGCAGGGAGGGGAAAATACAATTTGCATTTCTTTAATATCAACCCTTCAGCTTTCTTTTTGGTCTCTCGCCTCCTCAAGGACTGTGGCAAAGCTGACAGCAGAAAGGCTGTGGGGCAGTGGCAGCAGCAGGAAGAACAGTGTCTGGAAGTTTAAGAAATCTTGAGTTGCATTCAGTCTCTCCAAAACAAAGAGTCCTTAGTGAGTAGCATCTCTTCCTCACTGTTACCCATCAGCAACAAAGAGTTCCAAAGTTTAGTTGTTTAAATAAAGAGCTTTTAAGAAGCTTTGTTAAAGCTGCCCAGTGTTGTTTTAGTGTAAGAGGAGCACTGAAGAACTGCCTGGGGCTGCCTTGGTGGGGTGTTGGCTGAAGGCAGTTGGTTTTTAACCCCCCGACAGCAAGAGGGTCCATCCAGCCTCAGCACCAGCTCCACACCCACAGTCTTGTTCCTCAGAGGTGCACAACTCTGCTCCAGCATCCTCAGGAAAGAACATTTATTGCTTCATTTCTTCGAGGTGAAATGTTTTTGTTTTATTTAATCTTCTGACACTGGTCTTAAAGATCCTGACAGGCCTGGATAGTTATTTCAGTGAAGTTAGGCAATATAAATGGCCTCACACAAAACGAGCTTTTTGGGTGTTAAAATGTTGGGATTCTGTAATCAGGAGCCAGCACAGCACTGAAGGGTGGACAGGCTTCTCCTGCAGCCTCAGGTGGTCAGTGCTTTGTGTCCTGCCCAGCCTGTGCCCTCTGCATCTGAGTTCTGGAGCTGCCACTAAGCAGGTCACTGGGTTGCTGTGGTGGCTCTTCCAGGTCTGTCTTGGACTTGCTGTGCTTACAGACCCTTTGCTCTGCAGTTTCCCTTGAAGCTCCTGATTGCTGCTGCTTGTCCCAGTTCCCCAAACACAGAAGTGTTGCAGAACAGGGAGGACTGTTGTTGTTACTCTCCAAGGTAGGAGCTTGGATCTGTGCCCTGTCACACAGAGGTTCCCTTCCAGAGACAGGGAAGAAATCACCCCCTGCCTTCTGAGCTCTGCTTTCCTTTGCTCTGCAGCTGATTTGCCCTGAGCAGGATTCCTGCAGTGTGTTGTAAACAGCCTGGCTGCTGTCCTCTGTAGCCTGAAGCACTTCAATTTTGGGGATTGTTTATTTTGGCAAGGAGAAAGAGTGCCTTTTGAGGCTTGATACCCTGGCCTGCTCTCAGCTGCCTCGTGTATCAGCATGAAGCAGGTGTGGTGTTCTGTGCACGGAGCTTTTTGCTGCCTTGACATCCCCAGCTTAACTCTCCCTGCTGCTCAAGGCTGTGACCAGAGCCCTGTGCAACCAGAGGGCAAACTCTGAGCCTCTAACAAGTACAATGCACCTCCAACCCAGCTGGGGGCTGATGCATCTGTAATATTCAGCAGTGAATGGTTCCTGCTGCCCTTCCTGATGCAGTTCCAGGTGCAGCAATGCCCACGGGGTCAGCAGAGGGTCCTGCCTGGCCCCCTGGCAGGAGCATCTGGACCCACTGCAGCCCCTCTCCCCACGTGCTGTGCCTGCACTGACACCTCAGCTCTTGGCCCACACCACAGCAAAAGGCCCTTTGTCCCCTCTCTAAGGAGCACAGGTGGTTAATAACTATTTTTTCCCCAAGGCTGTCAAATATGTCTGATTAACCTTGGTGCTCTAAGTTGGTTCAGCTGAATCCTAAGGTTACATCTGCATTCTGAGTTGGGGCTCTGACAGTATTAGGGACCCATTTAGTTAGATTTATGTTTGAATGGGTATTTTATAGTGTTCTTGGCTGTGGTGTTCTTGGAACTAACCCAGGTGAAGGGTTAGTTCCCCGTGTTTCATTTGCACTGCACACCTCTGTGGTACAGCTAATTGCAAATTTTGGAAGACACAAATCATAATTAAGTTGTACAAGCATCTGGAGTTTGCACCACAGTCCCTGTGTTGTCACATAAAACACATTCCCACTTTGCAGTGAGGTGAGAGTAATTTTCCTCCTCAGGCAGGGCACAGCTCAGTGCTCTCCTGGAGGTGGCAATAGTCAAAGGATGGAAGGAACAAAGTGGAGTGTTCTGCAAATACCTTTCCCCAGGTGAGGAGAATTCTGTGAGATGAGTATGAATACTGTAAATTCCCATCAAGGCTGGGTGCAGACTCACCTGGCCAAGGCTGTGGCTCCAAACCCTGCTGTTCCACCCAGGGCAGGGTGGCTGTTCTAAGTTGCCAGAAGAGCTCAGCAGTTCCTGTTGTTTCCTGCCCTTACTCTGCTCTTTCAGAGAAGCTCAAGGCAAAATTGTGGCCTGAGACTGCAGAGCACCTTGTGCTGCAGCAGAGCTGGGCAGGGGCTGGGGTCTGACAGGAGCCCTGAGTTGAGCAGCACGGAGGTGGCACTGGCACTTCCCACAGGCTGTGGTCACACCGGGGGCTTTGGGGGGGGTTTTGTTGAACTGTGAAGGGATGGGAAGTTTCCATGATTTCAGAGGAAGGATGATGCTTCAGAGGAGAGCAGCTTGGGGTGTCATTACCACATACATAGCCCTGAGGCAGGGGAGTGCCTGGAGTTCCCTGCTGGAGCAGTGGCACAGGGCTCCTGTTGTGCCAGCTGTGCCCGGCAACCCACACTCTGCCCTGAGCTCCTCAGTGCAGGCACGGTGTGAAGTGGGATGGGCAGGGGCAGCCCAGCAGTTCCTGCACCCCTTGTGCTGTGCCCTGCCTGTGCCCTGTGGCTGTGGGAGCCCAAGGGTGAGCCCCTGCTGGGCACAGCCAGGCTGGGCTCCTGTAGGGGCACTTGTGGCACAGTCTCTGCTCGGGGGTGTTTTTAATGGCCTGGTTCTGTGAATGTGAGGAGAGAGCTGGGGCAGGGCAGGCAGGGGGAGTTCCTGCAGGTGGGAGCACAGGGGATGGTTCTGTCCCTCTGGTGTGTTCTCATAAGCTGCTTTGAGCCTGCAGGGAGATGGTAATTAAAGCAGACAGAGTCTTAAGCTGGTGGCCAGCAGCCCCAGCCTGCAGAGCCTCCCCCTGGAAGGAGCTGTGCCATGTGCTGGGGCTGGGCATGTTCAGCTGCTCACACCAGATGGGCTCTGGTGGTGCCTTTGGGGTTAGTCCCACCGTGCCCTGAGGTCAGGGCTGAGCCTCAGTGGGGCCGTGGACTTGCTCTGCCTCTTGGAGCCACGGGAGCGTTTTCACCTGATTTTTTTTGTCTTCTCTCTAAAGGTGGCAAAGTGTTGATGTCAGAGGATTGGAGCAGTGCAAGGAATTAAATGAAATCTTTTCACTTTCGGTGCCATTGTCTTCTTTCCTCCTTTTGACCTGGGTAACTGAGAAGTGTTTAGATTAACTGCGGCCCGGTGACAAACAGGAAAGGTTTGCTAAGGGTTTTGCAGGCACCACAAGCAGCAGAGCTCAGGTTGTGCCTGCTCTAGGAAACAGCAGACTGGCCTGGTACCCCTGTGTGTGCAAAGATTCCCAGCTCAGACCCTGCAGAGAACGTCCTTCCCTCTGCCCTTGAGGGTTGAATGGAGGATTTGTCAGGAGCAGCACCTTGACAAGTCCTGGTGAGATGGATCACAGCGAATTAGATCCTTGGCATAGTGAGATCCCAGAGCTGGAAGTGCTTACAGCTCAAAGTCAACACCTTGAATTCTGCTCAGACAGAGGGAACGTGAAATTCAGCTGTGTCAGGTGGCTGCAGAGCAAAGCCACAAAAAGACCTTTGAAACACAAGTACTGTTAGATATCACTGAGGGATCACAAGCAACATTCAATCTGCAGCATTAGGTCGTGGCTGAGTTGAGCTTAAATTGGTTCTGTAATTCTAAAATGACATTTACTGACATCTTCACAGGAGAGGCCACGGTGCTTTTGTGATCTGATGGAGAGTCTGTTCTGCCACCTGGGTAGAAAGAAGAGGTCATGTGTGTTGTTTCTTTAGTCTCCTGTCTTGACAGAGCGCAGAGAGTTGGTTCTGTCTGGACCTGAATAAGTCTTTGTGAAGGTTGTTAGCATCATTCTTGCTCAGAGCTACTAAAAAGAGGGGGGGAGCAGTAAGGGGAGACAGAGAGAGATTAAAGGGGAAAACCCAGTAGGTTATAAATGCATTTTCCTCTGTGCTGGAGGTTAAATAATATTTTATGTGTGTGACACAGATACTGTGATTAAGAAGCTGTCAGGCAGAATGAGAGCTGGGCAGCAAAGGGAGCAGAGATGCTTGAGGGAGAAGAGTATGAAAATGTTCTAGTGCTGAATCCTCTTGTGCATATCTAGTGTGTGATGTGTGGCTTTGTGTGCCTTTCACTCCAAAAGAAAAAAGCTATTCTGAAGATATTTAGAGTGTTTTTCTCCTTCATTTCTTAAGCGTCTTTTTTGTCTGAGGTGCCTCACTGTGACGTTACTTTAGAAAATGTTCAGAAGCTCTAATCTGTGCTGCTGCTTCAAGGTCTGGGATTAGGACTGTAGAGTGGCATATGATTATCTTGTACATAAATCATGGCTTTAACAAATGGGAAAGGGTTAGCCTGTTTCCTCAGCTGCAGACAGAAAAGCTCCTGTGCATCTTGCTCAGTTTGAGGGCTCCTCGGTCACTGCAGAGCCTCTGGAATTCCTGCTGTCATCAAACACCCCGTTCAAATGGGCAAGACCTGGGCACCCAGACTCATTTTTAGATCAGGTCAGTGAATCCTTGACTTATCCTGAGCCATATTTTAATGTCGTTCCCAGGGCCTCTCCCTCACGCAGGAGCTGCCTGGGTAAGCTGAGCTCCAGACAGGATGATGTGCCTGTCTCATCTCATAAGCTTTTTACTTCCACTCAGTGGGCAGTGTGTGACTGCAGAGCAGTGAACAGGGTGTGCTGGTGGCATGCACTGCAAAGCACTGCACAACAGTCACTTAACACAACATGGGATTTAAAGCCCTCCCTGCTTCCTTTACAGAAGACAGTGTGTCATTCCACTTACTCAGCTGATCCACTTTGGACAGACAGGGAACAGTGGCTGGAGCAGAAGGAGAAAAAGTAAGAAGTCTCCCACCAGAGGCTTTTTGTCCAGACTGGAAACAAGAGAAAGCTTGAAATGTTAAAAGGTACAGGTGGAGTGGAAATTCATGGCAGCTGAATGTTTGTCTGAGGAGTGGGATGGTCCTGGAGATCCTGTTGGGTCCAGCAGAGGTGGGTCCCACAGAAGTGGGCACATAACCTTTCCAGGAGAACTCACTAGAAATGTTTTCTCTTCCTTCACCGAGCAGAGGAGAACATGGGGTTGAGTCTGATGGGGCCTTTAAAGCAGTGCAGGTTGGGATGAGGTGATTACCCTGAATCACTGGGATTCACTTACAGTAGAGGGTGGGCTGGGCAGGGGGGACACAGCCCCTGGGGATGCTGCTTCTGCTGCCCACATGAGCCTCAGTGTGTTGGTTGCCTGCTTTGCTGGGTCAGAGCAGCTCTTTGGGGCTCCCTTCAGGGTTCCTGTGCCCCCAGCACGTGGGCAAAGGCTCTGAGCAGCCTCTGCACCTCCCACAACCCCATCCCACTGCTCTAGCACAGCCTTCCTGCCCCAGCACAGCTCACTGGCAGCATCTGACCATCCTTCTGGTGGAGAGGAGCCAAGGAGAGCAGCATCCAGCTTTCCAAGGGCACACGATGTGTCTCTGTACGTGGGAGCTGCTCCCTCTGCCCTGGAGACAGGGCTGAGCCAAACGTGATTAGCAAATCTGCAATTAGAGTGGAGGCCAGGAGGGCACTGGCTTTACTGCAGGAAGGGTCACAACTGGTGTCTGTCAGAGCAGAAATAAAGATGGGAGATGACAAAGGATTTGGCTGGGCTCTGGTGTGATGAGACTGTAACTTAAACAGCCAGGGCACCGTGAGGAAGGAGCTGGGGGGACAGGGAGGAAAAATAAAGGTAAAAGGGTGTTTTCTTCCTGACCACATTATTTCAAAAGGGAGTTTTTAAAGCACCAGAGAGAGTTTATGTGGGTAAAGCACAGCCTCAGCAGTGGGGATGTCTGCATCAATTCCCAGCTGTGTCCCAGGCACTTCTTGTGACTGAGCTGCAGGAGCATCACTCGGGGTGAGGTGTCCTCAGCAGCCAGGGCAGAGCAGGTGCTGCAGCTTTGGGAAGTTCTGGGGGTGTCAGTGTGTGGGATGCTGTGGGACTGTGTGGAAAATGCCTTTGGAAGCTGCAGCCCCAGTGCCAGGTGTGCCTTTGAGGGGGCCAGGAGGGCAGAGGAGCCCCTGTCACAGCCCACAGGCAGGGGAAGAACAGTTCCTGTGAAACCAGTTGCAGCACAAACAGTGGCATGTTTTTAGCTTATTTTTGTGGCCTTTAAAAATCCTACGAGGTGGGGAAGATATGGCAGAATCTGTCTCAGAAGAACTGTTTAGTAAAATTGATCTCATTTTTCCATATCTAAGGAACGGTGTTGACAGCAGTTTGAGGCAGCGGAGTGGGGCCTGTTTACAGAATATGTGCTCCTCCTTCTTTTCCAAATAACCATTTACAGAAGAAACCTGCTGGATATCTTTCTTTTCATAGTGGGGCTTTTCCAGCCATATCAGCACATGAGACTGACTGGAGGTACAAATGTGCTTTCAGAGAAAACTACAGAGAAATGGCTGCTGGTCTTTAGAGGAACAATCATTTGTCCTGGAGGTAAAAAACCCTAGATCTTTGACATGTCTGTACCTACTTAATTTAGTCAAATCTCCCCACCTTAATGTCTTATAGTAGCAAGAGTGCTTGTGTTTTGTTCCTTATTCCTTAGGAATATTTCCCCAGTGTTGATCTGAGCCTGATGTGTGCAGTTCCAAACCAGCCTTTTTGCTGCCTGTGCCCCAGCTCTGAGCTGGCCGTGGGAGAGGGGAGGTGGTGGGCTCAGGGAGCCTCTCAAGGTGTGCTGGCCCTGCTGCTCCAGCCTCCTTGTCCTGCAGGATACAGAACTGGAGGGCTGTGGTTTGCTTTGGCTTTGGAGGTCTCTGAGATGCTCTGCAGCCCAACAGGAGCATCTGCTCTTCTCTTTGCTGAAGAACATTGCTGGATCTTCTCTGTACAAGCTCATTTAAAAACCCATTGCTTGATTTTGTTAGTATATAATGATTTGGCTCCTTTTACCTACAGAAAATGACTTATCGGGATGAAATGCAAGAATTTGGCTAATGAAAGGGGAAAATAAAGAGTGTAATTGTGTTAATTATCAGAATACTAGACATGTAATTAATATGCCACAGGAATAAAGAGCAAATGTACTAATAGCACATAATTGGACTTAAACTACACCCTTGGTAGAAGCTTCTGCAGTGGAACTGTTGTGTTTGTGCTCCTTTTCAAATTAGCAATAAGGAATAAATTAACATCCATTCTTGCCCATACAAAGACAGACTCATATTGTGGGTAATGAATTCAGGGAATGCCTTTACATTCCCATATGGCTCTTGGGGAGGGGAATACTCATGGCTCTTCTCTTCCCCCTTGCAGGGAGGCAGCCACAGGGAAGAGGGAAACCTCATTGTATGACCAGATTGCAGAATACCATGAACCTAAAGAGCACAAAACATCTGTAAGCTGAGAAATTTAAACCTTGTCACCAGTAGCTGGTGCAAAGATAGGAGCTGGTTTCTCCATCCATCATTTATACCTGGTGTGTTACTGGACTGTGTTGTCAGATAAGGAAACTGGGCAGGGGCTGAAGTGTCTCAAAGGGACACCTGGAGTAGAACTGGGGAAAAACCCCGTAGTTCTTCCCTCGTTTTTTCTATCTGTGTATCTTCCCCCAGCATAAATCACTAGCTCAGTTTCCTGTGTGAGTTAGAGAGTTAAAGCAGCTGTTCACATGGGCATGGCCCACTGTGCTGCTCTTCAGAGCAGGTTCATGCAGTGATTGATGAACCAGTGTAGAACTCTGGTTTTTATGGGCAGGCACTGGAGAAAGGCTCACCCAGAGCACCTGACTAATTCTTGTTTTATTGAGCTAGAGGATGATTAGTAAAAGAGCTTGTTCCTGATGTTGTTTCTCTACCCTCTGCCTTTAGTGGTGTCTTACTCAGCTTTACAAAGAATTTGTGTAATGCTTTTCAGAGGCCACAGTGGTTTCAGGAGACCTCAGTACCCCTTCAAGTAGGGCAGTGATTTTTAAAGAAACAGATCCAGTTGCATTCAGACTCCACTTTTATTGGTACAACACAGCTTGAAATGGCCAGTGTGGTATTCAGTGCAAAGACTTATGTTAATGAAGCCAACATGTTATTGAGGTCCTTAACAAGTATTGCTTTTTAGGTCAAGACAAGGTATTTCAAGGCATTACAGTATTTCTGGATTCAAGGTATTTCAAGGCATTGCAGTACTTGTTAAGTTCTTCCTCCCTTTTTTGTTCCCTGCTTTCCTAAATATGCAAATGGAAAACCTGGAAATTCTGTCTTATTCAATTGTAATGCACCTGTCACTACAATATCCAGACACCTGCCTTTTACTTCACCGAAGTATTGTGAGGGTGCATTAATTAACGCTTCTAAGTGCTCGGAGATCCTGGGATGGAAGGTGCTAATGAGTTGTAAAATATTATAATGATGATGCAGAATATTCAGTCTCTCTTTGTAAGGCAAGACTTGCATCTTCCCTTCAGGCCTTCATGTTTCTGGATGCACATTTTGCAATAGAAGGTGAGTCTGAGCAGGAAAAAGGATTGAACAAGGTAGAAAGATTGTTAATGCTGCTGGTTTTCTTGTGAGGGAGCTGGTTGGTTTTGTGTTCTTCTTTGCTTATTGAATTTTCTTTTTGTCTCTCTGATGAACCCGTACTTCAATGGCTTGGTGAGAATTCTCTGAACGCTCAGAAATGTCAGGGGAGAAGATTTTCTTCCTCACATTGCCAAGGCCTTCATTTGCATCCCCTAAATCAATTCTCATACATGATCAAAGCACTCCTGGAAATTTTCAAGTGTGGGGAAAACCAGTCCTCCTCAGAAATATACAGTCAGGTTCCAATGCATTAAAAATAGTAATAAAATCTTCATCTACTGACTCTAAACCCACGAGGTTTATGCCTCTCTCTGTTCAGAGGAATGCAACTGTGGATAGGGGACAGCAAGGACAGAAAATCTGTAACATGTCATCTGTGTGCTCTGTCTTCCAGCTGGCAGGGGCATTGCTCTGGCATTTGTTGGGGAGTTTTCTTTGGAGTGACCCAAAAGATGCCTCTTGTGCCCGTTGCCTGGCAGGAATGGCCCGGGGTTTCACAGACTCATTGTGCAGAATTCATTCTTTATATTCACCCTGAATTAGCTTTTCCTTAGTCTCTCACTATTGCTTGCTCTTCCTGCTTGGCTTAGACTGATAAAGCCATATCAGAACCAAAGAAAACTGAAATTCAAATTCCCAAATGCTCTGGGATGATCCTATTGCTTTCTCTAGTGGGAATGGGAGCAGCCAGAGTGGAGCTGGGAGGCAGCTCCTCAGAAGCTGCTCTGTTCTTGCCCTCATCTAACACTGTGCAGGCAGCTCTCTCATGAGCTTAATTACTGCACAGTCTCTATGGCAATTGGTCCCCTCTCAGAAGTGGTTTCAAGGCAGCTGTGATACACTGGTGGAGGAGATAAAGCTGGGCTCTAACTGCTCCTTAGAAGGGATCATCATCTGCAGACAAACTGGTGTGCAGCCCTTCCTTGCACCGAGGTGAAAACAGGCCCATACCCAGTTCTGGCCCCTTCCATTTAAAAAACCATTTTCTCAGTGCAGTTCTAGACTATTTGAAGTTGGGGCTCTTTCCCTATATGTGCCCTTTTAAATGAGTCCAGGTCTAATATCCAGAAGTAACTGTGCCTATTCTGCATTTATTCCAACCCCTTTCTGATCCTCAGCTCCCCCAGTCAGGTCCAGAGCTGCTGTTGACTGACCTGAGCTCATCTCCCTGTGTTTGTGGTGTGCCCTGCCTGCCTCTCAGCACCAAGCAAGTGCATCCATTTTTACCTCTCACCTTATCTGTTCTGTTCTGGCTGCTCAGCTCCCTTCTGACAAGAGCACTAAATGTCCTCCTGGTCCTTGTGAGCCTGGCATTAGTCACACTGCATTGCCAGGGCATCAGCTGAAACAGAAAACACGTTCTGCCAGGAGCCATTTGTTCCAGTTTTGTTGCTTACCAATAAAATAAAAATCAATGGGGTTTTTTGGAGCTTGAGAAGCAGGTCAGAGAGTAGGAGGGAGATAAGTGGTAAAAAAAGAAGGTGCTGAAGATGATTCCCTGAGCTTCTCTGAAATCATGGCATGTGGCGTTTGGGACAGAGTGAGAATCCCTGTCAGCGTGGGAAATGCAGCTCCTGTGGCAGACAGGAACAGGCCAGGCAGTGCTGAGCAGCACAGGGGCTGGGGCACAGCAGGGCCCCCACGGGGTGATGAGCTCAGCTTTGGTTCTGTGGCACAGGAGGGGTCGTGTTTGCTGTTCCCGGGAGCACCGGTGGAGCCTCGGTGGGGATGCAGGTCAGGATGTCCCTGGGCTGCCTCCCCCATCCCAGGTGTGCCCTCAGCCCCTGGACTGCCCCTGCACACCACTGAGTCAGCCAAGGAAACAAAGCCAGGAGCCTAAAATCCAGCCTAAAGGATTGTTTGCTTTACTGAATCAGTGCCTTAGTCACAACTGACTCGGAGGAGTTTTGCTTAGAGAGTGAAATGCCATCAATGCCTTCTCCTTCCTTGGAAATTTCCCAGTTTCAGCATGACTGATGCAGCTGATTAATTCATCTGAGCTGGTAGAGTCATTGTGAGATAAATAAGGTTTACCTGGACACAGCATTTTTTCTCTTAAAAATGTCTCCTTCCTAATTCTGCAGGATCAGAACAAGCTGAGTCCTGATGGTAGCACTGACGTCCCTTCTCCCTGTGGTCAGTGGTGCTGTGCTTTCCTCTGCTATAGTGCATGATACAGCCCAAGGGAAATGCAAAGCTCCTTTAAAATGTGGGTTTGCCACACCTAATGATAATTTATTTTGCAAAGAAGTGTTTTATTAGAGTATGTGTATTTGCATGGCAACTGGCTGGACTTACAAGCCCTCTTCAGGTATTTTTATATTGACACAAAGCTCTGTGCATAGTTAGGTTCCTAATCAAAATCCAGTATTTGGGTGAACACTGGGCATGTGTTGTATCAGGGATGCATCAAGGGGCAATCATCTTCTGACTGATGGTATCTTGCCTCACAAATCTTCCCTAATGGGGTGGTTCTCACTCGGATATTACCTTAGTAAGCCTCCTCTGAGAGTCATATTTTGCTGGACAGTCCTTCTCTCCATACAAAAGGAAAACACATCATGTAGCAAACTGTCAGCTGGAGCTGCGTTGGCAGAATGTGAAGACTCAGCTCTCTGACAACAGATGGGCTCCAGGCTTCTTCTGACATGATCTGCCACCCAGCATATGTTAGCCACGCTGAGAAATCAAGGGGGTTTAGGCTGAGGCTTTAGCTTTATTTAAAAAAAGAAAGATGTCTTAGCTCTTGGTAGAGCAGCTGCCCTGCAGTCAATGGGCTAAATGTGCAGTAACTTGGTGTCTTGGTCAAGGGAGAGCTCCAGAGCACAGGGGGGGAACTGGGGGTGTTCACTGTGGTGGGTGACAGGGTCTTGCTCTTGGAGTTCCTGCTCTGCAGACAACGGAATGCAGCAAGTAAAGATGGTTTGGAGGGGGAAGGAGGCAGAACGTCTTGCCTTTGAACTTCCAAATGCAGTGGCTTGTGCAGAGCAGATTCTGTCACCTTGTGAGATCTCAGTGACTGCTCCAGGGTGGTGATTCAGTTGGGTTCTCACCTTTGGGTTCTCATCCAGTGCAGGGTGAGCAGGGAAGGGAACAGCACTGGGCTTGCCTTGGGAAAGAGCAGGAGGCTTTTCCAGCACAGTTCAGTCTTGGTATTTAAACTGCACAGTGGTTTAAAATAAGGAAATACCACATCTCTAGGATTCTGAACATTCTGGACTTTATTTTTATTTCACTGTGGGAGTGAAATGGCTAATAGGTACAAAGCATGAGTAGTCAAATCTAATTATAAAACAAGTTGGTTGCATTTTAGTTGTCAAAACTCTGATCATGGTAAGGTAGTTTTTTCCCTCTGTTGAAGCATTTTCTAATCAAAAGTTTTGATCATAGAGCAAAGAACTTTACTATTACAGGACAAGTTGTGAATTTTTCTGAACAGGAATAATGGGCTTTTCCTTAATAAAAGTCACTACAGCTACAGGGGAAGGGCTTTCTCCTTATGCAGAGTGTTTGTCTGATGCTCCCTTTGGGCAGGCTGATGGCCCGTCAGGGGCTGCAGCCCCCGAGCATCAGCTCAGGGCTGTTTGTGGCTGGAGAGGACACCTTCCTGCAGGACCACACTCCTCCAGCCGGGCAGGCATGGCAAGAAGGGTGTGCTGGGCTGATGGGTGGACTTGGTGACATTAAAGTCTTTTCCAACCCCGCTGACTCCATGGTTCTGTCTGTGCCTGGTGCTGGTTGGAGGTGGGTGAGGGCAGTTCCTGGGCTGGGTTTGTGCCTCTGTGGGCACTGCTGTGGGGTGAAAACCAGCTTTTCTTCCTTTTTACTGAGAAGATCCACAAGCAAAAGGATGAAAGCACTTAAATAGTTTTATACAGGAGTTTAATTACTTCTTAAACAGCTTTATATGAGGTTTAACTCAGGTTGGGGCTGGCTTCATCAGCATTTATTAAATCAGCTGTGTGAGGTTTGGGGGGAGTGGGGGGACACCAGTTTAAATCAACTATGTGTGGTTTTAGGGGATACCAGTTTCAATCAGCTGTGAGAGGTTTTAGGGGGGACCAGTTTCAGTCAGCTGTGAGAGGCTTGGGTGTGGGTCACTGGTTTCAATCAGCCCCCCTCACTCCTCACCACAGCCCCCCGGCTCTGAGCGCAGGGCCGGCCCCGCATGCAGGGTGTGTGTGTGTGTATCTGTGTACTCAGGGTGTGCAGGGGGTGTGTGTGTGTGTCGGTGTGCAGTGTTTGTGTGCAGTGTGTGTGTGTCCGTGTGCGGTGTCCGTGCTGTGCCGGTGCCACACTCGCGGTGTCTGTGCAGTGTTTATGTGCGGTGTATGTGTCCGTGTGCAGTGTATGCAGTGTTTATGTGCACTGTGTGTGTCTGTGCAGTGTTCATGTGCAGTGTTTATGTGCACTGTGTGTGTCTGTGCGGTGTGTGCAGTGTTCATGTGCACTGTGTGTGTCTGTGCGGTGTGTGCAGTGTTCATGTGCAGTGTTTATGTGCACTGTGTGTGTCTGTGCGGTGTGTGCAGTGTTCATGTGCAGTGTTTATGTGCACTGTGTGTGTCTGTGCGGTGTGTGCAGTGTTCATGTGCAGTGTTTATGTGCAGTGTGTGTGTCTGTGTGGTGTGTGCAAGTGTTCATGTGCAGTGTTCATGTGCACTGTGTGTGTCTGTGCGGTGTGTGCAGTGT
>VXAU01002385.1:446765-527854 GCA_013399695.1 Formicarius rufipectus | reverse complement strand
GGAGCCCCTCAGAGCCCCCTGAATTGTCTGGAGCCCCTCAGAGCCCCCTGAATTGTCTGGAGCCCCTCAGAGCCCCCTGAATTGTCTGGAGCCCCTCAGAGCCCCCTGAATTGTCTGGAGCCCCTCAGAGCCCCCTGAATTGTCTGGAGCCCCTCAGAGCCCCCTGAATTGTCTGGAGCCCCTCAGAGCCCCCTGAATTGTCTGGAGCCCCTCAGAGCCCCCTGAATTGTCTGGAGCCCCTCAGAGCCCCCTGAATTGTCTGGAGCCCCTCAGAGCCCCCTGAATTGTCTGGAGCCCCTCAGAGCCCCCTGAATTGTCTGGAGCCCCTCAGAGCCCCCTGAATTGTCTGGAGCCCCTCAGAGCCCCCTGAATTGTCTGGAGCCCCTCAGAGCCCCCTGAATTGTCTGGAGCCCCTCAGAGCCCCCTGAATTGTCTGGAGCCCCTCAGAGCCCCCTGAATTGTCTGGAGCCCCTCAGAGCCCCCTGAATTGTCTGGAGCCCCTCAGAGCCCCCTGAATTGTCTGGAGCCCCTCAGAGCCCCCTGAATTGTCTGGAGCCCCTCAGAGCCCCCTGAATTGTCTGGAGCCCCTCAGAGCCCCCTGAATTGTCTGGAGCCCCTCAGAGCCCCCTGAATTGTCTGGAGCCCCTCAGAGCCCCCTGAATTGTCTGGAGCCCCTCAGAGCCCCCTGAATTGTCTGGAGCCCCTCAGAGCCCCCTGAATTGTCTGGAGCCCCCTCAGAGCTCCTTGAACCGTCTGGAGCCCCCGGAGCCCTTCAGAGCCCTCTGAATCGTCTGGAGCTCCTCAGAAACCCCTTGGACTGCCCTGAATCGCTCGGAGCCCCTCGGAGTCCCCCGGATCGTCTGGAGCCCCTTAGAGACCCCTGAACCGTTTGGAGCCCCCCAGAGCTCCCTGAGTAGTCTGGAACCCCCAGGAACCCCTCAGAGCCCGGCGGGCCGCTCTCGAACGCCCGCCCGTTACATAACGGGCCTGGCGGGGCGGGGGCCGCACTTGTTGCCCGGAGGGTCCCGGGGCAGCCCCGGCCGTGGCAGCGCCGACCCCAGGGCAGAGCCCCCCGAGGGGAGCCCAGGCAGGGCTGAGCCGCTGCCTCGGGCAGGCGTGGAGGGGCCGGCGGTGCGAACGCGGCCTGGTGGCTATTGATCAGCCCGGGCAGCGCCATACGCATTGCGGGGCTGCTCCCGGAGGCGCTGCCCCCGTGAAGGTTACCCCGCACCGGGGCCGGCTGCGCTGCTGCTGGCACCGGGGGGCCGCTGTAAAACGCCTTGGAACTGCATCGGCGGGGGGGAGCTCTGGATGTGAAAAGCAGCTCGTTAAAGGCGCATCTTGCTGCAGTTCCCCTGTGTGGGAGCAGGGAGATGCTGCTGTAGTAAAGTCCTCTGCCAGCTGTTCGGCAGTGGCCATCCTCTACCTGTGTGAGAGCCCTTCGAGTACAACCTGTGCCTTAGCGCTCATGGAACCGTTAAATGACACCCACCAGAACCATGTAATGTACCCACCAGTGCAGGAGCACAGTGTCATTGAGTTACTGGGCTTTTCCATCCTTGGAAATCAGGAATAAAGCGAAGATGCACAACCATTTTTTCAAAGAAAGCTGATTTGTTCTTGAAAATAACTGGCAAATTAGTTACCCAGGGCAGCTCCCCTGCAGCTTGTTAGAGCCTGTCCCTGTTTCCATCAAATACCCAGGTCTGCTGGACTGCAGGTCCTGATCTGTTAAACTTCATTGCACGTAACTGAGTTACAGAATGAGGTCTGGTTTGTCTTAGTGCGTGCGGTTGCCTCAGTCCTTGTGTCGTTTTTGCTGCTGTAGGTAGGCCTTTTAAGAACCTCTGGAGAGCACCTGGAGCTGCCTTCCCTTTCCCTGTTGGTAGGAGAGGCATTTGTTGGGAAGCTTTCCATTTTGTGTTATATTGCCAGTTCCATGCTTTTTCAAGTACAGCTTCACCTTTTTCATCTGTGATTTTAAAAGTCCTTGATACTGAGGTGACTGAGATTTATTGGAAGTAGTGAAAACAGAATTGTGCTTGGTTTAATGCTGGGCTGGGAAGGATACACCAGGGTGGTGAGCTCTGCTCTCCAGTCCTGCCATTCCTGAGCTTGGAACAGGGAGTGAAAAGTGGTTTCTTTTTTGATGATGGAAAGAAATGAAAGTAGCATTTGAGGGATATGATCTTGCACATAAGGCAGGTGTGACCTACCTGACCTACCACCTTCCCTGTAGTTAAGGGGTTCAAAGAGTGGCTTCAGGTTCTAGAAAGGCATGTTTCAGTCCAGCTGATGCAGCACTCTTAATTTAACTGAATTTATTTAGTAATTGATAAAGTTGACCCAAATATTTCTAAGCTTGTCGGATTCAGGTTGCACTGGAAAAGCAGAAGCTTCAAACAGTGTTTGTGAGGGTGAAGCCTTTGGGTGTTTCTCACTGGAACTGGATGGGAGTGGAATGGACGGAGTTTGCAGAGGAGAAGGCAATGAAGGAAATGGTCCTGGTCCTGGCCAGGTAGATAGACCTCTGCCTTGGGTCCCTTCCAACTTACTATCATTTAGGAAGGGTATTGATGAAAATAATATTGTCTTGAGGGAGCTTTGCTGATCTGTGATTATTTCAGGAAGTTGTGTGGTGCTGTGAATGCCTTAAACCCAAACCACAAACCACTTTGTTACTACCACAGTCTTGCTGCAGATGTTTCTTTGACACGGGAACAGCCTTTATAATATAAGGCTGAGGATTAGGTTTCTATCTCCTTTCTAGAGGCACGGAAATGTAACACTACCCTAAAGCATTTTGAAGAGACAATTTGGCTATTTATGGGAATTGTTTTGTTGTTGTTTTTTTTTTTTTAAACTCTCAGATATTTATGAAATTAAAAGACCACAGAGAAGAGACAGAATTAACCAATGCTAGACCTTTCTATGGTGCGTAGTGCTTGGGAAAGCATTATATATAGCCATCTGTTCATGCAAGCAGTTTTAATCTCTTTCTGTATGTATTATTTAAAATAAGAAGCTGAAATGGAAGAGAAATGCTGTGGGCAAGCATGGTTTGCTTTTTGTGTTTGGAATACTCTTGTGCCAGTTCTCCCGTGTTACTGGGCTGCAGGTTGTGCTGTCTGTGGCAGCCTAGCAGGAAAATGTATCCACAGAAAGTTCTCTACACTTAAAAATTGATCTTTGGTTTGAGGTCTTAATGTTTCTGCAGGCACAAAATCACCCATTTCAGATTATTGCCGAGAGTTGTGTTTAGGAAGGACAAAAGCTGGGCTTGGGGGCTTGCATTGCTGCGGGAAGGGCTGAAGTGAAAGCCGGGTCAGGCCACAGCGCAGCCTGATGGGAACATCCCGGAACACAGAGCTCTGGTATGCCGGGTAAGGCAGCGTTTCCTGCCAGCAGAACCCCGGGGTTGTTCTGCAGAGGAGGAGAAACATCTATGGTCACGAATGTCCTCTGACCAAAAAGCACTTCTGTGTCTGTGGCCTGTCCTGGTCGTCTGCAGTCCTGCTGGGAGCAGCCCCTCTGGGCTGTGGGGCCTGGCTGGCAGGGCCGTGGTGTCTCGTGGTGGGCTCAGTGTCTCCCGGACAGAGGCCATACCTCACACATGGCAGAGGGCAGTGAGTGAGAAACCTTCCTCTCCAATGAATCCTGGTTTGCACTCTAATTTATTTGATTTGTACTGATTGACTCCTACTGGCTTCAGCAGAGACTAAACCTCCTTAGGAGCCTTTAGAAAGGATTACTGGAAACCTCTGTGTCTTTGAAGAACTGTCTGTCTGTCCTTTGTTTATGGCATTAGGTCTCATCTCCCCCGCTTTGTGTTCCATTGAAAACAAGTTGCAGCTACTGCTCCCAGCGGGTTCCCCTGTTTTTAAATGGAGTCAACAAGTAGAGCCAGAAGTGCCAGATACACCGAGGTGATGTTTGCTGTGTTTGGAAACGCTGTTTCCCTTCAAGGAGTGAAGTTTATAAACATGACAACAGCTAGAAAGTGAAGGATTCCCACTCTTGCACTATAATTAGCAAAATCTAAGATAACATTTATTAATTGAATGTTTATAGTTAGAGACTTCTGCTTTCTATTTCAGTCTTGTGTTTAGTGTAAAACATTTTAAATTTTGCTTGAAAAATTAAGGCTTTGTTGTCTTAATCCTATTTAAACTGTTTTGTGGTGGCATCTTTGTTTTCCCTGCCAGGCTTTTATCCAAATTGAAATTTGGTCAGTATATCCTCTGTCTGGCGTCTCTGACACTCTGAATGTTTCTTTTGCTGCAGTTAAATTGCAAATACTTTCTAATCAGTTATTCACAGATTCCTTAGCTTTGTCAAGCTTGTAACAAAACTTACAGTATCTTTATACAGATAACATCAGATTTAGGCAACTGGGTCAGTGTAGAACAGGAAACTTTTTGTGACTGGTGATAAACCAGATACTTCCTTACACAAAACATAATTTAATAAAACCTGTTGACTCCCTTCAGCCATTGGTTTGAGTATGGTGTTTGGAGAATTGATGTTGCTTGTACAAACTGTGGGCATCTGGTAATTTATCAACATTACCAGTGTACAGCAGTTGGGCTTCCAGAGCACAAGTGCTCCTTAACTGTGGCAGAGGCCAAGAGAGGGATCTGAAAGTGTGGGATGTTTCAGGCTCCGGATTTTCCATCAGCCTGGAACTGTGGAGGGTGATGTTAGTGGATGTCAGTCCCCTTACCCAGTCCCTCTCCTGGAGCATCTCCTAGAGATTCCCAGGGAATCTCCTGGGTTCACCCTCCTGTATATTGCTGCTGCCTACAGTTTGCATTTCCCAATAACGGAAATGGAAGTTTGTCCTGGAACCCAAACCATGGATAAGTTCTGCGCTATCAAGAAACTGAGGCAGAACTTGTGTTTGATTTTACCTGTTGTTTTTACCTGGTTTTGGGTCATGACTTGTGATAAAATTCCAGGTGTCAGAAGACCCAATAAAATAAACAAATACAATCAGTCTTTTGATTGCCACTGATAATTTCAGGTTGTTTCTATCCAAGGTTAATCCTCAGCCTTGTGTGCCAGAGCAGGGAGGCAGAGCTGTGAGTGCAGGCTGGGCAGGACAGAACACACATTGTGATCAGGCCACGCTACGCCCCTTCCTACTCAGCTTTACTTTCAGGGTGGAGGAGCCACTCTGTTGTGTACATCTTTACCACTTGGCTGTGTTTATTGTAGTTACATACAGCACAGACTCGTTCTTTTCATGATATTGCTTGAAATTGCATCAGAACAGTGCTGAATTATGAATATTCAAGGTAAGACATGCCTCAGAGTTTTTATTGTCTCAGTGAGAGGTATCCCTGTGTTCTCTTGCATCAAGAGGAAGACAATTAAACAAAAGATGTACAGTAATCAGTTTTTGTCAGACCTTCAGGACAGGACTACAGAACTGTTTTCTCAGTTCATGGAGTGCAGTTCATCTATATTGACAGGGAATATAATTCTGTTTTTATGAATTTTTCTCTGACTTTTTCATGAAGTCTCAAAGGTGGATTTTAAAAATGAGTATTTTATGTTTGCTGTCAGTAGATTGACCATGTACCTTTCAAACCTGTTCTTGTTGAGTTTAACATGCTTTACCAATTAATAAAAAATTTTGTTATAAATATAGTTCTAACAATATGCAACGTGTCTAAAGAGCACTGTATATTAAAAGTAGTTATCTAGAAGAAAAGGTATTGTCTACTGCAGTCCTTTGTGGTTGAGATGTGTCTAAATCTTCAGTTTTGTAGGTGCCAGGTCCAGTTTAAGTCAAATGAACTTCTGACCACTTGTAAGAAGAGAAGGGAAGTTCTCAGAAAGGCCTTTGATAAGTACATTTAATGTTTGCTTTCAAATTATAGAACTGAATCAATTCTGATCATCGTAATAGCTTCTGATTGAAGTTTCCATAGTAGCCCCAAACCCCATTTCCCAGTTACACAGTCATTTACATTCATTAATTCCCTTAAAGAGCAGTGAAGGGTTGCTGCTGGTTATCTGCTGGATGGCATCCTCTAGCATCAGCCGTGCATTTGGGGAGCATCATCCTTGCTCTGGGGGAGGAAGCTTCCTTGCTCTGGAGGAGCATCATCCTTGCTCCGGTGCACATGCCCTGTGCTGCAGAACAGCGGGCCGGGAGCTCGGGGCCAGGAGTGCTGGGACCCTGCCCGGGGCACCCACCGCGGGAGGAGCAGTGCTCCCTCGGGTCTGCCACCGGAGGGCTCCTGCAGGGCCTCTGCCGGTCCGTTTGCCACCTGGGAGGAGAGGAATGCTCAGCTGTCCCTGGAATCTGTTCCTGCCCACCAAAAGCTAAGGGGAGGTCGGCGTCCTGTGTTGTGCCAGTGCAGCTTCCCCCACTTGACTGGATTAAATGCTCGTTGGGATTTACAGCAGATTCCAGTTGAGGCGCTTACAAATAGTGTGAATATTGTATTTCAAGGAAACCAGTGTAGTTTATCCCAGTTAAATGGCAAGAGATTAACAGCTCAGGGCACTTTGTTAGTGTCAGCCTTGGAATAGGCCGGCTGTTTCGCTTTGAATTTAACAACCTGGCTTTGCATGACTTTCTCTGCAGATTGCAGGAGTTCCGTGGCAATTAAACTATCTATTCCCATTTCCCCCCTCTTTTCAGTCCAACATTTAGTAATATTTAAGCCATTTGAGATCAGAATAGCACTTTGTTCAGTCTGGCTGAAGGGAAACAGTGATGTGTCTCTCATGAGCTGTGCCTCCTGTTTCAAATGCTGGCTTGAGAATTCCTTCCAGTATGTGGTTATGCTGTAGTCAGTAGATCACAAACACGGATAACAGGCCTTTCCTGGATATTCAGCAGTAAGTTGGGTGTTTTAAAATCCAGTGAAGTTTAGCCTTCATGCACACAAAGGGATTTAAGCTTTATGTTTTAAAATCTGGTGATGTTTTACCCTTCCGAAACACAAAGGGGTTTAAGCTTTATGATTTTATTGTCTGCAGCACAATAAAAGGACATGACTTTGCTTTCAACTGGGCCTGTTGTTTGAAGGTTCACTAGACTCTGCAGATGCTCAGCATACTCATAATTCTGTTCATATGTGCTTACAGTACTTCAAGGATTTACAGAACTCCCTACCCGGCAGTAGAGGGATTTAGTAGGTTGCTAAATTAGGAGGTTTCTCGGTGCTTTAATTTGTTTTATTTTATTATAATATACATTCAGAAGTGTTACAGTGGGGATGGAGATTTTTTCTTGGCAGACATCTTGCCCTAGCATTTTATAGCAGGCCCTTGCAAGGACTAAGATAAATGTATGAAAGGGTTCAGATCTCTTATTTGGGGTGTGACTGCCCCAGATGCACTGAGAGAGAAATACACAGCTGTGGCCTCTTTGTGCTCCTGAAGCCAAAGCTGAATTGGTATGACCCTCTTCTTGAGACCAGACATTTGAATTGGCAGGCAGGTTTCCATCAGAGCCTCATCCCTCTCTCTAAGGTGCCTTTGAGCATGGCCGGCTTTGTTGTAACACAGGAGTGCTGAGGGTGCAGCCCAGGGAGCCTCTCTGGGGACATACAGCAGTGGGGGGGACACTGAACTGGCTCTTTGGTGTGCTGGGTGGTCAGAGTGTGCCCAAGTGAGCTGTGCAGGCAGTGAAGAGTGTGTTGCCATAGTGAGTAAAACCACACGGTGGTAATTAAACACTGTTTGCATGCAAACAGTTTGTTGTGAGTCCTTTCTTGGTGCATTGTTCTGGATGGAGATGATACATCCTGTCTGCTGTTGCTGCTAACCAGGAAAAGGTTGCAGATGAAAGCATGTTGGCAGTGTTATGGCTTCCTGTATGAGCTCTCTAGGTTTAATTGTTTATTGAAGTGTCCTTTTATCACTGTTCTTAATTCCCTGGTAAGCATATGGCACATGACACGAATCCATTTGAGTTTGTTGGAGAGGCAGGATTCCAAAGTCTGGGTTAGTTTTGCATCTCTGCCTCTTGCCAATCTGCTTATATAATCCCTCGGGGGTGAAGGAGCCCGACTGGGCTGTGTGATGGTGTTCTAGCTGGGCTGTATATTTTGCTGTGATTGCACAGGCAGTTCTTTGTACGTGGTTGATCTCATGCAGACCAATATCTGGGTGATGTTCCCTGCTGAATGCCCTTTGGTGTATCTGTTGTCACCTCTGGCAGAGCATTTCTTACATTTGACTGTATATCTGCACTAAATGTGCTCTTCGACAGCAGTTAAGAATCGAGAGTATGTGGTAGCCCAGGAGGGTTTTGAAGTAACAAATACACATTGCCCACCACAATCGAGGTGAGACTGAAACGTGCTGAGCCTCAGCACAAGGAGAGTTGGACCAGGAGAGCCTGTCAGGAAGAATTAATTGTTACACCACCCATCCTGGCTCTGTGCACTGGAGCTCTGTGTATCTTTGGGGAGCATAACATAAAGCTAAATATTTAATAATTGAGGCACTCTCATGTTGATTTGTCACTAGTAGATGGTAAGCTATTAGATAATGTATTTTTATCTTGCATCTTCAGTGATGTACCAGAAATATCTCTTTTTGCCAGGGGACAAGGAGGGATACTGCATTTCTGTGCAGCAAAGGGGGCAGCTGTCTGGGAACAGCCTCAGTGATGAGTCTGCAGGCTCTGAGCAGTTGAGATGCTTTCAGGGGCAGTTCTTTAGTGGAGTTTTCCCTGTATCTTAAAGCAACTACCAAATAACTCATTTGATCTCTTTTGCCCCTGTTCTCTTCATAAAAAAACCCATACAAGACAAAACACTGAAACTGGAAAAAGCCTTGATGTTCTGAAGAAGAGTCCCCCAGCTGGATCCCAGGTTTTTCAGGTGGGAGGGAAGTGGAGTGTAAACAGACCCCTGTGTTAGGTGCTGGCCAGTCCTTCCTCGTGCTCTCACTGCAGGGCTTGTGGTGTCACACGTGGCACTGCTGGCAGGGGCTCCGCGGCATTGGTGGCAGGTTTTGGGATTGCACTTCAGGGCCATCATAAATCCCAGCATAGTCAGAAACTAATTTAGATTCTCTGAGTTACTTTTGGGAAGCCTCCAGGAACACTCAACTCTTCTGAACATACCTGTTGTCTCAAATGTTTTAATTTAGTAAAATGCTGATTCAGAATTAGAAAAATCAAAGAAGAAAATACTGAAATCGGTATTGTAAATATTTTCTTTTAAATTATCAAACATTTTGACTCTGTGCTTTGTTTTCCTTGCAGTTAACAAGCACAAGCCCTGGATTGAAACTACCTATCATGGCATAGTTACAGAAAATGACAACACGGTGCTCTTGGACCCGCCCTTAATAGCCCTGGACAAAGATGCTCCTCTGCGCTTTGCAGGTAAAGAATTGAGCTGCATTTCTGTCTGAAGAGGTGACAGTGCTTTCTGCAGGACAAGTGCTGAGTGCTATGTGTTCTCCCTAACTGTAGTTTTTAGATCCTGGGAAGTGTTTGTGCATGGGCTGGAGTTCTATTTCAGATTTACAGCTGTACCCAAACCAGAGAGTCCTTTCTTTTGCAGGTATTCCATGCTGCTTTCAACTTCATGTGTATGTGTTAATTTTTCTGATGCTTTATTTTTGTTTTATTTTCATAGTGTCTAACCTTTTCCTTGAGCTCTAGATTCTGCATCTCACAGCATTCACTCTGGGACTTCTGAAACAATAGTTTTCTTACCAATCTCAAGAAAGTTTTTTGTTTGCTTGTTGTTTTTGACTTATGTGTTAATAGAGTGAAAAGACTAATTAGTAGAATTAAGATTGCATGTCTGTGATAAGCTTGCTTAACAGTCTGGGATGTTTTAAGAAGTGGATGACCACTTCTGGCTGAAGAAAAGACTTTTTCTGCTCTAGCAAAGAGTGTAGAGAATGATACCCAAGACGTTTGCAAAATGTGGACTAATCCTTCACTTTGAACATAGGACTGAAAGGTGACATTTTTCTTACAAACTTAGGCAGTAGATTTTTTCTGAGAACTATTATTTGAGAATACTGTGTTCAGTAATTGGATGTAGTATTATGGAAAGTACTTCTTTTAGTTTGACAAAGTATTAGAAAGATGTGTTTGAAGAATACTGTTGGGCATCTGCAGGTGTTTAAATTAGTGGGGGTGGATAACAGGAGATTAAATTGGATATTTGTAGCAGCTTACTTGGTTAAATATGATTTGAGAGCTGAGAATTCCAAGTGAAATACCTGAAGGTTTTGACATGAGCCATTTTGGGGAGCATTGCTTATCCTGGCATCAAGAAGGAAGGGATAGCAAGGGGAAGTGGTTAAATTAAATTAACGACTCTGTGACGTGTTCAGCACTGCACTGTTACAGCAATTAGGTCACAATTTTCTTAGAGTGGTGCTTAAAGGAATGGTTTTGTTGCATTATCATAAGGCTGTAATTATCTCCAGGGAAGTTGGAGATATTGGTAAAACTCTGCAATTCAAACTTTCTCATGTCTTGGATACATATGGCAGAGGTTCTTACCTGGAACTAAAACTGCCTTCTTTGTACAAAAACCTTTTCATTTCCAAATGAAGATACAGGAAATCTGTCAGGTGAGGGGGGGCTTGGGAAGGCTGACTTGTTACTCAGTGAGGAGGAGTACATCAGTCACCTCTTGCAATTATTCAGTACTTTACATGTAGGTGTTGGTACTTTGGCAGCATTGAATGGATGCTGAAAATGGCAGTTTTATACCTCTTGGTGAGCAATGTTTTCAGGAAAATACCGTCAAAGTATTTTCAAATATATTGTCAGGTTTGCAGAGGAAAATTCAATGTCAAAACATGGTTCAAGTGAGCCTTTTTCTATTGGGTTGATCTAAATTGTATAAACCTGTTTTCATTTAATGAACCTTTTTACCAATTGAAAGTTGATTTTATAAAGTGTATAAACTGTATATTTTGGCTTTCAAAAGCTGACAATTCTAAGCAGAAGCAGCCCAGTAGATTTAAGGAACTCAACTTTTGAGTCTGGCACATTAATGTTGTAAGGAAATTCTCCTCAGGACGAGACTGCTGGATTGAATTGCATGAATTTTGAATGACTGGGCTGTGGGGATCTGTAAAAGTCTTTGTGTGGCATTAAATGGGACAATAGTTGAGTGAGCCCTTGAGGAGCCCAGATGAGCCTGTGCAGCTCAGGCTGGGGGCTGTGGGCACGTCCTGGCACAGACAGCAGTGGTGCTGGTGTCCAGCAGCATCTCAGGGTGTTCAGGTGAGACAGCCCATTACAGCAGTGATGTTTTCACAGCAAAACAAAGCATCTTCAGGATTAAGTGCCTGTTTCAGCCCTTCCTGCTCTAGTCCTACTTATAAACCAAATTTATTCATGCTTCAAAAGGCTGGATATTTTAATTAACTGTGCCCTCTAGCTGAGCTGTGAAACTTCTGAACTGTGTGCAGGTTTGAAAGGTTTTAAGTAGAGCTTTTTGCTTTATTTCAATTTTGAGCATGTTGAAACATCTTGAAACTGGTTCATTTAGATGCTTTGTGGGACGTGAACTGTGGGGCAAGTAAAAGAAATACGTTATTGCTTAGTTCCCTCTGTGCTGTGGGTAGGATTCTAAAATTGTGCAAAGATAAGCAGGGTTGCACAGACATTTATTTTTAGGGTTGTTTGGTTTTAAGTCTGAAATGACACACTTTTGAGAGCAGTCTGGTGTCGTGCCAGGTTGCTTTGCCAAACTGCCTGACATGTAGGGACCACATGGTATCAGTCCTGTGCCCCATGATTGTTACAGATCTGCTGGAGAAGACAATGACCATTCTTGTTTCTCAGTGAAACTCTTCTGCATTACAATTGTGTGGGAATTTGATCCTTAGAGGCTTTGCTGAAAAAAGTAAAATAAAAGCTACATTTTCTGTTGTACATTAGAGTAGTTTGTCACACGATTAGGTTATTTCTTTTCTGCACTGAGGAACTAAATTTTCTGTTACGTAATTGGTGACTGCAAAACTCCCATTCCCTGCTCTCTCGACCTGTTGGAGGGAGAGAGGAGTAGGAGGAGAGGGGTGTTCTTGGGACTGATTTATTTCTTTTTAGTTTTATTACCTTTAGTTTTAGTTCTTCTCTTGTTAGTAATAAATTTAAGTACTTAGCCACTCTGAGTTTATTTTGCCATTATCTCTCAGCTGTGTTTTGCCTTTTCTCCTGTTCCCTTTCCCTCTGGAGAAGGACAACTCTAACTCCAAATGTGGGCAGATGGAGCTCGCTCAGCCCTGTCAGGCCATCCATCTAAGAGAAGGATACTCTACCTAAACCTACATCCTGAGGACCTCGCTGTCACCGTCCAAGCTTGCTGGGCCCTGGCACATGAACCTCAGGAGTAAAGGGTGGGGCCAGTTCTGTGGCTCACACTGTGCCTCACCTAAAAAATCCCCTGCGCAGGCTTGAGGGATTCACCCACTCCCCGTGGGCAGAGCCCTCCCAAATCTTTGTTCACAAAGTCTGGCCATGATGATGATGAGAGTAGTTTGTGTCTAAAACCAGTTTGATGTCTGAATCTCTTCAGATTTCTCCTTTACTGTGCAAAAGGGGACTGAATTTTTAGTGCTCTTGAAGCAGACAGTGTTGTATCTGGAGGCCTCCACAGAGCTGTGTGCTTTGTGAGAGTGTAACACAGGGTCTCACTGCCACATCTTGAAAGTGTTTCCCTTGGGAAGGAAATGCTTCCATGTTTTTTTGATGTGCCTGTAATAGGGCTTTAATCCTTCTTTCACCACTTCTAGAGAAAACTACTTAGCCACAATCCTTTATTTTCCCCTTGCTCTTCTGGGATGCAGGAAGTATTTTTGTGGGTGTTGGGAATTTTTTTTTTTACTTCAGGCATGAATACGTGTAGAGCTTTGGAAAGGATCTTGCAGAATCTCTATCTATTCTTTTTAAAAAGACCCCAAAAATGCAGCAGGCCCTTGGATCCCTCTCCCTGGAGGCAGGTTCCCATGCTGGGGTGGGAGAGTGCTGATGCCACCAGCTCCTGTTTGCTCAGGAATGACATCCTGACTGCAGCAGGTCTGTGGACAGGGCAGGGCTCAGCTGGGAAGGGCTGGGATGGAGGGATGAGGGGCACTGGAATCAAACAGATTCTGAGCTTGTCGTGTCCAGTGAGTGAGTCAGGTGCACAGCTGGGTGGCAAAACTAAGGGGATTTTGTTGCAGTAGTGTTTCAGCTGATTTTGCATGGAATTTAAGGTGTTCAATCAGTGATATAACAGTTTTGTGTTAGAAATATTTGTTCAGAAGGTGTTCCATGCATATGGAAGTGGGAGGCTTTCCTGCAGGCTTTCTGTGCTGCTTGGTTGCAGCTGGGAAAATATACTTTCTTCTCCTGTAGGATGGGAATGAGTGAGATTCCAAAGTCTGAACAGTGTCCAGTCAAATACTCTGTGTATTTTACATGCAGGGCAGTTTAATGTACTTGGTATGTTAAATAAAGTATGTAGTTTAAATAGATTACAAAACCTTTTATTAACTATGTAATTATTTTACATTATTGCATCATAACAGTACAGAGAGAGAACAGTAGAATTCAACAAACCCTTAAAAATACTGAATTCTCATTGTGTTTTAACTGCTGCACCAGAAAGGAGAAACACAGAAGTCCTTTAGGAGCCAGGGTTGCTGTATGTTTCCTGGTTAACACAAGTTCCACAGACCTGTGCTGTCTGTAAAGTGAAATGTTTTTTTCACCTGTAAGCACAGCTGAGTGAAACACCATAAAGTGCTGTCCTAGATAACTTGTCTGAACAGTTTCCAACATGTTAAATACAAAGTGATGTACTCACTGTTGTGATGCAGTATAGGAGAGAGACAATTTTATGTCAGTAACATGTCTCAATGTCAGACTGCCATGAGAATGAGCATTAAGCAGTCACTGTTCTGAGACACACCTGGCAGAGGCTGAGCCTTGGTGCACCTTGGACAGCCTGGGGAGGCACAGGGAGTTACTGGAGAGCTTCCTTCTGTCTTGTGCTCAGGAGCTGAGGCTGCACTGCCAGAATTCCTGGCAACCACGCCAGGGTTGGTGCCAGAGTTACAGGTCACTGGAGATAATAAAGAGCTGACCGGTTTTCAAACAGCCTCCCCTCTCCCAAAGGGGTAATTGCTCCATTAATCCACTCCTGCCTCTTCTCTCCATTCCCAGCTTTCTGCTTTAATGTTCCTTCCAGTTTTTTGTTCCTGCGCTCAGTGCTTGGCCCTCAGACTTACTGGAAGGGAGCAGGGAGGTGGGTGTACAGGAGTTAACAGATGGATAATTTAAAAGCTTGCAGTTGGAAAGTCACTTCTGGCTGATCAGTGGTGTCAGCCACGAATTTAAACAGTGTAAAATTTTCTTCAATGATCCTATTGCCAAAACACAGTAAAATCTGGGATTATATTTATGTCCCATGTAAGAATAGACTGAAATAAATTATGTGGGTGCCACAAGAGGCAGCATACTCAGTGTGTTAAAATAAAGAGCTGATTATAAATCCAGGAATTACCTGAAGTGAGTTTCAAGGAGAACCTGTTGAGAGCTATTTCAGACACTGGCTTCTTTTAAAATGAAGGGCTAGAAATCCTGAGAAGGACATACAAGAAAGGAAAATTACCATTTCAATATTAAACTGTAATTTTGTCTTTTTAAGTGAAGTATTTCTCTGTAACTATAGTGCCTCTTCTCTTTCTGAGACCCCTCTGGGATGGAGACTTGAATGTGTTACTGCAGGGTGTTGGAAATGTGTGAGAGTTAACAGGAGAGCTGCTGGCAGTGATTTTTGAGGGTACGGGTTTGCTTTACTGTGCAGAAATTCAGGTCAAATGTGGTGTAAGCAGGAGGAAAGCAATGGATCTGCTGGGTAATGTGTAAAGGTGGTGGATTTTGGGGTTGACAGGGGTTTTCATCCCAACTGAGCCATTGCAGGGGCTCTGACAGTCGTGTCACAGCCCATAGAGCTGCGTTAGGGCCGAGCTCTCTGCAGGAGTGGGGGGATCAGGGCACTGGGGGGGCACCAGTGTGTTTGGGAAGGGAAGATGTGTGTGGAAAGGCTGAAATCCCATGGCTGTTCTTAAAAAAAATAACTTTTTTTGCCCTCCCTCTGGAATTCAAAAAGGGAATATGAAGTTTTTTAATTGTGGAAACATGGTTTCAGTATAGTAGATAAAAGCTGATTTAATTTATCTGTCTTCATTAAATAGAGCAGTATAAATAAATTCAGATAAATTCTACTTTATGGATAGTTATTCATCAACATGCAGTTTTGGAAGTATCTTGTTTAGCAGGTGGTATTTAAAAAAAAAAAAAGGAAAGATGAAAAAAAACCTTTTGATTAACTTATTAAATACTTCAGAATTCTACAAAATGGCAACCTGGAGTTAAAAGATTAAATAATTTAACATAACTAAAACTAAAATTGTAACAGTTGCAGCAGATCACCACTGGGATTTTAAAATAGTTTTTCCAAAGCTTTTCTGTGTAATGTGTGCATCTTTGCTTTTTCCTTATTTGCTCCCGTTCAACCTTTCCTGTTACTGACTTGGGTTTATCTTTTCTCCCTTTAGAGAGTTTTGAGGTGACAGTCACCAAAGAAGGTGATAAAGGGTTCTTTCTATCCCTTTTATGAGTATTAACCTACTAACTTTGGTTATGAAATGGGGAATCAGCACTGAAACAGAAGATCCTGTCATGCTCTTTTGTCCCATTTATTCTCCCAGTTTTTTTTCTATTTTAAAATATATTGATTAAAAACTGTTATGTAACCAAACCCTTGGTTAGAAATATCTGTAAATCAGACATCCATTTGAACCATTTGGGGTTATTGTATATTGTGTGGACACTGAAGAAGTTTGCTTTGGGAAAAAAATAGCATTTTAAAAATATTTTCACTTTCAGCTTTTTTGGGACAACTGATGTATTTTCAAATGCATTGTAAACCAATACAGGAGTGCTGAAACATTATAGCCCTTCCCTGCAGTACATATCCTTCAGTACTTACTTCATCAGTTTAAATATGAATTAAAGCCCCTTTTTGTGAAGACCTCTAGACACGTTTACAGTGTGCTTGGTACTATGATACCACTGCAGCTATTACAGCAAACTAATGGGTTTTGTTGGTGTGAGAAAATCGCCTTCAAAACATGACAAGTAATACAGGAACAAACGCAGTGCAGGTGATCAGACAGGTTGTTGAGTGGCTTTTGTTGTGTGCTGGGCTTACCCAGCTGTGCCAGCCAGTCTTGCAGTGCAGTCTGAGGCTCAGGTGTGTTTTAAACTGATGTACCAGGGACTGCTCTTCAGATTTTTAGGGTGGAGGCTTTGGCAGAAGGAAAGCCTGTTAATCCCTCCACGTGGGAGCTCCCTTGACTGACACTTGGCCCGTGTTATAGATAGCTGTTGAAATGGATGCCTGAGAAGTTGGTATTTCTACCTTTCTCATCCAGTAGTTTATTTTGATTCCCTAATTTTAGCCAGGTACATTGCACAGGAAGACTTTGCCCTTTGATCTGTTGACAGAATTTCTGTAATTCTGGTGCTGAACCTGTACTCGGAGCTTTTTCATCCCTCGACTTGTAACGGTGCATTTTAACCTTCTGCTCTGGTCAAAACGAACCAGCTGCCCAGCTATGCCCACTAGCTTGGCATAGAAGACATTACCAGTGGCCTTGGCTGTATGCTCACATGAGACCTACTCTTGCCCTAGAGCTATCTCAAGTACTCCTGTGAAATGCCTGTCTACATTTCTCTCTTTCTCTTTTGTACTCCTGCATGAATGGATGCAAAGTAAACAAGTTGCTTGGAAAGGCGGACGTTTGCTTCTTTTTACTAAAGTTCCCAGAAATCACCCATTTTAAAGCACAGTGCTCTTGCTTTGTCCACAGACCCTCACAAACCCTTGGCTGCAAAATATTTGGTCGTTTATTTTGAAGTTGTGCTATGAAGCCCACAGGTTCTGACCTCTCTTACTTTGACTCTGTAGGTGAGATTTGTGGATTTAAAATTCACGGGCTGAATGTTCCTTTCGAAGCAGTGGTAGTGGATAAATCCACTGGGGAGGGAATAATCCGCTCTAAGGAAAAGCTGGACTGTGAGCTGCAGAAGGACTACACGTTCACCATCCAGGCCTACGACTGTGGCAAGGGACCAGATGGAGCAAATGCAAAAAAATCCCACAAGTAAGTCAGGCTGGGCTGGGCTGAGGGGAGGGTTTGGTTCTGAGCAGTGTCCTGCTCATGGTGGCATATTGTCTGTGTAGAGGAAACATAAACCAAATACTGGAAGAGTTTTTCATGTAAGGACAGAATCACAGAATGAGTCAGGTTGGAAAGGACCACAGTGCAACCTCCCTGCTCCAGCAGGGTAATAATGGTGATGGAAAGAGCAGCCACTTGGGTGTGAACTGCTTGGACAGCTCTTCATTTGTATTTCATGAGACACTGCTGCATCCCTTGATGCGTCTGAATTTACATTCGAAAATAGTGTGGGGATGGAAGCAGAAAAGCTGTTGATACACTTAAAATCTGGCATGAGTTGATTGAGAGTTTGCATGGGTTATCAAGCCTGGATGTTGTTTCAGAATTCAGTTTGGTTGAAGAAGTCAATGTATATTAAGCTTACCAAAATGCAGAAGCAGATGTGTTGTTCTCATCTGCAGACAGTCTCACTGAAGGAACCCCAGATCAATAGCAGAAGGCTCATCTCTGCCTAGATAAAAGAGTGGCAACAAAGCAATCTTTAGCTAATCTTTATCTATAGAAAAACCACAATATAAAATGCTATCTACAAAACCCACTTGAGAATAGCTGTTTAACACCCTGGTGTAAACATCTGTAGAGCATGTGGGAGATGAGCTGCTGTGTGAGGCAACAAAGGGAGTAAATAAGATAAGGAACAGACTAGCAGAGGTCAGCTTGGTGACAAACACACACAAAAACAGGCAACAGAATGTCACCTCCCAAAGGATTGCACTTAGGGAATGTAGGTATGTCCTTAAACTCTGCTTGGTGCTCAGTTTGACTTTTCAGGGAAGATTCCAGAGAAAGATGGCAACAAATGTCTTGTTGGGTTGACTGGAATTCTATTATCTACTCAGTTTCTTCTCCACACTATAGAAGTTACCAATTTTTTTCTGCCTGGGCTGGTTGAGACAGAAACTTTCCTCTGCTGGGTCTAGTTAAAATTAGGGTTGCCCAAATTCATGGCAATGGTAATGAACACCCAACAGCACATTCTGCTGCTCTTGTCCCAGGGCAGAATGATGGGTTTGCACAGTATGCACCTACAAACCACTGTTCACATTCCCCTGGCCCGTGGCTGGCTGTGTTAGAGAGGTTTTTTTGTGGTTTTCAACAGTCTTGGAGTGTAGCTCTGCAAGTCAGAAATGTACACTTTGTTTGGTACACAAGGCCTTTTTTATTTTGGTGGTGTTTATTTAGAATGTAGGATAAAATAAAACCTTAAAGATTTTTCTTAGCATAATCATTCTACTTTTATTGAAAGACTGTAATGATTGAATTCTTTATTAATTACTTTTCACTATTCATCTTTTCTCCTTGGTCACTGACAGAAACTGCTTTATTTTTCCTGTTCTGTATATACCATCAAGCAGTGACAGGCATGGAGGGATGGAATTCAAGATCCAATCTGTTTTGGATTATCTAGCAAGCTGTATGATGTGCTAAAGTGTATCTGCCACTTCTGTGGTTCTTCCATTAAAGTTGCCTGATTTCTCATTTCTGCATCTAACAAATAAGCCTATTTTCACTGACTTACACAGCTGAGTATTTTATTAGCCAAAGAAAGCCAATCAAATGCACTTGACTGAGCTCTTAGTCTAAGACCAGCCTTAACTGTCATTCACGTAAAATCAACATTGGGTGTTCATATCAAATACTCTGACAGCAGGGAAGGACTGGGATTGTGCTGCTCTAACAAAAGTAAAAGCCTGTTTTGTCACAGCTCAGTTTTGTTGTAGCTCAGTAAAATGGTGCCAGTTGCAGTAAGAGGGTTCCAACTTTATTTGCAAATAAACAACACTAGTAAACACCGTGGGCAAACCCCCAGTGCTTTCCCAGGCGGGGTGGTGGGGCTCGTTGGGTTTGCCGCTGTGTGTGCCCGCCCGCTGACCGTGTGCTGCTGCAGGGCCACAGTGCACATCCAGGTGAACGACGTCAACGAGTACGCGCCCGTCTTCAAGGAGAAGTCCTACAAGGCCACGGTGGTGGAGGGCAGGAGGCCCGAGAACCTGCTGAGGGTGGAGGCCCTGGACGCCGACTGCTCCCCCCAGTTCAGCCACATCTGCAGCTACGACATCCTCACGCCCGATGTGCCCTTCGCCATCGACAAGGACGGTGAGAGCTGGGGGCAGGGGCTGTGTGGCTGCTCACCCAGGGAGTGGGGTTCGACCTGCCCAGCACTGCTCTGTGATCCCTTCCTGCCCCACAGAGGGGCTCCCTTCGGTCTGGGTTAATCATGAAAAGGGAGGTGTCTCTCAGTGCCAGTCCTGGGTGCTGTTACTGTTGGCGAGGGCGGGTGGGGGTGTTGTCTCTCTTGTAAAATGCTTTTCAGACTAAAGAAAACATGGTAGCTGTCTGATGTTTTAAACCACCTCTTAGTAGGTCTTGTTCTTTCCCCATTCTGTAGTAGCATAGCTTGTAATTAGATTTCAAAAATGGGATTCTATGTGTGTGCTTACATTTGAGATGCTTGTGTGTGGAGTTACAGAATCATGGCTATTGCTTTTGAAGTGTAGTGATTTGTTTGGGTCATTTCCTGACCTCCAGGGATTTATGGACCCTTCAGAATCTATGGATAACTTTTATTGGTTTAAGCAAGATGGTTAAGCAAAGTGAACAGTTTTGAGTGGGCATTAGTTTGAGGTTTTTTGAGATTCACATTGTGAGTAGATTATTTTCCCAAGTTTGCAAATTTAAAAAATGATAGTGCTGGCAGAATCCAGACAGTTTATGTATCAGTTACCACCCGTGAGCAGTTTAATTCTGAGATAATACGCTATTAAGATCCTGAGAAGTATATACCTGCTGTTCTGTGTGTGTGTGCTCACCTGTGGATTAATGTAATTGTTAATGATCTGGGCCTGATGTCCGGCATTGACAAGTCAAATAGTGAAGGTGATTCACTTGCAGGTGTCTGTTAAAGCCTTGGATATCTGTATGAAGTGCATAGGTGCTACCTGAGTGTTGTTAATGCAGCAGTGATGCTGAGAAATTGTATTGATGTGTGATCATTGCTTTTTTTGTGTCAGGTTATATAAAGAACACAGAGAAGTTAAGCTATGGTAAAGAACATCAGTACAAACTGACAGTAACAGCTTATGATTGTGGGAAGAAGAGAGCTGCTGAGGATGTGCTCGTTAAAATTAGCGTTAAGCCTACGTGCAAGCCTGGCTGGCAAGGTTAGTTTGCTGCCCTTTATCTCTGCTTTTAGCATTTGATGGTGCCTTCAGTTAAACAGGAGACATTTTTAATATTGTTTCTCTGGATAAATGTACAGGTTGGAGCAAAAGAATAGAATATGAGCCTGGCACTGGTTCCTTGGCCCTGTTCCCCGGGATGCATTTGGAGACATGTGATGAGCCGATAACCTCGGTCGAGGCAACGGTTGAACTGGAGACCAACCACATTGGGAAGGGCTGTGATAGAGACACCTACTCAGAGAAGTCCATCCACAGGCTCTGTGGTAAGAAAGCTTTTGTCAAAGTGGTCCCTATTGCTTATTAGTTTTGAGTTTTCTGTTAGACTACAAGTCAATGAGTAGGTCTGGTCTTCATTTGCACATTGTTTACTTGAGCTCATTTCCTTGCAGGCAGTGAAAGGCATGAAATTGCCTGAAGGTGACTTTTAAATTAATTCTCAAGTGTGGTGAATTATCTTTCTTCTGCCTCTCCCGTAACTTAGATAGACTAATAATTTCCCTTACACAAGATCTGTGTTTAGGAGCTGAAAGTGTTTTCTATGTGAGGGGTATAGCCATGAAAGCCTCTCTTTCTGAGCATGATGGATGTGATGACTGCAAACAAAGAAATACATGATGAAAAACTAGATGAGAGCACCAAAAAAGAGTGGTTTGGAAACAACGGTTCACTTGCATCAGATCAATTCATAGTGTGCTTGCCCCAGGAATAAAGGCCCTTGGCACCCACTTATGCTTCACTTAAAGGTTCTACAGCTGCAGAGACAGTAAGCAAAACCCTTTCAGTGAGCTTAGTTGGCTACCCAGAAGCTAAATTTTTGGAAGTCACCAAGGTATCAGATGTCTGTAATTAGTGCCACGTTATGTAAAAGGAGAAGTGCTCGTTGTGTGTGGTAGTGCATCTCCCTGACAGCTGGTGCCAAAATGTCAGTGCCCGGAACAGCAGTCTGGTTTGACAGTAGCAGTGGGCTTTGCAGTGTGTCTGCCCTCACGTGAGCCTTTTGGTTGTAGGAGCTGCCGCTGGCACAGCCGAGCTGCTTCCCCCTCCCAGCAGCGCTGCCAACTGGACGCTGGGGCTGCCCACGGACAACGGGCATGACAGCGATCAGGTGTTCGAGTTCAACGGCACTCAGGCCGTGCGCGTCCCGCCGGGGGTGCTCAGCCTCAGCCTGCAGCAGCCCTTCACCATCTCCCTGTGGATGAGGCATGGGCCTGGCACCAGGGACAAGGAGACCATCCTCTGCAACTCGGACAAGACAGGTTTGGCAGTGCTTCACCTGGAAGCAGCTTTCTGGTTCCTGGGGTGTTTATGTTCTGTGGCAGCACATGTGACAAGCTTCAGCTTTTCTCTCAATTTAGGGGTTTTTTGAAGTGAAACGAAGGGGACTTTAAAAGTCACTCTTTATTGTGCTGATATATAGGCTTGGCCATAGATTATCCAGCTTTAGATTGGGCAGGCTTGTTCTTCTAATTCTGTTTCAGTTTACATTATGCACTCCTTTTGCTGTGGTAGATTATTATTCTGGCAGTGCAGTCCCGAGTTTGCATCTCCAAAGATAGCTCTGTTCTGGATGCTGCCTAAAAACATTCACATACATATACCAGGTCTGGAGACAGCATTTGCCGCTTGCTTTTTTTTTTTTCCCTAGGAGGATATCATTTCTCTTTCTGCAGAGATGAAGGTTCTTTTCAGTCTCTACATAATTTCACTCTCTGGGAATGCTACAGACACAATAATTTTGAAAATGCTATTAATAAGAAGGAAATGTGATAACTCTGTTTCCATAATTGCTGTCTAATGGGGGTGAAAGAATTCCTGTCTTTGTTAAGCTGGAGCAGTGCATTTGGCCAGTGCATTAGAAAGAGACTTTGTTTAAATTACTGCTTGGTTTTGCAAAGGAACTACACTGAATATATTTTAAATTTTATTTGAAAATAAGAAAGGTCTGTAGTACCCTGAAAGCATTTCCTTGAACAGGAGAAAAGTGGCAGCCATTCAGAACCAAGTACAAATAATCTCTTTTCCTACTTTGACCTATTCCAGTTAATCAAACCTTAAACCTCCTTTATGGAAGTAAGTGAACTGGGAATTAAAAAAGGCAAATTTAAATAGTTTCTCCTGGTTTAAAGTGCATTGGAAACAGACCTTCAAAACAACTTTTCCTTTTAATTTCTTAATTTGACCTAACCATGTAATTCTTGTGACAGATAGTTTCTGGTAGTATTTGCCTTTATTCTAATGGTGTATTACGAAATTTTGGAAGACTAAATCAAGGTTAGTTGGAGGGATGCAGGTTGGACCATATTGTACTGTTACAGTACAGTCAAGCTGAAAGGTTGACATGATTTTGGGATATTGTCATTCCCTCCTTTCTGGATCCATCCATGCCATGGAGTGGATGATGTAGCTTTTCCTTTTTTCTTACCTGTTTCTCCATCATGTCACCTTTGTATTTATTTAAACCACCTGAAGCTGTGGCTCAGTTTTCCCTCAGGAGAGCGTGTCCCTCTACCACGGCACGTACCTGCTCCAGGCCAGGGGTTGGGTGCAGGAGAAGCTGCTCAGCTGGAACAGACAAAGCTCTTCTGTTTGCAAGCAGAGCTCTTTTTCTTTATGTCCTGCTGGCAGGTTTGTCTGTGGCTCTTCACTCTTGTGCCCTGCTTTGGGTTGGCTTTGGGAGAGCCGTGGCTGTTGCTCATGGGCTCTTGGCAGTGTTTGCCCTCACTGCAACTACAGACATGTCACAGTCCTCTTACCACGCCTGGTTTGGTTCCACATGTGTTCCTTCCTGCCAGTCACACCAAAACTTAGGGATGAAATTGCAGAACAGGTGGATTTGTGGAATCCTTAAGGAAATAATGGTGTTCATTCCAACTCTTGTGCAGACATGAACCGGCACCACTACGCGCTCTACGTCCACAACTGCCGACTCGTCTTCCTCTTCCGCCAGGACCCTTCAGAGGGGAAAACCTACAAACCTGCTGAGTTCCACTGGAAACTGAACCAGGTCAGTTGGGAGGCACTCTTGGTGGGGTGTGAAAACCACCAGAGACTGAACAAGCTCTAAATTCCTGATGTCCTGTTTTATAGAACCCACCAATTCTTGTTTTATTTGTGAGCAGTTGTCAGATTCAGCTGTATCATTTCATTTGAATATAAAATATAATGTTGTTCTTCTGGTTGTGATGTCAGTTGTCTTCACTGAATACACTGTAAGGTAGATTGCATGAGAAAATGGGAAGTATTCCAAGTTGTTTGTGGCATTAAACTAGGACTGAGAATGTTACCTTTTTCCAGCCCTCTGGATCTGAGTGATAAAGTAACCCTGAATATCCATAAATGTATCGAGTTCTTTTAGTTGCTTTGGGTTACTATTGCAGGTCTGCTTTGCCAGTTACCTAAACAGTGAGTGACTTTCTAACATGTCCAATTACATCCTAGTTTTTGTGCAGGGCAATGTGTGTTGTTTTAATGATAAAATACACATGTATTGTCCTTGTAGGAAATTTCTACTTTTAAAGACCAACCCAGGTTTTTTTCTATTCCAGTTGTCATGGTTGTTTTTTTTTTAAATAGTCTGTCTCTCAGAAAATACCTGTCCTTTGTCAATTAATGTTGTCTTACAGTGGTTTTTCAGGATGTGCTTGCATGTCGATACATATTTTTAGATTGAAATATGCTGTTATTCAGTATAAAAATTAAAGGAATAGAAGTACAGCAGCTTCCTGTGTTGGCAACAGAAGAAAAGAAACTACTAATGTTTGGCAGTCCTTTTGCTTTTCAGATGTGTGCCATGTGTGTGAAACCTCAGCTGTGTCTGTGCAGGCTTTTAGTTGGTGGTGTGTCTGCAAAATGTGCATCACATCAGTTACTCTACTGTAATTTAAAAAGGAAATCAAAGTAGGGTGTTTAAACTCTCTTTACTCAGGTGTGTGACAAAGAGTGGCATCACTATGTGGTCAGTGTGGAATTCCCTGCAGTGACTCTCTATGTGGATGGTGTTTCCTATGACCCTTTCCCAGTGACTGAGGATTACCCCCTGCACCCCTCCAAGATAGAGACACAGCTGGTGGTTGGAGCATGCTGGCAAGGTAATTACTTACAGTATTTCATACTTGTAGTAACTTCATAAAAATGAAATCTCTGTAGTTATCTAGAATTACATAGCAGGTCTTCTTAGTGCCTGAAAAATAACTTGGTTTGTATTTTGCAGGTTATTTTTGCTCCTGGCTGGTATCACATATTTCCTGTTAGACATTTTTCCATGAGTGTTTGTTTTCTTGTTGGTCACAGGTGCTTGTGCAATACAAAGCTGCTCACTAAGCTGTATTCCCTCCAAGTGATCTTTGTGGTGACCATGGCAGTATAGGGAGCTTCTAATTTTTATCATCATTGTTGTTGTGATTTTTGCTATTTTTAATAATAGTCATAAGAATACATTTTGTACTTCAGATTACTAAGCAGAACACCTAATTTCAAGTAGGTTGAAGAGCATGTTGTGGAAAAAGGTTTCTGATTATTGCAAGCATGACCAGCAGAGAGGTCAGCAAAGCAACACAATGATGCTGTCCTTGGATATTCTTCCATTTCTGCTTATAAAAATAGATATCTGCTTTATTGTTTGCAAATGTGGTTTAAAATACAATATTCTGCAAGCTGTGAAGTGCTGATTCATGTGCTTTAATGCTTTAAAACCTACTCTTCAGAGTTGGAGAAAGAGGAGGAGAATGCATGTGCACATGGATGCTGATTCCCAGAGATCCTTGGAAAGAGCTCTTGCTTCACAGCCCTGAACTGCAGTGTTTGCTGATTAAATCACACCCTGGCTGGTGTAAAGCTGCTCTTTCTGGCTGGAGATGGAACAGTGTGAAATCAGTCCTGCTTTCTGTAGCTCCTGTTACAGACTGCAGTTGCTGTCTGCAGCAATGCATAGAAGTAGCTTGGGAGTGAGTGACAAATGGAGACATTTTAATCAAATTAACAGTCTTCTGTCTTAATGTCTCTTGTGAGTTTTAAGGCTTTGAAATGGGAGTGAAGGTTAAATTATCTACTCTCTCCATCAAATCTGTTATTTAGTGACAAGTTCACTGTCATTCAATATTAATGTTATTTCAGTGCTAAATTCATTCTGTTGTCCCTTCCTTGCATCAGTCAATGATTTTCTCCATAATTCATCTCATTCTGTGTGTGAGTTTCCAGCTAATCTTTTCTAGCTCAAGGGGAAGTTGTAGTGACTGGTTTTCAAGAACTTGGAGCTTGGGAGCTTTGTTCCAGCTAAATGTCTGGATTGTGTAATGGCTTCCATGTACATTCTGCATCCTAAAAAAATGTGCATTTGTTTGAAACCCTCCTCTGCTTTCATATTGGCACCATGATATGATTCTTTAATGTCTTTGGCCATGAGATTTCTTCTAATGACAGCAGACTGAAAAGGGAGTGTAAAAGTCTGGAATACAAGAACTTGAAGTTCTACCTTTCAAAATTTCCACCAAAAGCGTGATTTTTAGGGCATAAAAACATGGTGAATAAAGTTTGCCAAAGGAGGGAAGCTAATAGTCATCACTCTAGTCTTATCAAGATTTTAAAATTAACCAAACTGCTCTGAGTTATATATGCAGCTCACCTCTAAGGAGAGAGATTTTATGCTTTTGAATTAGATCTTTTAATGTTTCTTTTAAAAATTGAAAAGCTTTTTTCCATTTTGCTTCCATCTGATAAATTGAATGCTTAATACATCTGATGATACTCTAATGATAAAAAAGCTGTGTTGGTAAGGGCTTGTTTTGATCAGCTTTTAATACCTTTTGTTGATTTGCTGTATTAGGCTGGATTTCACCCTAATTTCCCCTGAAATGGAGCCAGTTGATTTATAGTCTCATTACTGACAGTGGGTTGTGTGTGATTTGCTCTTCTGCTTAATCCAGTTTTCACTGGTTTCACTGCAGGTTGGGTATGGGGTTGTTTGGGTTGTCTTGCCATGACTTTACGTTCTTGTAACAAAATAGTGATGCTTCTTCCCTGCATTGCAGCTCTTCATGTTTCAAAAGAACTCCTCATCCTTGAGGAACTGGGTGGAATATAAGAGACCTTGGGGGGAAGGGCTGCTTTGTATTTTCTATGATAAGAATTTGCCAGACTGTAACTACTTGGTCCTTTCCCTATTGTCCTCTCTTTGTCTTGCTTCTCTACAGAATATGCAGGAACTGAAAATGACAATGAAACTGTGCCTGAGACCTCTGCAGGTTGCTGGAGTTTTTTGCCTCCTGTTTTGTTTCATTTTTAAGCCAAGACATTGCTTCATCTGGCACACAGCATGAGGTGCAGCACTGCACTCGGGCCATTGACCTTCACATAATCCTCTCCTAGGCTTTTTCTTCACTGTGCCTCTGTTTGCAGAGCTTCATCAGCTACACTTGGCTTGGGTTTTGGTTTGGTTTGGTTGGTTGTTTTTTTTTGGTTGCATCCAAATGCACCTCCATGTACAAATCTGCAACTGCTGTGATTGCAGTGAAGTGGTGTAAATAAGGTGCTGATGTAAAATATCAGCTGCAGTTTTTTTCATCCATTTTTGTTAAAACATAAATGCACCCCATCCTATATAAGTATGTGTGTTTGTGTGTTTATCATAGAATTACTCAGTATGCTGGGAAGGATCTCTGGAAGTCAGGTGGCTCTGGTCCCCACTCCAAGGAAGACAGATTCCATGTTTAGATCAGACTGCTTGGAAAGACAGGCCTGTAATTTCCAGGGGAATATTCACTTGATCAGAAATTTATATAAAATTCTCATTGCAGTGAATGTGGATAAAAAGGTTTGGCTGTCAGGTATTTCAGGTTGTCATGACAGGGTTGGATTTTCTTAGACATTTTTAGTGATAGTTCAGTATTGTGTCTTGAATTGAGACCCTAAAGTGAGTGTATGTTTCTAAAAGTGAATTCAAGATCTGAACTCTTCCTGTGAAGTTGCAGAATTGCTGGGGTAGTCTAGGTGTAAGTGGCAACAGGTTTCTGGCTGTGCGTCACACTTCAGTTTGGCAAGGAGGTAGCAGCACCCAGGGGCCCAAAGCTGGAGCTATCCAAATCTAACCTGAAAACTGTAATTTGTAACAGGGCAGTTCAACACTGAACATTATTCTGAGTTATACCAGGAGTCTTTTTATCACTCGGAATATTTTAAAACAAGCTTAGGATCTTTCTAAAGTTGCTTAGTGTGTGATGGCCTTGAAGTACAAATCTCCTGTTGGTGTTCTGTGGCTCCCATTAATAAGCAGGATGGTCCAGGTGATTATTGTGATATCATCTTCAGGAAAACCTAAGGAATGAGACTTGACCCAGGTATCTAGACATGAGTTACCTGAGTTTTTGAGCCTGCACAGAGAAGGGCCACCTTTAGAGGGGGGCACGTGACTCTTAGACACCTTTCCCAGAATGAGCTGAATGACTTTGTGAGGTTCCATTCTGCCCTCTGAGTGTCAGGTCAGCCTGTGGTGCTGGATGTGGTCACTGACAGCTGGAGGGGGATCCCTCAGGCATTGCCTTTGCAGAGATCCCGGCAGCAGGAGGTGGTGTTGTAACCTCAGCTTGAAAATACGGGTTTCATGGCTCACCCCCATGGTTCTGTGTTTCATTCCTGAGCACCACCTCACTTTGTGGGACTTGTTTTGAGATGTTTGTCGTGGAGCCCTGAATTGCAGCCACCCACAGCTGGCTGAGGGCCACATGCATGGTGACCCGCTCAGTTCTTTATGCTTGACCATAATCACAAGGTTAACACCCAGCAGGGATCCCAACTAACCTGCATGTGTGTGCCCCCGTGTCCCTGGAGGCTGTTTGCTGCTGTGGCAGAGGGCAGGCAGTGACTGTTGTCCCCCTGTGCCCCCCCAGGTGCCGAGCTCCGCATGGCGCAGTTTTTCCACGGCAACCTGGCGGGTTTGATGATCCGCCCCGGCAAACTGGAGAGCAAGAAGGTCATCGACTGCCTCTACACCTGCAAGGAGGGACTGGAGCTGCAGCTGCCTGAGGGTGCTGGCAAAGGGGTCCAGGTAAAGTCCCACATGGACATGGGGCGGTGTGTGCACTGCTCTGCTGGGAAGAGTTATGGGCTGTGCTGGCAGAGCTAAGAGGGCTGTCCCACCTATAACAAGTTCATTTCTTGTGGCATTTTGCAGTAAAATTATATGAAAGCTAGGAAATCTTTCATATATAAATCTGGTCTTGGTGGAGTTTAAGAATGAAAGTTACCGTGTTCTCTTTCAGTCTGGAAGAAACAATCTGTATTTGTAAGCCTCTATTTAACCAGCTGTACCATGGTGTCTAATAGAAGAGATTCTTAACAAGCAGCCTCATCAAATGAGGCTAATTTTGATGGCCTTTTGGTAGCAAGGCTGTGTGAACACGTTGAGTTTCTCCTGTTACCAGCTCTTTCTCTTCCATTACCAGAACTGTGATAAGGACCTAGAATTTTTTATAAAGAGGGAAACACTAAATATATTCCACTGGAATGAGGCAGTGAATAGGGAGGTCAGAATGTGTCCCACAAGGCCAGTAAATAATGACCTTTGTGCTTTGAATATGCCTGCAATTATCCTGCATTGGCCAGGCTAAGCTGTGCTGAGCTCCAGCTGGAATTGCCAGGTCATGTTCCTGCTTGGGAGTTCCTTACAGTCTCTTTCCTGTTGCTTCAGATCCACATGAGCCCAAGTCAGTCAACACTGACCATCGAAGGGGATGACATTGAGAGGGTTGACAAGGCCATGCAGCACCTTTCCTACCTGAACTCCCGCCAGTTCCCCACCCCTGGCATTCGCAGGCTGAAAATCTCCAGCGTTGTCAAGTGAGTGCTGCTGCTGCTGCAGTGCATTGCTGCTGGGGGAGCCTGCAGTGGTGCTCCTGTGTCTCAGCTGGGACACACACGAGAGTCTTGGGGGGTGTGGCCATCACACTCCTCAATGCAGCAAATGTTTTCTGCACCAGCACTGTTTCCTTCCTGGGAGTGGAGTAAGGAGTGTGTAAGACAGGGTGTATTGGCAGTCACTGCCTTCATTGAAGGTGTCGTCTGTGGCTGTGAGTCAGAGGATAGAAATGGGGCCAAGTAGCAGCTGTAAGTAAAAATTAATTGTAAGATTGCTCCCTCACTGGGGAATTCCTACTTTCCAGCTGCTGAATTTCTCTAAGACCCTTGGGTCTGAGACAGCCTTCCTAAGATGCATAAAGCAATTACTGTGTGGAATTGTGCCTCCCTCCCAGCTAATCTGCTTGACTGCACAGCTGCTTGTGTCTCCCAGGTGTTTCAATGAGGAGCCCTGTGTGTCCATCCCCTCAGTGGAGGGCTATGTCATGGTCTTGCAGCCAGAGGAACCGAAGATCAGCCTCAGTGGCATCAACCACTTTGCTCGCTCTGCCTCGGAGTTCGAGAGCTCGGAGGGCGTTTCCCTGTTCCCCGAGCTCCGCATCATCAGCACCATCACCCGCGAGGTGGAGCCCGAGGGCGATGGAGACGAGGATCCCACAGGTAACCCCTGCTCCTTCACCATGGAATCCACTAAGGGAAAAGGAGGTGGACATACCCTGTTCTGGGCTGACAAAAACTTCCCTGGAAATGATAGTAAGCCCGGGCCAGTTTCCTCATGGAAATATTCCTTATTTGTATTTTATCTTTTTAATCATTATTTCATGAATACTTGGCCTCCTCAGGCCCAGAGTTTAGTATTTGTTCTGGGGGAAGTTTGCTTGTGACATTTTGTAGCTCCTGTCTGCTCACGTGTGTTTCTGCTCATGGTTTTGGCTTTTTCTCTGCCTTTTAGTCCAAGAGTCTTTGGTATCTGAGGAGATCATGCATAACCTGGATACATGTGAGGTGACAGTGCTGGGAGAGGAGCTCAACCAGGAGCAAGAGAGCCTGGAGATTGACATGACACGATTGCAGCAAAAGGGAATTGAGATGAGCAGTTCCAACCTGGGCATGATCATCACAGGTGGGGCTTCCTGCTGCTGCTCTTGTGGGGAAGGTCTGGAGGCAGCAGAAAGGGAACAGTGTTCTGGGGAGGTGCTGGTCTGTAACACTGCAAACACTTCATTTTCTTTTGGAATTTCAAGCTTGGACCATTCTCAGAATTACAAACTATTTTGTAGAAATCTGTGATTCTAGAGAATGAATCATTCTAGAACCTTCTTTGTGTTCTTTTCTCCAGTCCCAGATTGCAGGTTATACCTGGACTGTGGAACTGAAGGCTTGTTCCTTGCACAGATAATCCAGTGTCTTGGGAGCATCATTCCCTTCTGGTCTATATTCAGAATATGTTCAAGTATTCTAAATGAAGGCTCCCCAAAGCTCTTCAAAGACTGACTGGGACTAGGATTTTATCACAAAATCAGTCCACAGGATTTCAGCGAAGCCACATCGTGTCTGTGCTGTTACTTTCATTCCTACTGACTGCAAATCCATCCCCCAAGAAAAGTCAGCTGAAGGAAGGGAGTGACATTTGTCCAGTCCACGATGTTGTCTTAATCTGTTTGCAAATAACAGCTGTTTGTCTCCCCAGGGGTGGATACCATGGCCAGCTATGAGGAGGTGCTGCACCTGATCCGCTACAGGAACTGGCACACCGTGTCCCTGTTCGACAGGAAGTTCAAGCTGGTGTGTTCGGAGCTCAACGGGCGCTACGTCAGCAACGAGTTCCAGGTGGAGGTGTGTGAGCTGAGCTCCCCAGAGCAGGGTGGCCTGCCAGGGGAGAGGTCCTTGCCTCAGCTGAGGCATAGCTGATCCATCACTGCTTTAGATCTTTGTCCTCTAAATCACTGTTAGTAGGTGTGAGCTTTTCAGGTTGTATGTGCTCTTAGTCCCGCGTTTCAGCGGCGAGTGAGGCTGTGCAAGCAGAGGGGAGGCTGTTCTTCTGTAGAAGAAATATTATGGTTAGTGAAGGTGAAAAGGTTGAACTGAAAACACAGGGTATTGTAAATGGAGTGAGACTCCCAGAGAGGTGAGAGGCCTTTGTGTGTAACCTGTGGGATTTCACAGATGGACCTGCTGGGCCCTTCACTGCTTTGCTTGTGTGGTGCCTAAATTTCTAATGCTGAGGGCTCCTGTAAGAGGTTAAAACGGTCTTTTCATCTGCAGCAGATTGCAGGGTCATTATTTCTTAGTGTGATTACATCAAATACATGGAAGTGCAGCAGAATGTGGCATTAAGGGCACTAAAATTTCCAGTGCTTGAACGTGAAATGATTTATATTGAGAGGAGCTGCCACATAACTCTGCATCTCCCAGCTGTGATTTTGAATGGCTACACTTCAAAGCTGACCAGGGGACTGACAGCAAGGCCAGCTGTGTTTGCCACCACTGGGGTGGTGATGGTGGGCTGGGAACCCCTGGGGTGCAGAACAGGTGTTTTTGTCATTTGTTTCCTGAGGAAATCTGAAGAGCTTGAGCTGGGATTTACCAAAGGGTTGAAGCAAAATCATTCCTGGTTGTGTAGTAAGCACAAGTTCTCTTCTCTTCCTGCTGTGCAGTGACAGGTCCCCTGTGTCTGTTCCACCACAGGAGGGGCATGTTCAGCTCTGCTTGTTTGGCGCAAAATCATGAAATATGCTGTGCAAGGGCTGAGCTTTCACCTGTGCCTAAAAGGCAGCTCTGCTAAGTGGGAGTTAAACTTGAAAGAATAATTTCTTTCTTACCACTTTGACTATAATAAGCAGTATTTTGTCTCTGCTGTCAGCTGGAAATACACAGTTGAATAAGAGGTGGGAATGATGGAATTGCAATTAATGGATTAGATATCTTTGTATACACTTATTTCAAGATTAAAGTGGCTGGCTACCAAATTTGGTAATAAACTGGCTTTTCTCTTTCATTCTGAAATACCGGTGTCTCTACACCAGTTTGCCAGACTAAAACAGACTTGAGAGCTGTGAAACCGAAGGGGTTTGTGACAAGAAATGGAAAATATGAGGAGCTGCTGCTTGGGATGGCTGTGCCCTGGGAAAAGCCAGTGCTGTGTTGGAGGACTGGATGCCTACCCTGGGAAATAGATTTTTTTGTTTGTTTGTTTGTTTAATTTTTTGTTGTCTCTATTTCTGTCCCTTCAGAGTGGCATTGTTGGCCTGCTGGAGTGTAACCCTGTGTCTCTGTTCCCAGGTGAATGTTATCCACACAGCCAGCCCAGTGGAACACGCCAACCACATTGCAGCACAGCCACAGTTTGTTCACCCCGTGCACCATTCCTTTGTGGATCTCTCTGGGCACAACTTGGCCAACCCTCATCCCTTTTCAGGTCAGGATTCTCAGCCACCCAAGCTGAGCTGGTTTCATTGTGATGTTAAAATGTCCAAGAGGCTTCTTGCTGCAGAGGTTTTTTTCCCAGTGTGTTGGACTAATAATCCAGGCATCTCCTTGGTCTGTTCTGCTGCTGCCCAGGCAGGCAGGAGTGCATTTCTAGGATCCATGATTTCTTCTACCAGCAGAAGAGCTTTCTGTTGGGGTATGTGTGTTGGAAAATGGGAGGGGACTGTAAGACCTTGATTAAGGGCTCTGAGGAACTGGGACAGTATTTCTGAATGGCACCAGGAAAGCTGCAGTGATATTCCCTTGATGAGTCATGGGATCTGCCCTTTCTGTTTTAATTACATTAATTTGGCAAGAGTGTAGGATGTGAGAGGAAGAAAAATAGGCAATTTAGAGAGGAGTCTTGTGTGATGGAATCTGCTTTCCATGTGTTTGCAGTCCTTCAGATTGATGTCATTATATTTAAGGAACTGAGGTTTAGTTCTTGCTCTCCAGTGAGTATTTCAGTGGCTGAAGCCAAAGTGCCTGTGACGTGTAAGGTTTGTGTGAAGCCGTTTCCCTTGCAGGGATGGGAAGGGGCTGGTTATTGGCTCTGGGTTGGAGTTGCCACTGCCATGTAAGGAACCCCTTCTCCTGTCTCCCTGCAGTTGTTCCCAGCACAGCCACAGTTGTGATTGTTGTCTGTGTGAGTTTCCTGGTGTTCATGATCATCCTGGGCGTGTTCAGGATCCGGGCTGCTCACCAGAGGACCATGAGGGACCAGGACACGGGCAAGGAGAACGAGATGGACTGGGATGACTCTGCACTGACCATCACTGTGAACCCCATGGAGGTGACCCACAATGCAGCCCTGAGGGGTGGGGTTGTCCATGGGCGGAGCAGGAGAGCAGAACCAACCCCTGAGCACGGGGCGGACACATCAACTGGGGATTTTGAATGAATGTGCCAAATGCCAAGAGCAGTTGGGTTGGGGATCCTGCAGGGGTTAGAGTTTCATGGTAGAGGGTGGAATTTTGCAAGCCAGTGTCCAGCACTAGTGTTAGTATGCTGCACTGCCTTAAGCAGATTGTTTTGCTGCAAACTTGTAGGAATTTATTGTCAAAACATCTGTTCTTATACTATATGGGTTTTATATGTATATAAATGCAAACTTCCTGTGGCCAACATCTGAATTTTTATAAAATTGGGAATAATAAATGCTCCTGGAGTGTGTCCTACTGGAAGATCCTTCTCCAGCAGAATTTGCAGTACTGGGTCACCCTTGAGGATCAGTTTGTGTGGAGTGCCAGGACTGACAGCAGTGCCAGAGAGTTGGTTTACAGAGGGCAATTCCCTTTGTCTTTTCTGGTTGCCTAATTCCTGCTGAGCTTCTCCAGCCAGCAAGGAATCTGCAGTACCTTTGTCAGTAGAGAATAAAAAGAATTTTGGCCAGTCTGGCAATGACAGCTCCTTCCTGTCTTAACAGACTTACGAGGATCAACACAGCAGTGAAGAGGAAGAGGAGGAGGAGGAAGAAGAAAGTGAGGATGGAGAAGAAGACGACATCACTAGTGCAGAGTCTGAAAGCAGTGAGGAGGAAGAGGGAGAGCAGGAGGAGGACCAACAGAATGTCAATAGACAGCAACAGCTGGAGTGGGATGACTCCACCCTCAGTTATTGATTCCCACCGTGCCCTTTGTCTTTCTGTTCCCGCTCTGGAGGACTCCACTGTAACACACTCCATTGGTACCAAGGATTTATGGTGTTCAAAACAAACTAATTCCTTCTGGCCAGTAGGTTGAACCCCCACACCTCCCGTGTTTGTGTTCTGTCAGTCCCCGATGTTTAGGGTTGTAGTTTAGCTCCTCTTCCTTCAGCCATGCCTCAGTGACGACTGGATTTTTTTTACGCTCTGTGAGGAACCACCTTGCACTTTTTTCTTCATGTCATCTCAGCTAAGTGACTCTACAGCTCTGTAGCCATTGCACATGAATTTCTGAACTGTCTTTTTTTGCTCAGTGAAACAAACTTGGCTTTGTTCCTTTTTCTAAAAGATGCAAAGATTGCTTGTTGACAAAGGGTAAAGCTGCTCATTTCAGCCTGTTGATTTCTTTTAATTTTCCCCCCTGAATTAGTGCATGTGTAAAGTGGCAGAATGAGGTTAATATGTAGAAGATTAACAAGACTTTTTAATATTTTGTAAATATCTTGGAATTATGTAATTATGTCATTTGTGGTAGTGAAAACAGGGAATTGGGGTTTCAAACTTGCTAAAGTGAAAAACCATGCAGCATGAACTATTCCAGGTGTCATCCTACTGCAGCAGGAGCATGGGCACAGTTCTTCGTGTAGGTGTTGAGTAACTCTGTCACTGGCCTTGACTGCCATGTGTGCTCATGCCCCACTCCCCTCACTCTCCTCCCCTCCTTTAACCCCCTTGACTTTGCAGAGGGAACAGACAAGCCCCTGAGAAGTTGTAAAGGCTTTAGGAACCTCTGCAGAGGTTCAGCTGCCCTGTGCAATACACTTTGTTTGGGTTTAATTTGTATTTCTTTTTTATTTTTCCCCCCTTTCCAGTTAAGTCTTGGCATAAGGGCTTTTAAGTTATTGGGGAAAAAAACACTAAGTGGATGGTGGGGCTGTGGGGTGTGGGCACAGCTCCTGTTAATCACAGGGAGGCTGCCTGTGGTGCAGTGCTGGGCTGTTCACACTGACAGGTGGGTGTTTCCAGTGATGGATTGCAATGAAGCTGGAAGGCCTGAGCCCTGGGTACCTGTGCACCTTGGCTGCCAGTCTACATAAATAGGGATTTGGGGTTTTTTTTTGGTTGTTAATTTTTTTTCTAATGTGGCAGGGGGAGGGTTTGGGGTGTAGCTGATCCCACTGAACACTCTGTTCCTCCCCTGCAGCCCCTTGTACAGTAACTCGGACTGTTGGTGTTTGAGCCTTTGTTTACACTTAGTAATTGTGTTTTCCTGCTGGTGAAAAACTGTAGCATAAATCACCCAACCAGAAACCTTTGGGAATCATTTTTATACTATTCCAGGTCGAGCTGATTTGGGTTGTTTCTGATCATATTTGTGGTTGGGACTGCAGAGGACAAAAGCTGGAAGGTGCAAAAGTGCAGTCCCCCCGGGGTGGGAAGTGCTGGTTTTTCTGTTGGGCAGGGCTTGTTTAACTTCATTTGGTTTATGCAGAGTCCTGAATAATGAATTTCTGCTTGATTTCTGTGGAGGTTTATTAAAGAGTAACATGTTTTGCTTGTAACAGGAGCCAGGGACTGCATTCCCTCCTCAGCACGGTAAGCCAAGCTCCAGTGTTCGCTCGCGGTTGTGGGTGCAGAGCCCACTCATGTCACACAGACAGGGGCACTGGGGAAGGTGCCAGAGGAGCCAAAGGGTCCTGAGTAACAGAGAGAGAGAAAAGGGTTGATCCAGACGTTTGTACAGTTTGGTTTTCAGAGCAGACCTGTTGGTGTAACAGGATCTGTGGTGGGTTTGATCCAGGGAACCTGACTGTGGAGTGCCTTTACAACAGGAGATGGGCCTGGAAGCAGGGAAGGAACCCACACCAGAGCTTACTGCTTTTTAGGGTTGTGTTTTTTTTGTTGGTGGGTTTTTTTTTGTTTTTGTTTTTGTTTTTTTTTTTTGTTCCAGCTTTTTTTCTTTTCTTTTTTTTTTAATGTAATATTTTAGATTTCTAAAATGGGAAAATGGTTTTGACTACTTATGTGGTAATTAACTGCTAGTTTTAAGTAAACTGGGAAACTTTTAACTTATGTCTGACAGTTGTCCTGTGTTAATGTGTAGAAGACTTATCCTTCCATATACTGTTGCTGTAGCTGCTGTATTTTAGACCAAAACTGATCATGACTTAATGGTAATACTGAGGGGTTGTAACATCCTGGTGCAGTTTGTAGCCACTGTGGGTATAACTTTTCAGATGTGTATATTGGTAACAGGTCAGTTTGGAAAGTCTATAAGCTACAATAAATTTCTGGTTCTAAAGGTTGTTTGCATTTATTTCTTATTGAGTGGAACAAAGTAAATCAGGTTTATAAACTGAGTGTTAATTTGCCTCTGCAGGGGGAGTAGGAGTCTTGTTTTCATTGATACCAAGCACAGAAAGACTTGGCAGCATCTGTGGACAATTTATCAGTATCTTTTTATTTTTTACTTACAAAACATGTACCTAAAGCAACTGAAAAGTTAAACATGTAAACATTCTCTTCTGGCAGAACCACAGTTTGGCTTAAAAAAATACTTCTTTTTTTTCAAAGGCAACAGAATAAGCACAATCAGTTTGTACAGAGTGAGTTCAAAAAAATAATGACAGAAACATCTCTAAATAAATAGAAATAAATCTATCATTCTGAGCATATTTATAAAATGAGAAGCCACTTATTTAGAGTGAAATGGAATACTTTGGAACTGATTGGAATTTGAATGTTCAGTACAGTTCATCTTGCTGAAAACCATCAGGTGAGCTGCTGCTTTGTGAACTTGGACTCAAAGGCTCTTTTGCTGACCCTTCAACAAAGATGCTCTTCCAGGAGTGTACAAGGAAGAAGGTCCGTGTGCTGACTCACTGAATTTTTCCTTCTTGTAGGTAAGTCAAGTTTGTAGACTAAATAATCTCTGTAAAACTGTGCTAGGTGGAGAAACACCTCTGGAGTTGCTCAGTTCTTGCAGGTGCTGCTCCTTTGTTTTATTGCACTTCTCACATGGAAGGACAGGAGCCACTGCTGGCACCCGGGGCTGGTGCTGAGGGTGGGAACCCCACAGGGTGCCAGGCTGTGCCAGTGCCAGGGAATTCCTTCTCCAGGCACAGCATTGTAGTGTCTTCCCTTCCACAAGGACAAACCAACCTGAGCAGGGCCTGTGGGGTCAGTGCTGCTCACCTGGCCTGGGGCCCCACATGATTTTGCATGTGTTTTGCTCCCTAAATCAGTTTACTAAGTAAAGAAATAGCAATATTTACTCTCTGAAATGGAGCAGAGGCACAGGACTGGTTCTCACTGTCTGATCAGCCTGCTCAAAATCCTGCAGTATTTCCTTCAGTACCAAAACAAATGTCAGAGCTTGAGCCCTTCTTCAGTCACAGCCAGGATGGTTTGAAAGATGTAGGAAAAGGATTATAGAAAATGAAAATGAGGGGTCTTCTGTGCCAGAACTGCTGCTCCCACCAGCAGGTGCTGGAGAGGTGACCTGGTTTGTGTGAGTAGATCCAGCCCAGGACAGGCCAGACCTCACACATCTTCCAGGAAAAGAAACAGTAAGTACTTTAAATGACAATATGAAGTAGAAACAGTACAACACTGAATCAAACTGCTACTGCCTGTTTGGATACAAAGGGAGAGAAGGGTTTACTCCAGGGGTTTCATATTCCCCTCCCTGACCAAACCTGGCATTACTTACTCTTTCTACTTGGTTACAGTTTTAAAGCAGTGTCAGCTTTGTTCTTGACCAGCTGCACAGCTGACAGATTTGAACTGGTTCCCGTAAAAAAAAATGATTGACTCCAACAGCCTGTCCAGGGTAGCATTTTTAAAATTTTAAAGTACCTGGGTACCTGGTTTTAAAGTATTAAAAAGAGCTGAAAATCAGAAATGAGTTGTACCTATGTGCTGGGTGCAAAAATCAAATTTAGATCATGAAGATTTATTAAATAGGCCAGTTCAGTATCTTTCCTAAACTTGTTGCTACTGTGGGAATTTTAAACCAGACCCGTAAGCTCCAGTTATGAGTGTTGTCCATCATGTGACAACACATGTGCCTGTTGTTCCCCGAGAACCAGGATCTGAAATGCCTCTATTTTGACCTACACAAGGAAGGTAAAAGTTTAAAAAACAGGTTACAGTGAGTGAAAGAAAATTGCTGAACCTCATGAAAGGCAAACAACTGAAATACAAGATTCAGCTTTGGGGGTCTTGACAATTAGACTCTGCTGTTCCTTAAGAGGCAGGAATGGTGGTACCTCCGTAGCAACCTGAGGGTGTGGAGAATGTGGGGAGAGGGAAAGAAAGACCCAGGGAACTGCCAGAGGAGCAGAAGGTCCTGCCCACCCCCCTGTCCCTGCACAGCACCAGCACCCAGAGCTGCTCCTGCTGGGCCACAACCATGAGCCAGGCAGAGATCTGAGACTGATCACAGCACCTGGGGCAGAGGGGAAGGAGACTGAACAGGCTGGGGGGAACTCTGTGTTCCCCAATCCAGGCTCTGGCACAGTTCTGCCCCCCAGACCCCTTGGCCTTTGCCAGCAGCTCTGGGAGCAGAGGAGGAGCCTGGACTGTGGCTGGAGGAGGAAGAGCATGGAAAAGAACAGGGAGGAAATTTGTAAGAAGATGAGAGCTGAGATGCAACTTCCTGTGTTTCAGTGTTAAACCCACTCACCTGGCACCCCCTGCACAGGAGGGCAGTCTGGCCAGACCTGTGCCATCTGTGCCAGCCGGCTCTGGAGGGGCATTGTGGGATGCCAGGGACTGTGGTGGGGTGGGGCAGTGCCCTGCACTGCAGGGACACCGGGGGGCAAACCAGCTCCACTGTACCCCAACAGGAGGGACAACGTGGAGCAACCAGCACTCCCTGCCAATGTTGAAAATGCAATCTTACTGTTTGCAGCTTAAAACCAAAAGAAATGCAGTACAACTGCTTGAGGCTCAACTCAGGCCTGACTTGGGAAAGCAAAGAAGCCACCTGATCCAGTGGCCACCGCAAACCTGTTGTTGTGGCATTGGTTTTAGAGAGCAATAGCCAAGTTCCAGCTCAGTTTGAGAACACTTTGGCCTCAGGAGCAGACAGAAGGCAAGGTGACAGCGTCACAGTACAAGGTAAACCCACTTGTCCAAGACAGCCTTGGTGCTGAAGGTAATGCCTCTGAGCTGTAAGGGTGGTGACCTACACGTTGGGATGGGGCCTCTCTGTTCAGCTAAATTCTCAAGGAAATAGACATACAGACATGAGCACACTGGAAGGATGTTACAACTGCCTCAACTCTTCCATTAGAAGATGTATTTGAAGCATGATGAGTTCTTAGGGGTACAGCACCTCCACCTACCTCTCACTGCCCCTGTCTCTGCCTTGGCTGGGGCTGAGGACAGGCCAAGAGCAGTCGTGCAGCAGTGTCTGATCTCTGGGAGTGCAGGTGGGGACCCTCAGCACTGCAGCAGTCCCCAGTCTTTAGGGACCTGCCTCCAGCTGCTGGGCCCAGTGCCGGGCTTGCAGTCCCTGGAGAAGCAGGGGCAGCTCCTGCTCTACTGCCTGTTGTCCTTGGAGACATTGTGTGCCAGCCAGTTCACTTTGGTCTTCCAGCTCTCTCGCAGGGCTTCATTAAACTTCAGCCTGAAGTGCTTCAGTGCCTCCTCCTCGGTTTTCCCAAGAGCCAGGGAGTCCTGCAGGGAAGAGGCACAAATCAGTGCAGCCTCACTGTGGCACACCTGGACAAGGAACAGCTCACCTAGTAAATGTTTACTCACTAAGAAATTACTCCATTGACAGGAGCACAGCCTAGGAAAGGAACAGCTACTGTGTTTTGGGGGTTTTTATTTAAATAGTTACTGTAGTTTTTCCCTAACAAATACTTCCATTCTACTCTTATGGTAGAGTGGAGGGTGTTCCACAAAGCTGCTGTCTTGGAGCTGACCAGGGATAGGTGGATACAGCTTAAGAGGCAAACTGGAACAGGAGCTGAGACACAACAGGGCTTTGTCTCCTTCCCTGCAAGGAGGTTCTATAAGGTGGTTCTACAAGGTACCTCCTGCCTTTGTGCTGAAGAACCTCAAGTGATTTCCTGAGCACCAGGGTCTGGTATTTCATGAACACTGGACATCATCTTGTTGTTTCTGCCCTTTCACACTGAACTCCTCCTCCTTACTGAGCCACAGGCTCAGTTTGAAGCCCCCCTGGGCTCTGGGTCTCTCACCTTCAGGTACTGGATGTCTTTGGAGCAGCTGAGCTCTGGCAGACCAGCAGCTTTCATCAGTGCAAAGAGGTGCAGGAAGAGCAGCCCGTGGCGCCGCAGGATCATGTAGGCTCTCTCACAGTAACCCCTGAACCTGCAGGAGGGAGGGGGGGAGTGAAAGCTGTGCCAGCTGTGCCACTTCAGACAGCAAAGCCCTGTTAGTCTGAGCCCTGTTGCCTCCACTGCTGCTGCCAGGCTCTGTTCATGTGTGCAGGCTACATAGTGCTGGAAATAAATTCTAAAAAGGCATAGGGTAAAAAGCTGATGTCAGTTTTTCACTTCCTTACCTTTCAAACTTCTCATTGTTGTTAGTTTTTCCTTGCTGGATGACGTGCACAAAGTCATAGGTTAAGATGAAAGGAACTCGTTCTCGATTAATACCAAATTTAGTCTTGAAGTTCCCCAAAAAGTGACCAAAATCAATATGGAACAGCTGAAAATAAAGAATAAAAATGTTTATAGAATAGTATGTATTTTAGCTGATGAGTGTTGAGTTCTCTTCAGTTACTATGTTCAGCAGAGAGTGACCATAGCATTCTGGGACGGAGAGGAATGACCTCTTCCTTAGCATCCCTTTAGGAAGAGACAATATTTACTGGGAAAAGGTTCTTTGTAGTGTGATCAGATGGTGGATAGGACAGAGAGGACACTTGCCTCTTCAATACCTCATATGGCTGAAGAGAGATGATTTAGTGTGTCACTGGTAGGAGCAGAGCACTTCCACAGGCACCTGCCAGTGCAGGCTGCAGTCCCAGGCAGGGCAGGAAGAAACTGCCCTGTTTTGAAATTGCTACAAAACTGATTTCCTCAGCTGAGGCTGCTTTTCCCTTCCAAGGCCAGCGAGGCCATCACAGCCTCGTGCAGGGATGGGGGACAGAGCCTGTGGCAGTTTGGCAGAGGGGCTGTGACCCCCAGATCCTGGAATGGGGAGCAGGAATATCCAACACGGACAAAGGACCAAGGGGCCTGTGCAGAGCAGCTCTGGGAGCTCCTGCAGGCAGGGCAGTGACGCTCCAGCACTGCAGTTCAGACACACAGCTGGATTTACCCTCCTGCTGGCAGAAGCTGCTCTGGAGAGCAGTTGCCCAGCCTGGCTGGCTGAGGGGCACTGGGGTTGCCTCTGAGCAGGGTCAGGGGCTCTCAGGACCCCCATACCTGTCCTGTCTCCCGGATCATGATGTTGTCGCTGTGCCGGTCCCCGATGCCCAACACGTACGTTGCCACACAGTACCCGGCACAGGAGAGGGTGAACTCCTCGATGGCCTGGTCTAGGGCATCCCTGGGGAGGGAAGGAAGAGACACACAAAGAATTTCACTCTGGACTCCAGGACTTGACCTGGGAAGCTGTTTTCAGAGCTCGCCCCATGCAGACCTGCAGGATAAAGGGAATCATGTCTGGGTTCCCACAGTGTTCTCCAGGAGTGGGACTCCCACCCGTGCTGGACAAAAATGATCTGCACTAACTGCCTGTAGTTGAAGGGGTCTGAATAAAGTTGTGTCCCCAGTCTCAACAAAAATTAATTATTTAGTCTCAACTAAATTAACTCATTTCTATGCAGTAGCCCCCCAAGTTCCATAACTCTTGTGCTGCTTTCTTTTTCACCTCCCAGTTCTGGCTCTACTCCTGCTGGCCCTTTTCCAGCTGCCACCACACTGTGTGTTCCTGGAGAACGTGACAGGACCAAGGGGAAGATCAAGGTTTGGCTCCAGCCTGTGGCCAATGCCACCTCAGGCTAGCAGGGAGCAACAAGGAGCTCACTAGCAGTAACCCAGACACCTCCATTTCAGCTCAAAACCCACCCCGAGCCTTCAGGTGTGCCACAGGCCTGGGGACAGGTTGGAAGGTGGGTAACTGGGGAACAGGGAGGGGAAGGGGGGCACCCTCACCCCGGGTTCTTGGATTTGAGCCAGTTGAGCAGGGCATCCTTGTTGAAAGCTGCTGTGGCCACCATGTTGCTCTTGTTCAGCTGGATGTTGGCGATGGTGTCCGAGTGCATGACCACCTCAATGAGCCCAGTCTTGTCTCCTGTGGAGAGGCAGCCATAAGGGGTCATCCTGCAGAGATGAAAGAAACCCTTCCACTGAAATCCTGCCCAGGACTGGGTGGTGTTGACTTTTAAGCTCTCGCTTGTCTCCTCCATCTCTCCCCTGCAGTTGTGCTCCCCACAGGACCTGCCCAGCTGCTCACACAATACCAGACAGAGCTGCTGGGGGCAAGACAAGCTTGCAGAGAGAACAGCCTCAGCACCCCTGACAGATCACTGCAGTAGGACAGCTGTGTGCACACTACTCACCTCAGGTCCAAGCCCTCCTGCTTCCACAGGATGTCCATCAGCTGGATCATCTGCAGGGTCAGCATGTCCTGACGCAGATCTGTGCAAGGCAACAAGGGAAAAGGGTCATCAGAACCTCCCCCTGACCCCTCCCAGTGCTCCTGTAAGTGGTCCTTGTCCTGCCCCTGCACCAGGGCTGCTGGAGGGGCCTTGGCCACGTTTGGCACTTGCTGGTGCAGCTCAGCAGAGTTTGCTGGTGCAGGAACTGTAAAAGCACCACAGAGACACCTCAGCTCCAGGGTTTTCCTAAGGGAGGTACAGTCCACTTCGCTTTGCCAAAGCTCTTCCCTTGGCACTCAGTGTGGCACTTGAGAAACACCTGTCTGGACACACCAGGGAGCAGCAGCCACCCCAACCCTGCAGGCTCAGACTGCTGGAGCTCCTTCACACCTCACATCAGCTTTGGTCTGACTGTTCAAGGGTATCCAGCTACCACTGCACTAAAATCTAAATGAGAAAGGGCAGCACGTCAAATAAAAAGAGGAGTTTTATCTCCAGATTACTACCAAAATACTCCAAACATCAAAGGTCCTCATTTATACAGTATCTTGATGGTCCCTATTTAGGCCCACTCACCACACTCAACACTTGAGACTAAAGGATATGTTTGCAGGAGCATAATAAAGACTTACCATCTCCATTTTTAAAAATCATGCCCACTCCACCTCCACCTGCCTCTTCATTATTAAACACAATCCATAGAGGTTTCATTTTGGAGTCCATGAAGGTGCACTGATCCACACTAGAGGAAATAAAGATATCACCATGAGTTTCCATCCATTCAAGCAGCAGCCCCGCAAGCTGCCAGTCCAACAGCTCCTACAAACACTGGTGGAGTGGGGACTTCCATGAGGAGAGAGCCCTGGGAGAACCCAAAGCTCCACAGCCAAACCAAGCCTGTGGCACAAATGAAGAGGTGCAGTTCCCTTCCTTACCAGACTTCAGTGAGGATAATGTTGGGGTTCAGGGGGGACTGGAGGTGGGAAAGTGCTTCACGGTACGTTTCCTGCTTCATGCACACATGCATCATCTCCTTGGTTTGAGGCTTGGTGGCCTTCTGAGAACTCACTTTAACAAAGTCATTCAGAGCTTTCATCTTGTTGAGTGCTTCTCCCTGAAAAAAAAGGAGGGATAGAACAGGGTTTACAAATAGGAAATTCCTGGAGAAAGTTTAAAAGAACATTACAATCTCCTGTGAAATGGAAACTCTGGTTGCATCTCTTACTTTCTCAACTTGTAACAGTTTCACCCATTGCAACAAAACAAATTTAGTGTTGTCTGCATGAGGGAGATCCATAATTAACTATGGATACTCTGCTGGACACAAATGCACTGCTCCAAATCAGCCAGTTGTGACCAGCTCCCACTAAATGGAAACTCATCCACCTCAACTGATCACAGCAGTGGTCTCGGAACATTTCAAGCCATTCCAGACACACAGTGTGGTTAAGGGATGAGGAAACCCCCACGTGATGGGGATCTCCAGGCATTGCCAAAACCAACACAGCAGTTATGAGGCTCTTTTTGCAGTACTGATGACAGTAAGTTGGAAAAGCCAACAGCTGAGAACCAGCTCCAAGCCAGAGGGAAGTCACCCTTGTGGCTGAAAGCAGTTTTTACCTGTTTCATCAAAACCTTCATGTGGTGGGTGCTGCCCCTGCAATAAGCCTCCAGGATGAGCCCAAACCTCAGGGAAACAGCAGGAACGTGCATTTCTGACCTGGGGAGAGGGGAGGTCACAGCAGTGCTGAGTCACTGCAGGGACTGACTCAGCCTCCCCTCCAGACCCACAGAGGAGGTGCAGAGGATTGGCTGCTCTTTCTTTCTGGGTATTGGGGAAGGAAAAAAGAAGGAAAAGAAAATGCCCCCAACCCAGGTGGTGATGGAGGAAAATCACTGCTTGGGGTGGTGAGACATTTCTGTATGACTAAATCACTAACCACTCCTTTGAGAACAGCACTTGGGGAGCAAGAACAGCTCAGAGCTTATGGCTCAGAGCTGGCCATGGATGTCCAAAGGAAATTCCAGCTCACAGGCATGTGTGTGTAACACATATACATAAAAATTCTGAAAACAGAACTGAAGCCAAACACCACCAATGACAACAGCACTGAAAGACAAAAATAAATGAACAAAAAACTGCACTGTGTCCTCCTGGAGAGTTGGACTCCATAACCCCTCTGGGTCCCTTCCCACTCAGAACAGTCTCTGAAATAACTCTTGTTCAGCTGCCCGAGGTAAAAAGCAGCAGTTTCTGGGTTTTTGGGAATCAAGGCAAGGAAACTCCACCAATGCTTAGATGGGAGACCCAGGCTAAGGGGCAGCAAACACACACCCTGCCAGCTCCACATCCAGTCAGGCCTGCTGTCCCTCTTCACAGAGCAGTGAGGACGCCACCAAGTGCTGGTTCCCCCCAGTTCTGAGGAAAAGCCTCACCCATCTGCCCCTCACCTCAGGTGCCAGAAGAGAAAGTGGCCGATCTTGCGGTTGGACAACGCCCTGTCCAGCAGGAACTTGGTTAATTCACAGTCTAAGTAGGATTCATACTTGAGCACCTGGACGAGCTGCAGCAGGTATTGGAACACATCGTGGTCTCTGTTGACAGAAGGGAAACAGAAAGGACAACCTCGTCTCTACTGCCACAAGTGTACTTGTAAGAACTGCAGAGCCGCGGCTGTCAGGCTCGTTCACAGCCCCCCGAGCAGCAGGAGGGGCTCTGCCCCGGGGGGATCACACCTACGTCAGCTTCTTTAGGGAGTTGATAGCAAAGGAACCAACATAACGGTCGGGAAAGCTGAAATCCAGCAGCTCCAAGGCATTCAGGACAGGCAACTCTGGCCAGGTCTGAAGCAGGAAAATCATCTGTAATGGAAAAAAAAAATAGCAAAAAAAAAAAAGGAACAAGGTTTTTATGACAATGGATATAAATTTAAAATTCTACTGATGGAAGAGCAGCTCCCTTTGGGGGGTCACTATTTATAGATCCCTCACAGCAAGTTTGCAGAAAGCAGATCAAAAACTGACCCTCTGAGGTGACTTGTGCTGTCTTTCACTCAGTTAAGAATATCCAAGCAGATCCTAATTTTCCCATGAATTAAACAGATTTTTTTTTTTGTGTCCAGTTTCTTGAAGGAATAAGTAAGACCTTGTTAGTTAGTAATGAATTTGGGACAGCCCAAAGCTCAGCTGGGAACAGAGAACCTTCCTCTGGGGTGTGCCCCGCTGAGCTGGACTCCCAGCACAACAGAGGAATGCAGACAGAGATGGAGCAGAGAGGGAGCCCCAACCTCCTCACCTGGGCAACATCCTCATGCTTGTTCCACTTGGTGATGATGAGCAGCTTGGCCAGAGCCTGTGGGTACTGGTCACGGATGTCATACCTCATCTTCCACACCAGGTCCTTCTCGTGCTCGTACAGCTCCGTGTGGCTCCGGCGCTCCAGGATCTCCCTCAGCTGCAGCTTCTGCTCATGGGGATCACAGAGCAGAGCACACACAGAGGACTCAGGCTCAGCCTCTAGCACCAGTTTGGTGAGAAAGGCTGGTGGGGGGTGAGGGGGAAATGTATGACTCCACGCATGAAGCCAGGCTTGCACCAAGCTGAAAAGCTGATGACAGAAGACTCACCTCCTCAGGGTCTTCTGGTGCAGCTCGGGGTTGTTCTCCATTCCTCCCCAGCTCCAGCAGCTGGGACAAAAACAAAGAGTCTGAGAAAGGCTCCTCAGCCCCTCTGTAATTCCAGCTCATCATCACTTTGGGGGTTTATGCTGCAGTGAGATCAGTCACCACCTCTGGAGAAGGGACTCACACCTCCCACAGCCCCAGGGGAGGCAGCAGGACCCCTGTGCTCAGAGGTGCAGCCCCCCTGCCCACAGTGCCCCTGCCCTGGTGGCAACAGGAATGAAGGGGTGAGTCCTTTTCCCAGAAAGGGCACATCTGCACACCCAGAGAGCTCTGGGTCACAGAGCTCCAGGCCAACAGGACCCACCCCAGATTCTCAGAATTGGGGTGTGTTTGCCAAGCTGCCAGTGCTGCCTGAGCCCCCCTGAGCTGGCACAGCCTCATCACAGCCCCAGAGCCAGACCCTGCACTGTGGGGACACACAGTCCTGGCAGCACAGATCCCCTTCTCCCCTCTAACAGGCACATTTCTTCTTCCACTTGTCTGCCCAGTTACAGTGGCAGATGGAAAATCCCCACCCACCAGAGCAAGTTATCACTGTGCTGAAAGGGAGGGAGCTGCCTATTTTCACACATTTCCTCTTTTATTCCTCTTCCTCCCTACAGAGCCTCACACTGCCTGCAGTTCAAGGGCAGCTCAGTTAAACCCATTTTTTACACAAATGCTCATCTATGAGAGCAACTTTACTTCCTTAAATCGCAGTTCAGAAAACTGTTTCCCAAGGGTCCACGAGTTCAGAGAAAAAAAAATAAAACAAAATTTCAATTAACAGTATCAAGCCTGCCTGTGCCCAGTGCTGTCAGCAGCTGCCCAGGGGACAGTGGCCCTGCTCTCCCACATCAGCACAGCCAGGGGATTCCTGTGCCCCCCAAAACTGTGTCCAGGCCCCACCTGCTCAAAGGACGGGTAATACACGGGATGTGCTGCCACGCTGGGGAAGCAGATGACCAAGGCTGCTGCACTCTCAGTGTTGGGGTTGCACTGCACTGTGCCCATGGGGTTCAGAAGTTCCCCTTTCTCATCTGAAAAACGAAGCACATAAAACCCATGAACCCAAAGGTGAAGGTCTGGTGCAGAAAGCAAAGCCCTGGTTGCTCTCAGCTCTGCCACCGGGCACTGCCTGGCCCTGAGCAGCTCCTTCATCTTCCTCACCTCTCCCAGGTGAGGGGCACGTGACATCTTTAGGTCAGCAGCCACCTCTTACAAGCACACCAGGGCACAGCTCTGGGAGCCACCACAGCACAGAGCAGTGGCCATACTGGGTGTGCTGGTCTGAACTGGGCAGCGAGGCAGGACGTGGGGCATCCCTGTGCTTGTGGTGGAGACTGAAGATGGGCAAGCAGAGAGCAGCTGCATGCCCTGCCATACCTGGGAAGGAGGACCACATGTGCAGGCAGCACTCCCCCGTTTTCAGCTGGTCCTTGTAGTCGAAGAGCATGACATTGACCCAGGCGATGGGACAGTCCTGCAGGCAGACACAGCAGCTCAGCTGGGGCTGCAGCTGCTAAAGGGGGGTGCAGGGAACAGAAGAACTAACAAGGAGGTGAGATAGCCACATGCAAAGGCCTCATGACATCCAGGAATCCAAAGTTATATAATCCTGTTCTTTTTCAAGTCTGAAAATCACTACGGGCAGGAACTTCCCATTCAAGACTGTGCAGGCACCCCCTCACCAAAGAGCTGCTGCAGAGAATTGTACCACCCCAGGGAGCCACCCTGTCTGCCTGACCTCTAATTTGTCTAAAATCAAAAGCACAAGATGGCATCAAACTCAGGTATTTGCCAAAACCTGGGGTCTTCTGTGTAGCACCAAACATCCTCCACAAATATGTCTAAAAGTTCACCACCTGATAGTTTTCATAGCTGGAGAATTTCTAAGTTTTCTAGAAGGCCTTGCTACACTACACTCAATGATATTTGAAGGAGCTATGACATACTTCATGTATTTCACAGTCTGGGGGGAGGGAGAAGAACCTTCATTTTGAAACAGGGAACACAGAGTTCACAAGACTGCAGAGAACCAGGCAAAGCGTTCTAGAAATAGCTGACAATAGGGGAAAAAAGGCTTGGCTCCTCTGTACAAGAATGAACACTATATATAGAAATCCAACTTTATGCTGCCAATCCCCCACCACACCCCCAAAATAAAGCCCACAAGTCCAACAAGGCTCATTTTGGAGGAGGGAGACTCCAGCAGGGGATGTCACTGGGACATGGCCAAGGCAAGGGACTGTCCCCACTCCCTCCCCTGCGCAGACCCAGCCCAGGAGGGAGCTCAGCTCTGCTGCAGGCAGGTGCTCCAGATGGAACACTTGACCTCACACAGCAGCTCCAGCAGCACTCAGAGCACAGAATCCCACTGCAGGAGGGGTTACGTGGCCAAAGCTGTGCCCAGAGACACCCCAGGCAGCAGCACCACAGCAACCTCTCCCATCCCACTGGGGCCTTCCAGAGGCTGCAGTTTACCCCAAAGGACACCACAGACCTGCTGGAGGTTACAGAGTCCCCCTTTCCCTCTAATGCCACAAAATGAATCACTTCCCAGCGGCCTCTCGCAAACCCCGGAGCTGATTTGATTACACTGAGTACCTTCAGTAAAATCCCATTTGAGACATCAGCTCCTACATCACAGGGAAAAGCCAAACAAAACACCAGCAATAACCTTTTCTAACAGAGTAAATGACATCAAGCCCCAGACCAGAGCCTGCCAAAGCACAGGACAAGATTCCTGGAGGATAAGGTCCAGCAAAACAAGGATTCAGCATTCTAAAGACAGACATCTCCTGCATGATTTAGAGAAACACTGAAAGCCAACCCTCTGGGTGACATTAACCCTCTGACTCATCCAGTCAGCCTGAAAACATGTCTGTTTTTCTGGTAGTAAATTACTTAGTCCCACCTATCTGCTCTGCTCAGTCTGCACAGAAAACAGCATGCATGGAATTAGCCTTTGAGTAAGAAAAATTATTAATAATAAAAAAAAAAAAATCAGGGTTCACTCTGAGAGTAACCTGCTCTTACCAATCATTTAAAATGAGATCTGGCCAGCTCACCATGTAGAAAAATTCCTTTTTGCAGAGCTCAGCTCTCGTAAATGCTGGGATTTTGAACTAAAAGCTCACCAGGATGCATCCACCTTTCCCCAGCACCAGAACACAGATGAACAAGACCCTCTTAACAGCTCAGCTAATCAGGCTGGGTTTGTTTTGCCAATCAGAACAGCAAGATTTCCTTCTGACTGCTTCAAAACTGAATGTTATTCCAGTGTGACCACAAACATCCAGCCGGTGGATGAATCAGATCATCAGTCCAACAAAAGCCTCCAGCAGGAGCTGCAGTTCTGCTATTCCAAAATACCAAAAAAAAAGAAAACTCAACAAAATGTTTCCAGTCTGAAGTCTCCAAGACAGAAACTGGCCCCCACAAGCAGGATTCATGATGGTCTGCTGCTCCCAGACAGGACTGCACAGGAACCCTGAGAGCCCCCTGAACCTCCCACCAGTGAAAGGGAGGGAGCAGAACTGCAACCAAAATCTGATCACATTTGTCAGCCCCGCATTTCTCTGCACTCCAGTAAGGATGGCACGACTAAACCTCTCTTCAAGGCATGGCAACTGTGTTTTCATGGCCACAGAAACAATCATTTGCAGAGGAACAAATGCATTTGCTGCTCATAAAGAAAACTCTCACATGCAAAGAGCTCGAGGCACTGAGCTTAAGTTACAACCCTGGGAAACCTGGAATTCAATTACAGGCTGCACTTGGATCTGATTTTAGTTACTGGACCATTAATGGGCTAGAAGTTTTGGAACAGAAGTGAGGCAAGTGAGAAATAGCCCTACACCTCCAATTAAGAACCTCAAATTCAGAGCTCCCAAAGTGATTTAACCCTTTCCTTCCTCAGTTTTCGACACCTGAACAGCAGCAACCTTGAAGAAGCTGCACGTCCATTTTACCTCACCTCAGGCTCTGCCATAACCAGTGTTTACATTCCTCAGTTTATTTCCCCTTCCCAGCTGCCAATTTGTTCCACAGGGGGTTTGCAGGAAAGACCTTATTAAAAGGAAAATGCAACACAGACGATGGTTTAACCTCAACTACAAAACAAGGAAGTTGTGGAGCAGTGAAACAGAGACACAAGTGATTCCTCTTTAAGTGCAGTCAGATGCTGGGCATGTTTCTTAATGGCCTTTCTAGGGAAGAAATTACACTTAAACAACCTTCCTTAGAGGCAGCCACTCCTCAGGCAGCTTCCTGTTCCTGCTGGAGGAGTTGGCTGTTCCTCCCTGTAAGCTCTTTCATTAACAGAAAGTCTCCTGAGAGCAGAGGGCACTTGGTCCTGTGCCCTCCAGCCCTGGCAAGCCCAGCTCAGCCCCACACTGGCTTCACTTACAGCTTTCTTGGACTTCTTCTTGGTGGCCCGTGCCTTCTTGGCCTTCTCAATGACGGCGTAGAGGGCGAGGCAGAGCCGGGCCATGCGCGGCAGGTCGCAGATGAGGATGTCGAAGTCCAACCTCTGCCTCCACACGGGCTCGGAGCACACGCTCACCTCCGAGCTGGACACGGTCTTGCACAGCATCTCGTTGCCATGGAAGAGCCCTGCCTGCACCACCAGCTGGGGAAGGAGGAGTGGGAGCCCCGTGAATGCAGGGAATTGCCTGGTTGGCTGAGGAGGGGAACGGAACGGGGCACCCGGTCCCCTGAGCAGCGTGTCCTGCTCCCGTCTCCTTCCCAAGTCATTGAGACATTCAGTTCTTCAGTCTTTATCCTTACTCAGCCTCAGGAAGGGCACTGTTATCCTCTCACGCCAGGCAGACTTGCATATTGTATCACACGCTCCATTCCTGTCCTGTTTGCTTCCTTTCCCAAAGGGCAGCCATTCCCTTTCTCCTCATGTGTCTGATCTTCCTTCACGGCAAACACTCTGCATTTCCCAGGGCTCTGCTGCATCCTGCTTTCTGCCTTCACTTTGCCAGTCACCTCTCCCATCATTCTCTCCTCAGAGCTGCTCCCCTCCCCTGCTCTTTGCCGCTCCCTTGCCCCTCCACCCCACTGTAAAATGCCATGACCACAGGGCAGCAGCTCTGCCTGCTGTGCAGACCTTTGGCAGGGCAGTGATTCCACTGCTGGGCTTCTGTCTGGCCAGGTCCCTTCCCCTTCCCGTTGTGCTGCAGTTCAGCACCTGCCCAAAGGCTGAGAGAAGCAGCCCAGAGGATCAGGTGGGGTCACACTGTCACCTCAGACAGGACAGCTGTGACTGGAAAAGCCAAAGTACAAAACCCCAAAGGGAGCCAATACCCACCTTCATTCTCTCATCTGCATTGACCTTGCTGCCTTGCACCAGCTCGATGTAGAAAGGCTGCTCTAAGGACCAGAGAGAACCATAGTTTGGCTGGAAAGACAAAAGGGTTCTGATCAGAAATCAATGTAACAAAGACCTCTCAAGCCAGCAGCAGAACTCATCTCCCATCATGTGATTTTTGCTCCCATAAGAAAGAGCATGAAGCCTGGGACAACCAGCAAAGCTGAGGAGGGGGCTGGAAGGCTGCCTGGGAATTCCCATCTCTTAGACCCTTGCTAGGGACCCATCCTGAGGGAGGCAGGGAGGAGCAGCTGCTGTTCCCAGCCACGATCAGCATCTCATGAACAGACGAGCTGAGGGGACCCCAGAGGTCACTGCCCCCTTTACCTTCTTTTTGGGGAGCGGGGGGGGCTTGGGAGCCACCTTTGGGGGGCTGGCAATGCAGTTGGTCTGCTCATCCCTCATGGCAATGATGGCAGAGCAGTGGACCATGGTGAGGTGTGGGGTCAGCCCCCGGTGCAGACAGCTGCGGATGTACTGCAGAGAGAGGGAGGCAGTCAGAGCACCACCAAATCACAGCTGGCTGAGGCAGAGACCAGGGAGGGAATCAGGAAAGGACACAGCAACAATCACATTTCAGTTCTAATTTATCTGCTCTTGCTTTATAAGCCTGCAACCCGCTGCACTCCTGTTGCCAGAACTGAGAATATGAAGTGCCTTTTACAGCTGGCGTTTCATCAATGGACTCAAATGGCTGCACTAAGGGAAAACACTGAGAAGGGTTCAGCACTCCCAACAGCAGTTTGCCCTGCCAGGAGAACACAGGTCACGGGATTGCTTGCCCAGTTTGCAGGAAGTGAAGCATCAGTCCACCAAAAAAGCAAGCAAATATTTCCAGAACCACAGGCTATAAACGTATTCACACAGCACTTGGCACCTGGGGACAGGCCAGAACCACTGTCCCCCAAAAGAGAAGGCTCTGTGAAGTTGCCAGAAGCATCCCTTGCCCTAAGGAGCACCCAGGCCCTGCCACTGACAAGCTGCACTCCTGTAAACAGCACTGTCTCCTGGATAACAGGTCTCAGTGCACCTCCCAGCAAGAGGAGACCACGTGAGCACAGACTCAAGGACAAAGCCAGACACGAGGCTCACCTGGAACTGGTACAGGGGGTAGTTCCCGTAGAGATACTCCCACTTGCCATTGACCTGCAGGGTGTAATCCTCTGGCTTCTGCAGCGTCTCGTGGCGGAACACAGTCGCCTGCTTCTTGATGGCATAGCTCATGAGGGTGATGGGGAACTCCCTGGGGGAGATCTGGAAGGTGAAGCTCTCCTGCAATGCCAACAGCACGGCACATGCTGTCACACAGCAGCAAAGGGCTGAGACAGCACACACAGCTAATGATGCCTCTGCTTGGACAGCGGGGAGAAGGGCAGGGAGCTGGAATCACACACCCATTAGCCAACCAGCAGGGATGGTGGCCAAACTGGGCAGGAGCATGTTTCAGCAGTGGAAATCAGGGACTTCAGTCTAAGCAGAACCACAGTCACCACAAACCTTCCCAGTGCCATTCCAGCAGCAGGCACAGGGTGGGTCACCATGATGCTCAAACACTGCTCTGGAAGACCCTTTCCCAGGGGACGGCTCCTGCTTCGTGCCCAGGCACAACACACCCCAACAACATTCATCAGGCCTGCAAGCAGTGTATGCTGAGCATGAGCTGAGCAGACCCTCGAGCTTCCAAAGGAAAGGTACGGGCATGATTTTGTGCTCCTCTCCTACCCAAAACCAAAAAAGGTTTCCACCCCATTAACACGCAGCAACTTCAGCCACCAGCTAACCAGTACACCTGAAGGCATGTTCAGGAAGGGGAAACAGCTCCCTTGGCTAGAGGCTCAGAGTTTCCCTCCCAGCCACCTCCACAGGCAGAGGAATCTGGAGAATGAAGATGAATACATGGAAACACTGTCCACACACACATCATTCTGCCTCCAAACACCCAAAGGGTCGCACAGGGAAAGCAGAAATCCCCGAGCCCCACAGAGGAGAGTCCGTGCTTTACCCCGCCAGACTGGAACCTGACGTTGACAAAAATGTTCTTGGTGGGGGTTTGCAGAGAGCCAGGCCCCAGCCCCTTGGCCAGGGGCTCCAGCTGCAGGGGGAAGCTGTACTCCAGCCAGGCTGCCCAGCCGAGCTGCTGCCGCCGCGCCGCGCGCTCCTCGCAGAACTGGCACATCTTGGCGCGGAAATCGTTCACCTCCGGGTCCTGCACGGAGTCAAACTCGTGCAGACCTGAGTGGGGAGCAAGAGAGAAAGGCAAAATGAGCACCTGCAGCCTCTTACTTGAGTAAGAGGCTCATTTCCCCATAAGCCTCTTACTCAAGTGTCTGTGAAAGAAAGTCTTCCTGCACGCACACTTAACATGTGGCCAAAAGGAGAAGAGTGGGCCAAGCTGCCAGCAGCCGTGTATTTACCAGGTACAATTGCACCGACTGAACTACCCCAGCCCTGTGGTATCAGGAAGGACCCCCCTGCTTGGCTCTGCACACACGCAACATCCCCTAGTTGGATCCAGGGCAGATCAGACCCTCTGACTCCATCACGGGGCTCCAGCACCGCCCCAGGGTGGCTGGGACAGGAGCAGTGCCACACCCGGCCACGGCCAGTGAGGGGGGACTGACCTTTCCCAATGAGCAGGCTGATCTGGGAGTTGATGACCTTCTTGGCTCTGTCCCCCTCTCTCGCCACGAGGCGCAGCACGGGCAGGAAGGGTTGGATGTCGCAGAGGCGCCGCTGCTCGTCCTCCAGCTCCTGCTGCTCGGCCGTCTGGTTGATGCAGGTGAACACATATGCCTCGGGGTCACTGAGCATGTGGTACAGGGGCTCATACTGGGCGTGTTTCCACAGCACCTGAGCACAGCAGCAGCACCGTGAGCCCCCCGGGCACTGCCACCCGTCCTGGGAGGGGGTTTTCTGACCTTCCCTCCTCGCCCACAGCCTGGCTCTCCCAGGACAGAGCACCGAGGAAGGGCAGGGCACAGCCCAGCCTGCTCCCAGCACTGCTGCACTGCACCCCAGGCTGCTTCTCAGTGGCTCCAGCTCCTGCTGAACTGCTGTGTGGTTTTATTCGAAAGTGCCTTTCACTGACTTCCTTTTCTTTGTGCTTGCCATTTGCTTCGGGCAATGTAAATCCCTCAACCTGAGTATTTAAACAACCCCCACCTGACCCTCACAGTAAGCACCTTCTGACTGTGGGCCTGAGAAACAGAGGAATTACTCACACTGGAAGCAAAACTGGGTTAAGGAACTTGCCCCCACTAACATGAAAACTGTGACAAGAGCCAAGAGCTGTTCTCACGTCTTGTCAACACTATCCAGTTCCCAAAGATCTTCCTCCCCCAATGGACAGTACTCCCACATGACTGTTCATATCCCATTTTTTCACTCATTCTAAGGACCTGCTATAGGAGACAAACCTCTGGAGCAGATGGGCCTCTGGCTGTGACACAGACCTGCCACCTAAGAGCTGGAACAAGGCTGTTACCTGCTTGATGGTGCCCAAGCTGGCATTGCAGGGCACACAGAGGTTCAAGTATATTCCTGTGGGCAGCAGAAAGTCCACTTGGATGTTTTGGTTTTCCCCCTTGGACCAAAATTCCGTAGGGCAGTAAATGCCTGGGGGCATCCTGCTCACTGCTTAGCTACCACCTGCAAGAAAAGGGAAAACAGGCTGTTGCTGTTGACCACATTATCTGCTCACTTCTGTGCTGGGCTCTGTTGAAAGTTAATGTGCAAAATAACCCAAAGAAAAGAAGGTCAGCATAGCCTTACAGCTCAGGAAAACATGGACTTTGCTCAACTTCCCAGTCTGGTGCCTTTAAGCCACATCTAACTACAGCATTTGCTTCTGCCTCAATGCAACCCTTTCTTAATACCTTCTAGACTGGACTTAACATCTGCATCTGCATTTGACAAAGAAATAAAGAATTATCTTCACTTGAGAACAAAGGCACTTGTCCCAATAGCTCCTCTCAATGACCAAGCAGCCAAGAGAAACAGTAAGTCCCTACCCCTGGCTGTGTAAGGCAATCCTCAGGCCACATGCTCCAAGCTCCACTTTGTTTTTCCAGAGCTCAGTTCCAGCCTGCAAGAGGGAGAAAAAGAGTTGTTGCTTGTTCCAAGTATGCATGCATTTTTACACACACAAACAAATAATACTGTGCTATATATTCCCCCTCTACAGGCATAGAAAAATGAAGTTTAAGGCTGAGGCAACCAAAATAAGTTGGTTACTTCCATCTGCAGCCCTTCCCTTGGCAAGGCTCTAGAATTTAGTCTCAGTACATCCAAGGAATGCAAAGAGGAGGACAAGAATCTGAAGGCTCTCAGGTACAAACTGCTGTTTGCAAACACAGGATGAAACAAAAGGTATTCACCAGAAGCTTATCAGACATTCCCCTTCCCAAACACACACACCAAAGTCAGAGAAACCCTCACTCTCCATCCATTTGCCCACGAGCAAAACACCACAGCAATGAAACTCCAGTTTCTGCACAGAGGACAAGCAGCAGAACTAGGGGTCCCCCCGTGCTGGGCGGGACTGGGACTGCTGGCACTGGTGCCCAGCAGGACATAGGGAACCAACTCCAACCAGCTCCCTCCAACCACCTCAGCAGAGAAACCAGCTCCCCTCACCTCCCTCTCACTCACCAGGGGATTCCACCGGCTCAGCAGAGGAACATCCCAGTGGCACAGCCCGTGGGCTGCCCCATGGCCAGGGCTCAGTGTGCTGCCCGGAGCAATCCCGGGTCACTCAGCCCCGGGAACCAGCGCAAACTGTGCTCATTCACACCCCGAACCGCAGCAGCCGCCGGTGGGGACACTGGACGGGGCTGAGCGATGTGCTGCTGCACACCCGGCTCCCCGGGCTTCAGCACATTATCTGCCAGGTCCCGGGGACACAACACTTCCCTGGCAGCACCGGGATTCCCAGAAACATGAGCTGTTTTATCTGTCCTGCCCTTCCGCGCACAGCCCGTATCACAGCGCAGCCGGACAGACAGACCGCACACCCGCGTGTGCCAGGAGAGGGAGGGGACAGAGACGGGGAGGAGGCAAGGTTTGAAGTTCGAATAAAGCCGAACGAGCCGGCCCTGCCTGCTGCTCATCAACAATAAGATCAGCAAGTTCCTAGGATCTGCTACCTCAGCCTAACCCAGCGAACTGAGCAGCAGAGGAAAGACAGAGCAGGGGCTGAGCCGACCCCTGTGTCCAGGGTTTCCTCCCGACACCACATCCCAGGGGACAGGGGGGCCTGTCTGAGCTAGGAACACTGGCACAGCCTCAAGTTCAAGTTCAATCCCGTGTCTTTCCAAACTCACTGATTTAGAGGGATTTTTCCAACAGAACCTGGCGTGGATGTACCAAAGGAAGCACAACTCTGGAATTTCACTATACGTTGTTTACCAGGTCTCTCCTCTTCCTAGTGCTAAATTCAGAACCCTCCTCCTGTTGGACCTCAGACCTGATCCAGTGTGACAGTTCTTACACGAGGCAAGCTCTGCACAGATCTGTCCTCCTGCACCACCTCCCTTTCACCCTTCCTGTGCCTTGGGAAATGGAGTAGAGTTCTCCAGGCTGTACCCTTGTTTGCACTACCTTGACCTCGTGAATAAAGTAATTACAATTCCCTTTTCTCTGGGTCATTTTGCCATTGGTGAGGAACAGAATCACTCCTTTCTGTCAGGGTTTGTTTCTGCTGGGGTTGTTTGAGATACATGCTTTGTCTTTCACTGCAGCAGTCNAAAAAAAAAAGAAAAAAGAAAGGATTCTCCAGTGTAATTTTTAAGGTCCCAGCATCACCTCAGACTCTCAGACTTTCATCCTGGTGGACAGACAGGCCATTTTTAGAAATCCCATCCTGTGGTAGGTCCTGACCTGCTGGTCTGGTAACCTGAGGTTCAAGTTAATCAACCCACACTTGACAAATTAGTTTCCTGTACAACTCATGTATCTCTCAGAGCCAGAGCAAGCCAGGGTGAGACAGATGTTTGTGTTTTAGAGGGATGCAAACCCACAGAACCAACCTCCCGAGGTACACAACTGATCAAAGACCCCTGCTCACCAACCCCAGGCTGCAGCCACCCACACTCGACAGCATTTCTCACCCTTCCTGCTGCAACATACCCCAAAACATCATCTTGCTAGAGAGCTTCCACATTCCCCCACCCACAGCTTCCTACAACCACTCTTCCTCCCCCAGCCCTCAGACACCACTCTGGGTGTAGGGCAGGGGCACTGCTGCCTTTTCCCAGGGGAAGGAGGCACCTGGCTGGGACCCAGAGCAGGCAGGAGCCCAGCTGTGGCACAGGCTGATGGTCCCCATGGGCTGTGCCCACCCAGCTGTGGGGCTGGCACAGCTGCTGGCTCAGGCTGCAAACAAGGCCAGCAGCTCTCCAGCTGCAGAGCACAGAGTCTCTGCACCCCTCAGACCGTGTCAGAGGAGGGAAGGGCTCCCTGGCCCCCACACAGGCCCCAAAGCATTGAGCACCCACCCAGAAATACATCTCTGTGGGTCCAAACAGCATGTTATTCCCCACAACTCCCAGGGGATTCAAGGACACTCCCCTTTTCACATGTATTTCTGCTCTGTGGAATACTTTGGTAAGGGAAAAGCAAAAAAAACTGTTCAAGACAGGCTCTCTCAGGAAACTAAGGATGGAATGCTCATGGAGCCATCCCACACTGACCCCTGCCTCTGGTTCAGACCAGCACAACAAGCAGCAAACACTCCTGGCATAGCCAATTACTCCATAATCCCTCATTAATCCTGAGGTGTGGAGTCATTTCCTAGGGGAGCAATGAGGGAAGATGCACCCGTTGGTACTAATCCCTCCCTTAGAGTCACATGTACAACAGGCTCATCATACAACACCCAGTCCCCTTCATCACTGGGCAGAAAAAGAGGTGAAATAAAATAATTATGAGACAGAATTCCATTTCTCAGATGAAGGCAGGTCCACAACTCCCTTTGCCTCAATTCATTATTCTGCAGGAAGGCTACTGGCTGCTTTGTCCTCCTTAAGGTTTCCCCTTGCAGGAATCAGTGTGAAGGTAATAAATGTGTATCTTTACCACAGAGGAGGGTTGGCCAAGGCAGAGCTGATGTGCACATGGACTAGTCCATGCACTGGCCTGCTGGGACGGAAATAAAACCCCAATTTTACTGGATGCCATGTGGAAAATATAGGCACAACATCAGTGACAGGAGAGAACACACCTGAGGAATATTTGCACATAAAAGTAAATTTATGCAGAGTGTAACAGAGACATCTGAAACTACCCAGCCAGTATGTGACAAGTCAGCAGTGACACAGGACACACCAACACAAAGTTCCTCTTATGAAGTTTATCAACCACAGCTCTGGTGTTTACAGCCTACAACCACAGTGGAGAGGGAAAGGCAGAACCCTGTGGAGCAGCACTGCCCAAGGCCAGTGAGGCTGCCCACACACACACAGACTGCCAAATCACCAACCCCAGGACTACCAAAATACCTCCTGAGCTGATGAGAGATGAGCAGGGCGAGCTCCCAGCTGCTGTGCTGCATGGGGACAGCAGGAACCACTCTCAGTGCTGCTCTGAGTGTCCTGGAAGTGTTTTAAGCCTGGTCTTGATTTTCTGGTTGAGGTCAGGAGGGAAAACAATTCCACACTGCACTGGCTGATTGTGAAAGGAAGCCACAAATTCCCCTCCAAGACAGACTGGGAACCATCCTGTAGCAGGTAAGAGTGTCAAACTGTGCCTGCCCATGGGAGTTCTGGAGGGGGACTCTCCCCTTGCAGGGCTTGCTGCAGACTCACCCAGGAGCCAGTCACTTCAGCACACACAAAACATGCTGTAGCTGTTTCCCTGTGCCATTGACTGCCATTAATAAGAGATTTTGCTCTCGTGTCAACAGAGGTGTTTCCTTTACAACTTCCATGACACTTTCTGTAAACTACAGTCCTGTGTCCCAACTGTGCCATTAGGCCACCACTGCTCTCTCTCAGTTCCTGTGACAGGGTTGCACCTTCAGCACAGTCTCGAGTTGCACCAGAGCTCTGCCTGTCTCTAGTTCCTCCTTCAGCACACACAAAAGTGCAAGTTTCAGCTCATGAACTGGGTAGGAAAACACTGGGACCCCTTGAAAAGGCGTGGAGAAGCATTCAAGCACTGAACAACCCCTAAAATCAAAAGCATTGGCTTTTGAATTTCCAGGGTTTGCTTACTCAAACCCTAGTTTAAAATATTCTAATCTCCTTTACTTGGTTTACTGTAATATGACTTCTACCTCTACCAAATATAAAAATCAAATAAAGGTTTTTTCAGATTATCAGCTTCTGTTTTGTACCTTGATCTCTCATATCCTGCCACACAATCCCCTGCACTGATTCATTCATTCTTTCAGTAGCAGTGCATTGTTCATCCAAGTCTACACATCAGACACATAGTCATGTTGGTTTGGTGATGCCTTTTATTTGACTTCTAGGCCTCTGATTAATCACTTTTACTTACACAAACCATGAGACTGATGTAGATGTACAATGGACTCTACTCAGGGTACCTGAGCAAGGGATGACAACACACCCCACTAACTCTTCAGGCCTCTGAGACACCACAGAGCATCCTCTCCCCTGCCAGAGGGGGCTGATAAAAACCAGCATCTAAGTCCCAAAAATCAGCATCTTCTGTGCATCAAGATGTCACTGGAGAACCATGGATTTCCCACCTTCCATGGAAGCATTCTAGCTATGTGGAAACTTGATTCAAACCACTGGATCAAAAGAATCCCTTGGCTTGTGCCCTTCCCTTTATGAAATAAAGGCTTCTTTACTTTGAGCTTTTATATTACTCAATGCCTGCCTTAGACACACACACTCCCACAAAACAGGCTCATGGGGCAAAGTAATGGGAAGCAGAAGTACACTAATGTGCTCTGAACTGGAGCTAACCTTGTTTGTGTGCAGGGCTGATGATGAAAGGGGCTGTCAGCAGGAGAAGAGATAGGAAAGCAGAATGTACACATGGTGATAACAACAGGCTGCAGGTCCTGGGGCTCCCAGCTCCAGGAAGAGCATCAGAGCAATATGGCATTGTCCAAACTCAGCAGAACCTTAGATCCAACCAGATGTAATAGCCAGAGGGAGGCAAAGAAGAGCTCAGGTAAAGCAACTCACGAGACCTCATGCTGGGACTACAACAGAATCACCTGAGAGAGGCAGAGAAACATCAGGGAGTGAGAAAAGCATCTGATGGGAGACTTAAGAATCTTGCTCTGGTGGAAACTTGCAAGCAACTTTCAGGCAAGTTCACAGTACAGTCTGAGGAACTATCTGGTAGGAAACAGTATATTTAGTGGTTAAAGCAAAAGCCTGAAAGTTAACAGTGTGCAAAGTTCCATTCCCAACCCTGACAACTGTTTGATGCACAGCTTCAAACAACAGCCTCCTCCGTGTTTCAGTTCTCTTACAGGCACAAGTACAAACGATAATTCATGAAGGATGTTGTAACTCTTACATGCTGGCAAAGTGATGTGGCATCTTTGCACTCTTGCTGTTACTGCTAATGTGGGCAGAGTCTGGGAGTTGAAGGAAGTTGTGAGAGGTTGCTGAAATTAGGCTTTTTCAACTGCTCCCTTGAGTGGGCAATGCCAGAAACCCAAGTGCATCTTGTTGATTAAAACAAAAAATAAGTCATGCATTTCTAATGACCTCTATCACAACACTGAACTTGCTTTATTTTCATGCATGTCCAGCACCCCGTGTTTGGGTGTTTGAAACTCTCTTCAGAGAGCTCTTAAAAGACTTCCTCATGCCCTGCCAAAACCACGACCCAACCCACAGCAGAAACACACATGGCTGTGAACAACTGGACCAAGCAGCACAACTCCTACACTTTCTACACAATTTTCTAGAACAATCCCTACATCAGGGAAGGTTTGGATGACCAGATGTGGCCACTCCCTGAACCTGGGAGCAACAACTGTGGCCACCAGGTGCCATGTGCCCAAGTCCCCCCATGTGCCCAAACCTCAGTGGCAAAGGCTCGGCAGACACCGCAGCAAGGCCAGAGCTCACCCACTGCCTGCAGGGTGGATCGGTGGCCAAAACAGCCAGCCCACTGCCCGGCACCCACCCATCCATCCACCCACCCACCCACCGTGACACCAAGCAGTCGCTGCCACGGCCACGGCCGCTGCTCGGGGAGGGACGAGCAGCTCCAGCCGGCGCTCCGCCCGCAGCTCACCGGCTCTGCAGAGCCGCAGTTTCCATGAAGCAGAAGCGCTTTTCCCCCGAAGAACAACGCCGCTGGCCGGAGGAGCCGTTGCAGCGCCGGGATGTGCCGCAGCCGGTGCGGCGAGCCCCCAGCCCCGCCCGTACCCCGGCCCGGCTCTCACCTGCGCTGTGCCCGCCGTGCCGGGGGCNCGCCCACGGCCCGCCCCGGCCCCGCACCGGGGATGTGCGTGACGCGGGGGGAGCCCGCAGCGCGTCCCGGTACCGCAGCACCGGGGCACCGCACCGCTCACTGCATCCCACACCGCTCAGGGCACCGCATGGCTCACTGCACCCCACACCGCTCAGGGCACCGCATCGCTCACTGCACCCCACACCGCTCAGGGCACCGCACCGCTCACTGCATCCCACACCGCTCCCTGCTCCGCGGCCCCGCACCCCTCAGGGCCCTGCATATCTCACTGCATCCCGCATCTCTCACTGCTTTGCGGTCCCGCACTGCTCACTGCAGTCCCGTATCTCTCACTACTCTTCTGCCCCGCACCACGGCCCCACACCGCACAGGGCACCGCACAGCTCAGTGCCTCCCTCACCGCTGCCTGCTCCATGGCCTCGCACCGCTCACTGCGGCCCCGCAGCGCTTACGGCTCTGCAGCCTCACAGCCGCGCACCGCTCAGTGCCCCACACCTCTCACTGCCCCACGGCCCCGCACCCGCGGCGCGGGCAGCGCTAGCTGCGGGAGAGGGGCCCGCAGGTGCCCTCAGGGGATGGAGGAGCAGGAGTCGAGGCTGGGCAGGGAGCGCCCCCCAGGCACGGCTGCTGCCCTCCTGCCGCTGCCCCTGGAGCGCTCCCCGCACAGCGGCACGTCCTAAAGGCACGTGTGTGGGGGAAACTACCCGCACAGAGGGTGTAAAATGGTGTGGGATTCACTCCTTCCCTGGAAAGCGCCCCTCTGACCCCCTCAGTCGTTCTTCCCTTTGTCCGGAAAAGTGTTGTGCAATGAAAATGGGGAAGACCCCAAATCCCGAAGGAGAGTCAAGTGGATTTGAGGACGAGAAGAAACACCATCGAGGGGCACAAGATGCCCAAGGGTCCAAGGCAGGAGCAGGGGAGCAGTGGGTTGTAACACTCCTGGTGTTCCACTCGTGTCTGCTAATCATGGGAGCAGGAACAAGCACTCCTTTAACTGCTGGATGCCAAGAACATGCAGGGTTATCTACACATTTTTGCTCCCTCCAACTCGTTGTACAGACCCAGTGGCCACAGAGAAGATCCACCCGGGCACCAGAGCACTGTGCAGGGGCCCACCCCAGCAGGGCAGCACCCCAGAGTGCCCCGAGGCTCAGGCTCCTCACACCCCCTGGGCACGGGAAATCAGTGGTGCCAAAGTAGAGCAGATGGGGATACAAAATGTTTCCAGTGTTCAAAGACAATCATTACTCTCTGTCTCATTAAATTTTCCGCAGCAATTAGATACACCAAGGCCATTTGTTTGTTTTAAAAATCTCTCTTTTCGTCTGTCTCCTCTTAAATTCTCTCCATACTTCGGGTCACAGATAAGAAAAGATTGTGAATGTGGATTTGTAATTTTAATTATTTCTCTGCCACACATGGAAACAAACAATTCTGGTACAGGACATGGTTAGTGCTACCACGTTGCCCTGATGGGTCCTGCAATTTCACTACTCCCAGCATCACCATTTTTCCTAAAGCTTCTCCTGCTGAAGGCATGTGATTAAGGTATAAATTCTTTTTTTTCCCCTGTGTTATCATCCAGGAAAAGCTCATTATTCTTGCATTCTGACTCATTTTTTTTCCCTGAACATTACTAGCTGGCAACACAGATATCTTGCCATCAGTACAAAATGTGACTGTTGAAGCATTTGTTCTTCAACTTCATTTGAATCTACTATCATGTCTCCATGTGACCTTTTAACGCTCAGAAATTGTCTATTTCAAATCATCAGCCCTGACATGTGTTGAGAATATTTTTAACAGACTGTTTACAGGAATTCTGGTTTCTGTTCTGCAATTTCCCCCCCACTTTCAACAGCTTTTCTATTCACCATCTCCGAGTTTCGTGCAGGACTGAACACTGAACAGGGCATTTGCCCACCTGGCTTGTGAGAAGCCGGACATCAAAAACCGTACGGAAGGGGAAAAGGAGCTGAAAGTCAGACAAGTAGTTTGCAACCTGCTAGATTTAAGATCTGAAACCTCCAGGTGAAACAGAATGGAAGGTCAGTGACTTGGTTTCCCTCTGTGTTACTGAGCACCAAACAGTGCTAATGTGTTTGGAGAGAATGCAGGTGAGAGGGGCAAGTGTCGTCCCCGTGGCATTATTCCAAATGCACCCAGTGTGAGGGATGCCAGTTCACAAAGACCATCTCTGCTGTGTGCCAGCCTGTTTTGGATTTAGCCAGAGCTGCTCATAAAACTCTGCAAGGCTGGTTTTGTGTTCCCAGCTCTCGGGCCCTCTTGCCACACAGTGGGCGTGTGTTCCATGTCACCTGCCCGGGTGAATTTGCCAGAAATAAGATTCCACACTCCTGCTGAGGGAGGGGGTGCCTTGTCCTGCTTGGGGAGGATGCAGACCCCAGCCTGGGATTCACCACTGTCACACCATAGAGAAATTCAGCCAGTGTTCCCAGTCCCAGTGAGACAGCTGGCCAGCTGTTGGAGGAACAGCAGCGGGAGGGAGAAGGGTGTGATAACCAGTAATGTAACCACAACACCTTAGTGTTTACAGGATCACCCAGCAAGAACTCTTCCAGCTGCCAGTGGAGCACCTGGAGAGACAAACACCCTGCCCACCCTCCTGGGCCCCGAGACACAGAGATGGTGGCAAATTTAGCAAATAGTAACACTTGGGAGGGTGCATTCAGCGCTTCCACAGCAGGGCAGGGGGTAACCTCCCTCACCCTCCACTTGCCGGGGCAGGGAGTAAACAAACAAACAAACCAACCAACCCACCCAGCAGAGCGGGTGCAGTTTTTTGTGCCACAAGGCAAACAGGAAGCCCGAGGAGAGTGGAGGCTCTGCTGCTCCATGTGGTTAACACGACTCAACAGTGGGAAACCGCGCCTGGCTGCAGCCCCTGCCAGCACGGCTGGGAACTTGCTCTTACCGAAAAGTCAGAAGAGGGTTTGGGGGTTTTCTTTTTTTGTTTGTTTGTTTGGTTTTTTGGTGGTTTTTTTGGCAACAAAGTCTGAAATAGGATCAGAGCCACATGAAGTGTGCAGCACTGATCCAGGCTGGCTGTCAGCAGTGAGCTCCCCTGTATGAGAACAGCTCAAAAAAGACCATGGCCAGACCAAACTACTTCAAGATTTGACTATTAGTTTCTCTTTGCATGTCATGCAAAAGCTCTACGTGCTATAGCATAACACTACCCTGCTGCAGGCTCTGGGGAGTTCTTACACACACACACATATATATATATATTTGGGGCACATGGCAATGTGCACTCTGAAGGGACATTAGGATATCATGATAAACTGCACCTCTCAGCCTCCAACTGCTGTACATGCACATTTTCATATTTTGAGCTTTCCAATTCTTCATCTTCAAATAGGCAGAGCTGCTACAAATTCCAGTGAACTTCACAAACAACACTACTGATTCTTACTCAAGTAGGACACAACATAAAAGACAGGGAAAGACTAGATGTTCATTACTTTGAAAATCAGTGCTACTGCTCCGAGGAAAGTGTTGACTAATCTAAAGCATTGCAGATCCTGAACCTCCTAAACTTTGTTGGGGAAATTCAGATATGGAGTCACAAATGTAATGGCAAGCACCATATGACTATTCCTGGAGCAGTCAGCAGTGTGGTGGGACATCAGAGATAACACATTCGAACTGTTGAACTCACCAGAAGGATTATCAAAGCAAACACATCCCAGGGAAACAGCTCTGATCTAGCACTGGTGCAATACCACTGACCTCATTTGACATAAATTCCTGTTTTATGGGAATAGGGCACTACTTGCAATAAATAATAAATGCTGCTAATATATTCAGAACTCATACACTTCCATTTGTACTGCTCAAAAAACTTAAACAGTGTAAACTCTGTGTGCCTCAAACCCCATGAAACTGGCCTGTCCCCTGCTAAGGACAAGGCAGGGGATGAACTGCAGGCGAGGATATTTGGGGAATGAGCCCCAAAGCATCACAAGCACAAAGATCCTTACCCAACCCCAAGCAGATGCTGTTTCCCTCTATTGCTCACCTATGCCCAAGCAACCTCCTCAGGATGACACTTCTCTGAAGACAAACATGACAGAAATGTCAGAGCTCAGACTCTGGGACAGCTGAGGACAAGGTGGTTATAACAGGAGTTGTTTTTCTTTCAAGAACAAGGCCACAGTTTGCTTGTTGATATTGCCACAAAAGACGGGCTAAAACCACGACAAAGCCTCCACATGTTTTTCTCTTTGATGGACATGCATTCAGAGATAAACGTCACCAAGCAAAATCTTTCCACGATCTGTAAGGAGCTGGTAGTGAATTATTAGGGGCTGGGATTCAAGGACTGTTCAAAAAGCCTCTGAAACTGCGTCGAGCCAAGATGACACAGAGAAGGGAGAACAATGACAAAGATACTCAGCTCTCTTGCTGAAGGCCAGAGTGGCCTGATCGGGTGTCCTTGCCCAGATAAAAATACTGTTTTATTTGTGTGACTACGCATTTAAACGAAGGCTGCTGCAGACCTGAGAACAATGCATTCCTGCACGATTTCCCCAGAAACGACTGCAGAGGAAACAAATAACAAGCAGTGAATGAGCTGCAGGAGCAGCTGAGATTCCCATCTCCAGCAACACCGCAGGGCTTGTACAGGGGGAAATCCCTGGAGGTTCTGCCACAGGATTATCAGAACGAGCAGGGGCTCTGTTTGGTACCTCCTTGGTTGTTTCTGCACCAGAATCTCTAAGCTATAACCTCTGCCCATGCCAGATTACTGTGTTAAGGAACACAGCACGTTGTGCTAATCGGTGGTGTTGCAAGCAGCACATCATCCTGGAGAACAGAGGGGAAGGTGTTAGTCAAATGTGAGATAGGAGGAGAGGACACTGACCCAGTTCTGCAGGATACGTGAGGCTACAGCTAAATCAGGGACACAATGGGAGTTCCTGACTGCAAAAACGTAGGACAAAATGGTTTGGGGAAAAAACCCCACACAAATACAAACCATTGCCAACAAAAGTGCCCAGCAAAATTACCCCAAGACTTCCAAGGGCAGGACCAGGCGTCAGGTGCTTGTGGTCTGCTCCTCACACTGGTGCTGATGGCTTTCCTACCCCGGGCTTCTCTGGGTGCAGAGCACAGACAGCATCCCCTCGAGCTCCACAGGGCATCTCACAAAGCTCTGCTGTCTGGACGACCCGTGTGAGGTGTCAGCTGGTGGTGCTGCACAAGTTCAGAGCATCAGTGTCTCAACACAGAGGATCATTCCTTTCTCCCTGCAGGATGTAACTGCAGACACACAGAGCATTTCCCCAACGCAAGGAATGCTGCTCAAGAACTCACTTCTGTTGGAGAGGTTTCTTTGATACAAACCCAAAAAATGTCAGACACAGATGGTCAGAAGCTCCATCCCTTTTCTGACTATCAGGAGAGACAAACAACTTTCCTTTCTCTTCATTTTTTCAGTACAAGTGAGTGATCTATATACCCACAAATTTCCATTATGAATTGTAACTGCCTGTTTAACTAAACCACCCTATTTAATCTTGAAATTACTCTTAGGGGATTCTGGATCCTTTTCTTTACTACCAGAAGAAAAGCTGCACCCAGTCTTCCCACACTCAGAACTGCAGTTGAAGTTCACATGAGTGCTGGGTTCTGGAAAAAAAACATAAAACCAGACCTCAGTGACAAAGTCAGAGCACTAAAATGAAAGTCCTTCATCCAGTTTGGGAATTTTGGGGGTCTTTATTAATTGTTTCCAGTAAGACCGGATCTTGCAGGCTCTTGTGTGGGTGGGTGGCTGCACACCAGACAGATGCAGGTGCCTGCCTGTGCTAAATATTTTGCACAAACTCATGAGTTTGTTATATTTCAGTGGTTTTTGTTTAGCTTTATTTGACATTTCGAATGTGTATTCCAAACTAAGCAACATTCAAAACCCAAACAAATACACTGTGCATAAAAATCAGAATATGTATCATGTTACCAAACGAGGCAGATGCCTGTGACGAATGCCTTAAGAATTTTTTTAGCAGCCACCTGAAAAATCACTTAAGAGTCAGAAATAAGTAGCAAAGGCCATTGCATGAGTCATCAGTGACAAGGAAAAAAGGAATGTGAAAGGAATTTTTTCTCCCTTTTTTTTTTTCTAAAATGAGATGGCTTTGACTGAAAGAAAATTACTTTTACTGTCACCAGAGGAAAATTTCCATTTGCAAACAAGGGAATTTCCACCTCAGACATATTGATGAAAACTCATTTACATAACTGGATGTAAAACTACAACTTTTACCCTGGGAACAATTTGAAGGAAAAACAGACTCTACACAGTAGAGTGAAAGCGCGAAATTTTTGTGCCCAAATTTTGATCCGGAAATAGATAATGTTTGTTTGCATTAAGTCTTCCCAAATATTTACGCAGAGGAAAGATGTGTTTCCCAGAGTGAGCAGCCCAGGGTGAGCTCTGCCGGATTCTGTGCCCTGGACACACCAGTCCCAGTGCCCTGCTGGCTCCTGTGCCCTGGGCACACCAGTCCCAGTGCCCTGCTGGCTCCTGGCACCTTCAGAAGGGGCAGCAGCACGACCTGAGCAGGGCTGGGTCCCACCCAGCAGCAGCTCAACCTGCAGGGCTCCCCCTGCCACCTCCCTGCCTCGGGTCCCCTCTCAGGACAGTGGGAACTCTGATGTCAGTACTGGCTCTTTTAAGGGATCAGCATTTTCCCCCCACTCCCTTTTCTCTGTTGTTGGATTTTCTGCTATTTCCACAAAAAAGGGGAGAAAATGAAGTACCACGAACCAGCAAAGTCTTTAAAAATCAGTCACCTAAAGCCAGAGAGAAGGGACAGCATGGGAGACCACAATGAGTATTCCAAAGAAAATACCTCAATACTTTAAAATTTAGGAAAAAAAATTAGAAAAAGAGTCCACTCATTTAACTTATACTTTACCTGAGTCATGCTCATTACATAAATCATCTGCTCCTAAACAAATAATAAACCAGTCCATATTTGTAAACAACACTGAATATTAATTCAATTATTAAATCAAGTGAATGATGGCAGTTTCCTTGTGCAGTCTTAGCTGCTTTCTAGAAGAGTCTGCAATCTCTTCATATGTGCACATTTGACATCCCTGAGGAAGGAGGTTTCACCTCAGTGGTTTTCCATTGGTACAGAATGGCAGTGATGCAACACAAATTACAGTTTAAACACCTTTGTCCATACAACAGCTCGCTCAGCTGGAAAACTGTAAAGGACTTGGACTGAATTTGATACAACTTTATTTCCACCAGGCCCTGAACAATCAGTGTCTGCATTAGGATGTGGAGCTCACAGCAACTCACTCCCCTTCTCTGCCAAACAGGAGCCATTCCAGCATTATCCACAGTGCCTGGATGTGCCTGTTCCAAGCAATCTCCGCTCTGAGTTGCTCTGTACCAGCACAAAGCACCTCCAGCCCAGCTCTACCCCGACATAAGAGGCATAAACCATCCCACAAAGGCACCCATGAAGCACCTTCAACCCATGGTGCTGGGGGTTTGGTGAGGTGGCAATTTTGCATTGAATTTCCTATCCTATTTCCTTGCTACCTGCAACAGGAAAAAACTCAACCTCTCATTTCCTTCCTCCTACCCACTTTCTGTTCAGTGTTTTGAGTGACTGCTGTAAATTAGTTGCAGTCAGGAGCCAGATTTGCAATTTACTCTCTTTCTAAAGGCCACGGGTAGAGGCAGAGAGTAAAGTCTGCTGGATAAATTGCCCAAATGACAGGGGTGAGGAGAGGACAGGGACAGGCACACAGGGTTGGAACCTGCAGGCAGCAAGAGGGATTGATGCTTGGGTGCTGCCAGGATGAACCCAGGTGCACACCACTGTCAGAAAGCACATGGACTGAGCACAACTTGGGCAGGCTGATGCTTTCAGAATTAGTAAATTAGTCTTGGAAATTTAATGGAAAAATGCAGTGAAATGTCTGCTTGCCATAAGCCCCAGCTCCACAGGCAGGTGCTGGTTGTGCAGCACAGTGACACTGCCAAGCCCCACTGCTGTGTGTGAGTGAGAACGAAACGACCACACACCACCCACCCATACAGCCGTCCCTTTGCCCCTCCGAGGGGACAAGATACTCAACCCTCCAAAGAAAAGTTTGCAAAGAAAAGGGGTCTTTAAAAACATTCCTTTCCACCCTCTGAAGCCCCCAGAAAAAAATACACCTTTTGAGTACACGTGATTCCTTCGGTGGCAAGAGTAAGGGGAATTGACAAGCCTTTGGACAATAAAAATACATCCTTCCTCCTCCTCGGACTTCTCCTTTCACAGGAGCATTTCTCTTTCTGTGCCCCTTCTCAGCCTGTCGCAGTCGCCTCTGTGTCCCACCCTGGAGCCAGACGAGTCTCAAAGCGCAGTGCCCCCGATGGTGCTTTGGGTGCTTTCACTGCCATTTCAGCCCCCACTCACAGCCCATTCACGGCTCTGACTCTTCCTCCTCCAACATGAGGTATTTACCGTTCTTCTCTTCCTTCAGAGCTTTATCGGTCGCTGTGCTCGCTCTGTGTGTCCCCTCTGAGGGGAGGTCACAGGACACCAGCACTGCTCTCTGTTCCTGAAACACCACACAGTGTTGCCCTGTGGTCACCTGAACATCCACAGAGCAAACTTTGACACTGGAGCAGCTCCCTCCAATGAGCAAATGGCAAAACCCAACCCAACCAACACCTCAAACCCCACACCTCATTTTCTGGACTTTTTACTGCTGAATCAGAACGAGCAAAAGCCCACAGAGGTTTGAAATGTGTATCCCTGCTCTTGGCAAAATGCAGCAACGGGCCCTTGATCTCCTGTACCAGAATGTCTGAGTCCTCACCCCATGGCTCCTGTTTTACTGAGCCTTTGTCTTCCCTTCTCTCTGAAAATGGACACCCCAGCACGTTTGGTGATAACAGAGTTATTCCAGCCACTGGGAATTGCTCAGTCCAGAGCAGCAGAGCATTTTTCCCTACTCCTCTTTGTGAACCTCTTTTATGGGGTTCCAGCTGACCAAAGGAGGGGAGGCAGCCAAATGTCTACTCAGCTTACAAATGCCAAAAAATAGCACACGAAATCCTGCTAAGTTGCAAAAAAATGAAGATGAGAACACCCAACAAACTTGCACAGAAGAGCTGACAGAGCAAAGTCCCTTCAGTGCCCTTCAGACAGCAGTGACCAGCCACGGGACCACCAAACCCTGATTCATTTTTTGTCATCTCCTTGATGCTCCGTGTTCCCAGCCCGCTGACAGATGGCTGTGCCTGCTACCTGGGTTGTACTTTGGAGACCTTGCAGCTCCAGGCTGGCACGGGCAAACACATGTCCTGCCCACATGTGAATCAGCAAGGACTGAATGAGCCCTGTGACAAGGCTCCCCTCATCTGGGTCAGGGGGAAGTGGCCAGAGAAGACACCGAGTGGGAGTTGTCCAGCGAGTTGTCCCCCTTTATTCCCTTGGTCTTATAGCAGAAAATTAAAACCAGCCACACTGCTTCCTTTATGTTACAAAAAAATAGAGGAAGAGGCCATAAAAAAAAAACCCCAAACCAAACCAAGCAGCAGCATAAGTGATTCAGAATACAATGTTTTCATGTGCTCTCAGTGAGGAGTCAGCAGCTCTGATTGCACGTGTGCAAATTCCCCCAAAGTTTCCCTGAAACTTTCCATTACAGAGCGGCAACTGAACTCGAGTGTTAAGTTTATGCTGATACTTGTTTATTTACCTCAATTAAGAGTATGTGTTAGATCTTATCACGGCTGAGTGAATCACCCTCTACTACATGTGTGTAGTTGGCTCTCCCCAAGGAAAGGAGCCCGGCAGCAGTTCCACAGATTGCAAGTGCTCTCTGTAAAGGGGCTTCTCCCAGCACTGCTTTTTCCTCCCCTTTTTTGGCTGGTTGCCTTAACTGAAGAACAAAATTCTGGTGGGAGGACTGAGAACAGCCAAGTGACAGGCTGTTTCCTTTAGCATAAAACTACAACTGCCTTGTATGTTATCTGTGTGCATCACAGGTTCACAAAACCCAAAAAATCTGCTTAGGTAATAGAGAAAAATATCTCTGCAAGAGCTTGCAGAGCAAGGAGGGAGCACAAGCTAAATTCTACGCAGAAGTCCCTGACAGATTTGTCACGGGAAACCAAACCAGGAGGACAACAACCCTAGGAATTAATCTGGAAGGCATGAATGAGTGTCACCATGAAATCACCAATGACCAAGTGACATCCAGCACACAGTAGAGACTTGCTGTTAAATCTTATTAACTACATCCTTGTATCACAGCAGACAGCTCTGCCCACGGAGCAGAGAGCACAGCATTACACTGCAGAAATCATTCATGTGCCTGCTGGTGGCCCCGCAAAGAACTGTAGAATGAAGAAGAAAAAGGAACCCTAATGAAATCTATTCCTGTCATTTAGGGACCTGGATTAACCAGCATTCTGCCCAATTCCTTTACAGCCCTGGTGCCAATTAAAACACAGAAAGCCAGACAACCCTTCTCGACCAACACTTGCACAAGCTGTGCTTCCCTCTCCTGTCTCCCTGCTCACGTTTGGTGCCGCAGGCAACTATGGAAAAGCCACAGAAACGGCACCGAATCTGGAGGTGCCTTTGGTGGAACGAGAGGATGCCCCTTCCTTCCCTCCCTCCCTGCCCTCATGTGTGTGCCAAACTCATACATTATTTTTCCTCTCTCCCCAGCCACTGAATAAAGGAGCATCTCACCCAATTCCCCTTCCCTTCTCACCCCCAGTGAAGTCCTGTCTTCCCATGCTTTGGCACCTGTCTTCCCTTCTCCTGCCGGCCCATTTGCCTGCTGTTGTCTCGCTAATTATTTTTACAAGGCTCCATAATTGATGCAATCCTCCCCGTTTTTCACCTCCCTGCTCCAGGAGTGTCTGGCAGGCGAGGAGCTCCCCCTTGGCTGCCTACCCACCTCCTGGGGAGAGGGACCAGCGCCAGAGCAAGACTGCAGCCTAATCCTCTATTTACCTTTCCCTGCACTCAGCAACTCTTATCCTGAGAGGCAGCTTTTGAAGTCACTTAGCAACGTGCCAGCAAAGTAGAGCTCTGATGTCACCAGCAAAAATAGCATCTCAGGAACACCCAGTTGTCTCATGCCTCGAACAGAAGTGTCTGTAGCTCTGTTCCTCAAAAATTGTCCCTTCTAGAGAATTTATCTTGGACTTGCTGGCAGACAGGGGAGCAACACAGTGATTTCAGGTCAAAAAATAATCTTCCATTCTGCAATAATCATGCTGACCAGAGCACAGGGCTCCTGGTGCCCCTCTAAAGCACATGGCATTGAACAAGAGCCCAGATCAGACACCAAAGTGACACAGGTCTGTATTGTAGAGCAGCTCCCTCAGCCTTTCAAGTTATTTACCTACAAAGATGAATTACAGATTTAAAATAGCTTTCTTCACATTTTGCCTTTTACTGAGGGTCAAACAGGACATTTTCCCCTTCCCAAAACAAAGGGAAGGAAACATGGCAGTAAATACAGGAATTACATTGACAGCAAAGTTCCTAACACAATTTCTTTGTCTTTTCATGAATGCTGTCAGACCTCAGTAAAACAGAAGTCACAGCTTTCAATAATTTTCAGTTCTTTGGTAATTTTCAGTTAAAAATTGCTGCCTGCCTCTCAGTTTGGGAAGGAGCAGCCTTCCTACAGGCTGTCATGGGAGGGTAGGGCAGCCACACTTCAAAGCAGCTGCCTCCTCATTTCCCCCTGAGCAAACAAACTGCAGGGGGTGTTTAAGGCACACGATCCCAGGCTCTGCAGGAGTCAGCACTGGTGGTTCTCTGCTCAGCATCACCCTGGAACTGAGCACCTCTGACTGATGGTCACAAGATTCCCAAGTACAAATTCTACTTTTGTCCATTCAAGAGCAGCTGAGGAAGACACAGAGGGGAATTAAAGGATAATTCTGCTTCACAGCACTGAGCAGTGCTCCTCTGAGGAGCACACACACCCACTCCCCTCCACAGCATCACCTCCTTGGAGAGCCACTTCTGTGGGACACAATGACAGGATGACTCCTGGAGGAACACATAGCCCTGCAGTGCCTTTTCCAGAGCCTGCACCCAGACCCTCTGCAGGTGTTTCCAGAGGTTTCTTCCAGCCCACCAACCTCCACCCTGTCCTCCTCTCTGCCTGCAGCTTGTTGTTTCTAAGAGCAGTGGTGTGAAAAAACAGGAAGCCATGCAGCAAAGAGAGAGAATACAGATTGAGGCACGAAACTGCATCAGCAACAGTCCCCCTGCACTCACCCCACCCCCTCTTCCCTTCCCACCCCCTCACCACAGGCCACATTCTCGGTGAGAAATGCTCTACTTGCTCTTGACGGGAAACTGGTTACGGAGCAGCGTGGCCAGAGCCACGGAGGGAGGGGAAATCCAGCAGCACCAGGGGAAACATCTCCCTGGGCTCTGCTGCTCGGGGGTCCCATGGCCATTGAAGTAAAAGTAGCTTTTTGGCATCACCATGGAGCAACAGGCTGAGCAGACACTGCTCCACACGCAGCTCTGCATCCATTTTACTCTCCAAGGAAGAGTATGTAACTCCTTTATCCTCAGAAGTTCAGATTTGCAGCTTCAAAGATCCACTGAGGACCATTCCACAGGCTATTTGAGCTTTATCCATGGTCTGCTGCAATCAAACAGCTCTTTGCACCATTTTATGCCCATGTAACCTGTTTAAAGAATAAGGATTCTGAGTCTCATCTACCTACTGAAGGACAGCAGATCATCTTGTCTGCAGCTCTCTGCATTCACAGCTCTCCCAACTCACCCTCTGTTGGCAAATTCTGTCACAAAGCTTTCTGTTTTGGATGAGTCTTCATTGCTCACACCCTTATCTCTTCAGTCTACAACATAAGGCTGAGAGATTAAAAGGGTGGAGATGAGGAAACAACAGTTGAGGCAAAAACAGGAGTAGGGGACAGAAAGGCCAAGCAAACTGTGGACAAACACACAAACACCTGACTTCCACCCCACAGAAAGTATTCCCAGCTTCATCTCCACACACCTCTGTGCTTACGTTGACCAACTATCTGGGTAACACAAGAGGAAAGGAAGCAATGTCTCAGGAACCCTGGTGGTGCTGAAAGCCAAGAAAGAGCCAAACACCAAATGCAGCTTGGCTGGTGCTTCTGGAGACCAGCACTGGAATTGTGGAGTGAATGCAGGTGGGACAAGAGTGCCCAAACAAAGGCACACCATGACCTGGCAGGTCCCATAGTGAGTGACAGCTCTGGGTCAATTATAGGCATTGACACGGTAAAATATCAGCATCTCCCTACCCCGTGCTTGGATTTTGTAAGCCTTTTACATCCCTACTGACTCAGCACCACTCCCAGATAAAGTGTCCTTATTTTCTACTATTAGAAACACATAAAATCATTTTTAATTGCTAAAACCAAAGGGAAGGAGTGAAGACAGATGTGAGGTCACACTATGGAAAAGAATGTAACAGTCTGATATCTACTGGTGGGAAAGGGGAATGCTGTGTTTCCTTAGTAATACCCAAAGCCTCAGGACTGTTCACAAAGGGATGTGCTGGGCTGAGGTTTATTTATAAAACCTGTAAGAATGTTGACCTAAGGCTATAACTTGAAGAAAAATAAGCAGAGCTCAAGTTTTCTAAATGCAGCCACAAACCCAAGTGAGAAGCTTACCAGTAAGAGCCTGGGCTGTTGGAGGGGTGCAGAACACGGGAGGGGCTCTGGCCCTTCCGAGCTGCCAGGAAAGCCACACAACCAGGAGCCAGCCCCTGCTGCAGCTTTCTGTGCCAGCTCAGAGCCAAGGCAGGAGCTGGGGGGCATTCCCAGCACCTCCCTTTGCTGGCAGAGGTGGCCAGTCTTCCCAGGCTCTTAGGGGGTTTTGTCTTTTTAAACAATGAAGAGAGAGGCTCCTGCAAGTCGTGATACAGAGCAGGGCCTTTGTCTAAATGCTCTGAATCGTTCTTTGGAAGAGACCATCCCTGCTGATAATTGAAGGAGCCTCTGGAGAAGGCAGACAGCTAAAAGAGAGGATTAACTCTTCTGTGACATCCACATCAGGACATCCATGTGAGAGACAGAACTATTTGCTGCTGGGGCTGTGGCTCATTATCCAAACCTGCTCCAAAAAAAAAAAAAAAAAAAGACAAAGCAGGTGCAATAAGGAGCAGAAGAGGAGGAAGAGCAAAGCTCCTTACAAAGAGGCCTGCAATCCAGATACTTGACCCAGAAGTAGTTCAATCATGAGCACCCCTACTATTCTTACAAGAAATACGATGAACTCCATCTGCATCTCTTGGGACCTGCCCACAGACCTCATCATCTTGAGCCAAATGATCCAAGCTCAGCACGGCAGGGGACACTGCTGGGAGGGGCTGAGCAGGCAGGACCACTGCGGGGGGAAAAGACACTTGAACATTCCCATCTCCATGTGCAGATTTTGGAATCTCTCTTTGGCTTTGCTCCAATATGTATTTATTGTTTCGTTTTCCAGAGGGGATGATGATGTTGGAATTTCACTAAAACCCCATTTTAGTCTCTAAGACTGATCCTTATTTTAGGATGCTGGCACAAACGCCCCATCTAGTGGCAATTGCAAAGGGAAAAGCTTCAGAACCATAAAGTACTGGCAAATAAATATTCTTTACCAATTAAACAGGCTGCTAAAAGTAATGAGGGGCCCACATGACACATGACCCCACTGGAGAAAGAAGAAAAAACCTCTTACCTCTTGCTTGTGTCCTCAAAAACCTGTCACACCTATATAGTTTTTTTGAGAGATGACAATCAAGAGCTGGACCAATGTATAATCCCAGCATCTATAATTACTTCGTATAATTTGACATTTCTTAATGCACAGAACTCTTGTGCCCATTTATTCACAATATTAATCATGACAGTAGCTGAAAACTCGAGACTATTTTGTTAATTTTGTTTTGCTTGATATATTGTATTCTCTCAGTCTCTACTGCCTAGAAGGCATTCAGCATTTCATGCAGTTTCTAATACACAGTATTGTCTTGCAGGATTTAGCCCCATCCATATCTATTTCCTGTTCTTCAGAAACCTGACATATAAACAGAACTCTTGCTGTGTAGTAGCAATTATATAAAGCTTGAAATGTCATTTCTAGTGTCTCTGCTGCAGTTGCTGAATAAAACACAGGCTTATGTACTGACCACAATTTCCTTTTCTAGACAGTAAACAGTTTTTGGATAGAAATGCCTGAGGCCTGAATGCTGTATCTGTGAACACCACTACACACAAGTCTGCCGATAAACGACAATTATAATGAAACACATCCAGAGAAGGTAAAAACTAGAACTGCTTCAGGAAGTGCTGAAGACTCAACCAAGCCCCCCCCAAAACCCAACAAAAACACCCCAGCCCCAAACACAGAGAGCACCTCCCTGCCCAACACTTTTAAGAGCCAAATTCAATTGTGAAGGTCATTTACTTGCTGAATCACACACAGATGAAGAATTAGACAGTCTTTGTAGGATCTCAGACAGACAAAAGAACTTCCATCCACTAAATCATCAAGGACAAGGGATGAACAATAAATTGGGTGTTCCCAAATTTAAGTGCAACTGTAGAAGTCCACATGGAAACAGTTTTAAACGCTTTACATTCAAAAATCTTGAGAGTATCTTGTGTCCAGGACCCAAATTCACTAGCTAGTTTTGCAAGCCTTGGAGCAGACCTAGCTAATGATTTCCCCTGGGCTCACCCTCGCTGGGAGAACTGAGGCCTCAGACACCAAAGCAAAGTCATCCAACTACTAACAACAAGAGAAAAAAACAAAGCCACAAAACCCCAACAGAAAAGTCCACTTCTGAGATATGTCTATGTCTGGCTACCTGCAGGGTTACACGAGCCAGACAACACACAGCGAAGCGCTTGTTGAGCGGTAAATTGCTGTAAATGGTTGCAAAGAGCCGAAAATCGCTTTGTGTCGGTCTGCGCTGCCCGTGAGGGCCCTGCCCTGTCCCACAGCCACACCAAACACCCCGGCACAGCAAACCCCTCAGCCCCGACCCTCAGGATACTGTACTCACCTCCCAGTCTCCTCTTTTCCACAGGAATAATCGCGGGAGGGGCAGCTTTACTTCGGGGGAACGGAAAATCAGCTCTGCATTTGGAGCCGACCCCGGAGAGCAGAGCTCCCCTCACGCAGCCCCTGTGGGGACACCGAGTGCCCTCAGCAGCTAAAACTCCTCCGGGAATGCATCCCGAGCAGGGCAGCGCCGAGCCGAGGGCAGGCGGTCCAGGGGCAGGCACACAGGACACGACCCGCCCGGAGCCCCCCGGGTTGAGGGTGGGAGGATCTCGAGGCAGGAGACCCTCCCGACCCCATCCCGGCCGAGCAGGAGCGGCTGTGCCTCGCAGGAGCTCCAGCCTCTCCTCAGCCCGGAGCAGCTGCGGGGACAGGCTGAGGGGAGAGCCCGGACCGCTGCTCGGCATGAAAACCTGCGGGGAGTTACTCAGTGGCCTCTCAGAAACGGGCACAGCTGTGACCGACCGCAAGAGGGGGTATTTCACATTAACTGCCCCTCAAAAGCCCAGAGAAACCCTTTTAAACAGCCCCATCCCAGGGATGGGTTTCACCTGTGCTGGACCCACCGCAGGGTGTCTGGTTTACCAGACCTTCACCTGGGGGATTAAACGATGGGTTTCACCTGTGCTGGGCCCACAGCAGGGAGTCTGGTTTACCAGACCTTCACCTGGGGGATTAAACATCAGAAAATCCTGATAAATCACCAGGGAGAGGCACACAAAGAGAGTCAGACTCTCAGAAGCTCTTCCTATTCCCTTAATTTTGTGCATTGTGGCATTAATGGGAGTGCAGAGGTCAAACTTCATACCCGAATTCAGCAGCTGTAGTTTCATGAATATGAATTGTTCACACATGCTCTAAACTGCAGCAGGGACTTCGCTTTGCCAAGCAGAACAGGACCATACACTATTTGAAACAAATTCTTCTGGGGTTTTTATTTTAGAAACATACAGGCTTCAAGATACAACAATCTTTACGTACCTTTGAGTACCTTATTCACCTTTGAGCACTGAACTGATTTTATAACCAGAGTCCAAATACAGTTCTTCAAAGTATAGCAGATGGTTTGGTGTTTAAAGATATCAGGAACTACATGAAAAATGAGCTGAAAAGAAGAAACAGCTCGAAACATAACAGAACTGTCTCTAATGTTGGCAGTCTGCAAGAACAACCATAAAGTTGTCGCCCCAGTTAAATCTAACAGTACTTCACTGTTTATACCATGTTGATAGAATTTAAAGATGACATTCAGAACCACTTCCTACGTTTATAAATTATAAAATAACAACTATAAAACTGGGCTTCAGTTGTACCTACTTTCAATAAAAGCATCAAAATAGCTTAAGTACTTTTCGAAGCCACAACTTTCAGAAAATATTATTTCTTAAAATAACATACAACAAGTGTTGCTCCTCACATAACAGTATTCGAACTCTTCTCTCCCTTAAACTTAAAACATAGTTCTTATTGGAAGCATAGTCTCTGAACCCTTATTTTGAGACAAAAGCATAAAATTACTCCCTCTGAAACCCAAAGGGAAAAACATTGTTACACAGTAATTACAGCATCATTTATAGGAAACACGTGAACAATGAACGTATGTAAACATACATAACCAGCAACAATATGAAGTAACCTGTAAGAAGAATTCCATGTGAATTCACTTCAAATACAAACCCACAAGATTTTCAGTATTAATCCAAATATCTTTGGGGTTTGTTGGTTTGAGTATTTCCCCTCCAAAAACAAACCCCCAAAACAATCAAGCATACATATTTCTTTTCCATAAACCTTGAAAGAACAGCTTCAAAAATAAACTAAGGGCACTTCAGAAAAACAAGTTCCCTGCACGAACTGGGGAGCGGCACGATCGTAACTCCTCCTCGCACTTTCAGACTCGAGAGGTCGCGCGGTCCCGACTCGCTGGCCCGGGATCTGCAGCTCCCTCTGAGGCTGCCCGGAAGTTCCAGACCCCAAACCCCTAATTTCGCCCCTGCCTGAATGTCCAGATAGGAAACCCGTAATTGCGCCCCTGCCTAGAGGTCCAGACCCCAAACCCACAATGTCCCCCCCAGCCCCAAATCCAAAGCGACACCGCCGTGCTGAAGCGCGATGCCCCCTCCTTGGGACACGAAGGAGCGACACAAGGGGATCATCTCAGTCCCCTCCACCAGGCGCTTCTCCCACCGCTCCTCCTCAGGCGCTCCCGGGCGCATCCAAAGCGCTTCCCCAGGAGCCTCGCGGCGCTGCAGCAGCGCCCGGCGCTCACTTGAAGGTCGGGGCCACCCTGGCGCCCACCTCGCAGGGCACCTCCAGCGCTCCGGGCAGCGGCCAGGCGGGCAAGCCCTGCGGCGACCCCAGGAATGCGGGCGGGCCGCCCCAGCCTGGCAGCTCCGGGCAGAGGCAGCCGCGGGGCAGCGCCAGCGCTGCCCAGGGCCCGTGCGGGCACGCTGCGGGCAGCGGGGGCACCGCGACGGGCGGTGGTGGAGGTGGTGGTGGCGGTGGTGGCAGCGGCCAGGGCGCGGCGGGCAGCGGGCGCACCGCGGGCGGCGATGCGGGCAGCGATGCGGGCAGAGATGCGG
>VXAU01002385.1:417563-446543 GCA_013399695.1 Formicarius rufipectus | reverse complement strand
GCCCGCCGGCCGCGTCTCGCCCATGGCCCCGCGCTCCGCTGCGCGCCCGCCCCGCGCCGCCCCCCTAAAACCCTGTGCCGCCCCTCTAAAACCCTGCGCCCTCTCTCCCCTCCCACCCCCCGGTCGGGGCAGTTCGGGGTCGCGGCCGGGTCAGGACGGCGCGGTGGCTTCGCGAACCCAAATACTGCGGAGCGGGACGCGGCGGGCACTGCTGGGGCATCGCGTGCAGGGGGGGAAAGCCCCGCAGGAAAACCGCTCCAATCCATCATTTCTTACCGTTCCGGCGGGTCCAGGTGCCCAGGTGCACACCCACTACCCAGAGGTGAGAACCCCCCCGGGAAGGGCCGCTCGGGGGGCCGGCAGGACGGAGCAGGACGGAGCAGGATGGAGCAGCAGCGCTCTGCTGCAGCAACCTGGGCTCCTCCGCAGCTGCATCCCCGTGCAAGCACTGCGAGTCACTACATCCTTCAGAACACATCCCTATGTACAGAATTATCAGTGGGCTGATGCCAGGCATTTAATTAAAATACACCCTCCTTTAAGAACTGTTGTTTTGCTCAACTTTAATTAATTAAAACCCCATCGAAACGCCTTGATTTTAAAAAATCTGGAAGGGTTTTTGGAAGGAAACAGTTCCTTTCCCAAAAGTTGTACAGAGCTAAGAAACAGAAGGAAAGCATTGCTGACTATGAGGCTGCTGTTCCCAGTTACAAAAATTACCCACAGTAGCTCCACAGTGGTGGCTCAAACGCTGCCATCTCCTATTTTAAAAATACTGCACAGGTCTTTGAACAGAGAACTTCCAGTGGGCTGGATGGAAATATTTCAACTGCTAAGAATGAAACATCCCTACTGGTTACGAGAGATCTGCCAACAGCAGAGGGCAGATCTGATGGAGCAGGGGAAGACTTATCGGTATGGCCACAGTGGTTCTTTTTCTGCCCTGTGTAATGCAAAAGAAATTAAACACAACGGCACTGCTGAAAATTAAAACAGGCTGCAGAACCAAACAAGTCCCTAACACTGAAAGAACAGGGGGAAAAGGAAAAGTTCCTGAGAACTGCATCCCCTACTGCACAGCAAGACACAGAACTTCTCCGGGTATTTAAAGACATGACAATACATGGTCTTAAAACAAATTAGCAGCCAGTTTCAACAACCTGAAACATGAGTCATAAAAGTAAAGATGGAAGAAAACTACAGCCTTTGAAGCCTGTGCTTCAAAAGCCTATGTCTAAAAGCTTTTATCACCTGTCCTTTAACTTACATTACAAAATCAAACCATAAATTAAAGACCATACTCTAATACAAAAACACTCTCAGCCACCATCTCACTGAAAAAAAATTAAGTACCAAATGAACACAGAAGCATGGTGTGCATATAACTGGACCACACACAGGTGAAAACTTATCCATTTTTATTTTTTAAAGAAAAATATTCCTCTTTAAACACAAAGTATGAACTAAAAACCTCTGAGGAACAGCTTTTCCTTCCTTGGAGCATGTTTAACTAAACTGTACAGAGATAGAGCTCCCCAAAGAAGAATACACACGACATACAGTCTTTCACAAGAAATAAGATTTAGGACTTGAAATTGTCCTCCTCACCCTCTCTAGACAGCCATTCAATCCAAAAGTACTCTGTACCTTACAGCCACCACAGGACACAGTGCTAATAATTTCTGGATGCAGAAAAAAAAGAAAAGTATTGACCAAATTGGCCCTTTCTAGCCTTTTAACAAATGTCTGTGAGAGAGGTTAAGACCACTGTTATTTCCAGGAATGGTGCTTGGAAGAAGAAACATAGCAGCATCCACAGGCAACACAAGCCCTTCATGCCAGCTGCCCTGTTGGAAGGAACCCAGCCAGGTCTGCAGTGTTTTACAGATGTTCCCACCAGCCAAGAAAAGGGAGTAGGAACCAAACATTCACAGGCCAAATCTGTTGCTTGAACAAACAGCCTGAAATTCAGTGAATCTGGCCTACACATGCCAGCAATGATTTTTTTATCCCCCCACCAGTGAGCAATTTAATGGCTAAAATTGTATGTAAAAAGATAAACAACTCGTTCTACCAATTCCCTCTATCCCATCAAATAGATATGTGCATAATACCTGTAACATCTGCCAAGCTACCCAGACTGTGGAAATGGAATCAAGACCTAAAATCCAAATTCTTTCTAAGTTGGAACAGTAAAATCATCTAAAGTATCTGCAAGGTCTCAGAACATGCCAAACATGCCCACATCCAAAGAAAAAGTACCTGGGTGTTTTCAGTGAAAGGCAGGAAATGGAAAAGGTCTGGAAATAGAGCTCATCTATACTCCACCTGATAATTAATTGTTGGTATTATTAAGTAAGACTCAAATCTTTATCAGACCATTTTTAGAAGATCTTTTCCATTCCACTCCAACAGTTTTTGACATAGGAAAAATATTAGAAAAATAAAATCTCCCCCCTGAACAACATTGTATGAAGATCAAAATCATCAGTCACCAGGATTTTTACAGGGGGACCAGATAAACTTTTGTTTCCTCCAAACCAGCTTCATCTAGAAAAGAGCAGCAAGATAGACACAGTATCTATGAGCTAGATTAAGGCCAACAATGTAAAGATAGACATGGGCTCATACATTTTGAAATGAAGAAACCCTCCAAATGCTTTTACACATCTGCACACACACACACACACACACACAAACACTTGTGTATTCTCCAAGCAAAGGCTTCACAACTGTGAGAGCACCACTGGAGAGTGTTCTAGCACCAGAATGAAAAACTTGGTTGTCTTCCCTCTTCAGCACTAAAATCCAAAGTCTTTATACTGCTTTGGACAAAGTCACCAGATACCCTTCCAGGAACAGTTTCAGAGCAGATGCAGAAGTGCAGTGACAGGTCCAAGTGTTCCTGTTGTGGAATAGGGGTGGGAAGAGGTGTGTTGCCACGCTGCAGCTCCTTGGTTGCTGGAAAGGAGGAGAAGGTTTCTATTGCAATCTGGTTGAGACTGAGACCAACTTGGATCCAGGTGGGTGTGATGGTAGAACTCAGCACAGCCTGGGAGGTGAGGGTGGGAAGTTTGCATACGTGGAGTCACAGTGCACATCTGTTGGTGTGACAAAGACAAAGCCATAGTATTTTCTGGCAGCTTGTCTCTGTACAGGAGGCCCTTAGGTAGGACAAGGATGTGGGAATGGGATGTCAGACACTGCACCAGGACATCAGGAAACCCAAACAGCAGAGGCTTAAATAGAAGCTTGGAAGTTGGTCTGCCAGCATCTTGCCTATACACATGCTCAAGGGAGCCTGCAGAAGTCTATAAAAAGGGACAAAAATCTCTTTACAGCAAGGTTATGGGTCTGGGTTGGCTCCAAGGAACAAATCATGCAAGTTACAATAGAATCCATCATCAACCCACAGCACATCTTGGTGCTGCAGGTCTGTCCTGGCTCTAGGCCTTTGTGGAGGAGGTGCTGACTGTGCAGCCTCCAGCAGCTCTCTGAGGAGGCTGAGAGAGATGCAGAGTCAGGAGTGGCATCTGCTCAGCCCCTCAGATCAGCACGAGGGGGTGAGGGCTGTGCTCCAACTGGCCATGCCGAGCAGACAGCCCCACCAGGGAGGGTGGGAGCAGCAGCTGGGAGTGGGCTGCTAAAACTATGCAGGAAAAGACAGAGAGGCAAATTTTCAGTGCTTGAATCAGCAGCAAAGCCCCATTTATGCTGTCATATGCATGCTGATTAGAGTCTGGCTATCACTCCAGCGGGGGACTGAGGCTGTGGTAGGGACTCAATTAAAACATGCAAGGAAAAAACTGAGGTGAAAGGAAGGGTGATCATCACTCCGAGGCGTGAATTTCAGGTTCAGAGCAGAGAAGGGTCAGCAGTGACAGACTTTGTTCTGTGCTCATACAAGAGAGGGAACAGCAGCAAACTGAAAGGGAGGGAAAGACACAGTGAGCAAAACACTAATTCAAGATGCAAACGCAGGACAGTGGGGTGGGGGAGAGAAATTTGAGGTAAAGGAGCCCAAAGGAAGAAACAATAGAAAAACTCTTAGTAGAGCGAGTCCTGCTTCAGGAAATACACAGCTTATGCCAGTCACCTCTTTTTTCACCAGGTATTCTGGGCATACTGGTAAATCTCTCTGCACTTGGTATTTAGAAATCAAAACATCAAGACTTCTTTTCTTTCCCCCTAAGATGCACTAAATGATTTTGAGTGTTCAGCACAATACTCTAAAGGGCCCCTGAATTCTAAGCAATGCTGAAAACACACCCAAAAGAGAAATGCCCAAATAACAAAATGCTTTTAGAAATCAAGGGCTACTCCTCCTGGGTAGAAAAGACAAATCTATGCAAAGGTTGAACTGTACAGGTTTGGCATTTTTCACCAAGAGCACCTGGACATTTACCTAAGAAATACCTGAAACAGTTACTTAGCAAATCCCACCATCAGACTGAGGATCAGGTTTGTGGACAGCTGTACACAACCAGACAGCTCCTCACCCACCTCTGCTCCAACAGATCTGTGTGATTTAGTGAGAACAAGCTCTGCCACTCACTGCTCCAGAGATCACACCAGCAGGGCTGGGAGTGGAGCCCTTCCACCGTGGTGCGAATCACACGGGGCTCTTTGTTTCTTACAGACTTCACTGATTTCACAGAATTTCTGCCTCCTGGGTAAAGCAAAGCACAGGCTCCCTCGTTCTGATGCAGCCCCCAAAGGCTGCCTTCTGGGGGCTGTGCACACCTGCAGCACAGCGTGGCTGCAGGGATGGACACACAGCAGGTGCTGAGAAACAGCATGGCCAGGATGGCAACTGGTCAAAGTGGCCTCAGGGCCAGGGCCAGGTGGAAGCACATGGACATCTAAGATGCAAGAACACGACAAAGCAGCCAAGGTCACCCACGTGCTTAGGCAAGCTTAAGGCAACTAAAGAAAATTCACCGATAATTTAGAGGAGAGTGCCAAAGGGAAGAGAGAAGAGGAACCACTGAGCAGAGGCCGGGGATGCTGCTACAGTAGCCAAAGCCCAGCACCAGCCACAAAGCCATCCCTCTTCTCCAGCTCATGTGTTCTAACTCTCCTCATTTACCAGCACCATCAGCACGAGGTCAATATGTCAGAAAGAAGAGCTGAGGAGAGGGTCCTGAAAAAGTTGCTCACACATTTTCAGGCTTTTGTCTCTGGTCAGTTCTTTTGAAAGAAAGTGTGTGGGCCATTTGACCGGCCTCCTGCTTTGAACTGGAGCTTCCTGGGAATTCTGCCTGCCACCTCCAGGGGCAATCCTGGGATATGTTCTACCTGCAAGTGATGGCAGCAGCTACTCAGGTTCCTTGTCATGAAAGGTGAATGTACAGTAGTTCCTTAAAAAGCAGCATGCACCAGTGGCATGGCAATCTGACACGAAGCCATGGTTGAACTCTTGTTGTCCCCTCAGGACCAGGTGGCAGCAGCCAGGAAGGGAGTGTTGGCACGAGTCAGCGCAGGCTCCTGTAGACGTAGGCGGATGTGAACACAGCATTGAGGGTGAGGCTCACAGCCAGCAGGCCCCGCAGAGCAGAGGCACCAAAGTGACCTTGGAAGAGGAGAACACGAGGAGAAAAGGGAATAGCACAAAGAGATATTAAAGACCTGATGAGAACAGTGAACATATGTTGTACCGTTTCTCTCCCTTTGCTCAGTGTTTTCACCATAGGCAGGTCCTGTCAGCAAAGATTCTCTGCCCTCTTTGGCTCTATTTTCATCTCATCGCTGTTCTTGACACCTGCATGCCCACCCCTTTTCTTCTGTCTCAGTTTAGCACCCTGTCAGTGTTCTTCAGACAGTCCAAAGAACAGGAGCAGCCTTGGTAAGGTCTTAGAAGAGAAGGCACAGGTTCCATTTTGCTACTACTTATTTGTTTGACCTCAAGATCAGATCACTGCAGCACAGGAAAGACCTCAGTTACCCTCCCAGAAATGCTCACACATGCATGAAACACTCACATGACTTGCACTTACCTCTCCAGCCTGCTAAATCCTCCCCTTTGGTAGTTGTGTCTACCACGCAGGTAGAGGAGTGTGATGAGTGATCCTCCTTTTTGATGGAATTATCACTGCAAATACTCCCTCCTTCCATAGCAGATCTCATATCTGCAAGGAGAAAAGATAGGAAAATTGAAAAGGCACTGGTGGAAGCCAAAAGCAGCAAAAGTTACCCGACTACAGCTACACTTCAGTAATGGATGGTTGTCTTATAAAACTACAAAAGGATTGAGGAGGGGAACTAGAAAAAAAAGGCAAATTTCACTGCTGTGCTGCGTCTCACACACCTCCCACGGCAGCACCACCACACCCGGGCTTAAAGCAGCTCTCCAAGCCAGGGGAAAGGCAGTGGCAGGAGCATTCCTGGGGCACCACCAGTGAGCAAAGCTCATCCGTCTGGGCAGCCAAGAGGCTCTCCAGGCCAGTGGATTCCTAAGGCAGCTTTGGTAACCCACCACCATCACCACCTGGGTTTCTCCTGAAGGTTTCCCCCATCTGTTGTGGCCCAGGTGCTGCCCAGCTGTGCCTGCAGACCAACTGCTATCCCCCAAAGCCCTCCCAGGGTGCCCTCCTGCCAACCTACCAGGCATTCCCCGCTCGCTGAGGCTCTTCCTGGGAAAGCCGGGCAGCTCGGTGGCCAGGGTGTTGCTGTCCGAGGGGGTGTGCTCCTCTGAGCCGGATGGGCCGAGCAGGGCCTCACCCTGGGCTGGGAACAGCAGCAGCTTCTGTCCTTTGAGGTTGAGGCGGGCAGGGCTGATGAGGGGCCGGCGGAAGCGCAGCGACCCCGCGCTGGAAGCCACGGAGCCGGCGACGGAGGGCGCCGGGGAGGGGATGCGGGAGGGAGCGCAGCTGCCCGACAGCACCAGGAAGGGCTCTGAAAGGGACACATTGCCACAAGGAAAACCGTGAGATTGTAATCCCAACACGGCAGGCACAGCTCTCCGTAGCAGTTCTACAAGAAAAAGGAACGGGAGTTGCAAATGTGCAGTGTACTAACATTCTTTATTTGAGTTCCCGCACAGCAAAACATGGGATTTTTCTAAACCTGAGATTAGCTCAGTTGGTCAGAGTATGGTGCTAAGAACACCAGGGTTGTGGGTTTGATCCCTGTATGGGCCATTCATTTAAAAGCTGGTCTTTCTAATGCTTGTGGGTCCCTTCCAACTCAGAGCTTTCTGTGAAATTCCACCTGCACTTCAGTACACTCAGGAATGACTCAGGAATTGGGTTATCTGGAGCCTGGTGAGCTTTCTCTTTGCTCAGTTGTGTCCATCCAGGAGAGCCTGCATTACACATTTTGCAGGTAAATGGATTGTTGTGGCATGTCCTTCAAAGGCTGTTGGGAAAGTATACTAGGATGTGAGGAGGTTTGCACAATTGGCCCAGGCTGTGACTGCATTTCCAGCAGCACAAACAGCCCGGGGATCCATTTGGGTCAGGAAGGCAACAGGTAAGTCATGGGGGACATGGGAGCCAAAGGGCAGAGCAGCAAGGGCAGCCTGGGGCAGGGAAAGGGCAACAGAAACAGTTTAAGTCTCCTATCAAAGCAGGCTCAACTCAGCTGTAAGCAGGGAAGGGCTTCTTGGTTTGTCCCATTGGGAGCTCTCCCGGGGAAAAGGACGTTCCACACATAGAGCACCTGATTTTAAACCCATCCCACTCTTAGCTGGGGCTCTCCCTGCAGCATTTCTAACAGCAAAACTCACATTTTCACTGGGATGTGAGCAGGGAGGAAAGAATTCCACCAAACCACGTGTTTCAACCCACTCACTGCAAATCCTGCAGAGAGTTACTTTGGCAGCCCAGGGCAGTACCTGATGCAGGAGACTCCTTGGACTGAGAGGATTGTGAGGCTGGTCGACTTCCACTGAACAGGTAGCCAGAATCTAAAGGCAAAAATGGAGCAATTTGAACCCAGCTGGCTCAGCTACTGGAGGTCTGTCCTTCAGAAATGCAACTGCATCATCTTGTCATCAATCTCACAAGGGGACATGCTGGCAGGAAAATTGTCCCTGTTTTCCTGGGTCAGCTCTATGCCAGCAGCAGAATAACCCACTTTTCCCAGCTGCAGCAGAACAGATCTGTCCAGCAGGCTCCAAAACCAAAACATTAGACATCCTCCCCCAAAATATCTGAAGCAGTACCATTTGCAGGTTGTCTGACTGCTGCCAGTGGACTCTGGCACTGCAGAACTGGCTTACAGTAATTTATCTGAAGTTGCACAGGAGTAGATGACAAGCATGAACACCGGGTAGTTGTTGGACAGTCAGTAACAGAAGGATGGGGCAGCTTCCAAGGGTGGTGACGACTTCACCTGCTCCCAGCAAAGCTGCTTGATGACTTCTAAATACAGTACCAAGTTCAGATTATCTGCCCTACGACTATATCGTGGCCTGGTTTGCCTTTACTTTAAAAGGAAGAAGGTCAAAATATGGAAAGATGAGCAGTGAGATGAATTCCCAACTAGCTGGCAGGTTTATTATAATATGGTAGCCATAACAAATTCAAATAAAAATAAATACAAATAAAGGCAGGGGGAAAAAACCAAAACAATGAAAAGTACTCATGTCGGGAAGAAGTGCTAAAAATGAAACATCAGAGCTTAAATAATTTCTTTTTCTTAGGCACTTGATTTACATAAATATAGGCAAACAGCTTTGGAAGTTGAAAACCTTGCTGTTTGCAAAAACACTCCAGCCCCAACAGCAGGCTTTCTGCAGACTGTCCGGTTTCACACCTCAGTAAATAAATAAAACACAGACATTAGTGGTCTGGAGCACTTGCACCTGCCCTCCCAGGGCACTCAGGGAGCTGGGAGGGTGCAGCCTGTGCCAAAAGCTGCTGCAAGGGTTGCATGGCTGCTCCTTGCCTTGCTCTTACTGGGTCTGGCAAAACTGCTGGCAGTGTGAGTTGGACAAATGTGGAATGAACTAAAAAATCCCTGTAGGACTGCAATGCTGCCCTAGAAAACTGCCACATTTTGGCCTCTAACCTTGTGATAATCACTTAGGGACATAGGAAAGCTTGGCTTTCCTTGGATGGAGAACAGCATTGGAACACTGTTTCCCATCTGTTACTTTCAAGCACAGCAGAACAGAGGGGTTACTGAGTTACCTGGAGAGAGACTTTCCTGAGGCCTAGAAATTATCCCTACATCACATAAAGCCCTTAAAAATGAGGTCCCTCAAGCAGCTTCAATAGTGTTGCTAATGCAAATCACCTCCAGAGCTAGGGCAGAGCCTGCCTTCAGCTCTGCTGCTTCAGCTGGAGCAAGAGAAACAACCTCCACAAAGCAGCTCCAAGGGAGTGATTCCTGTTACCAGATCAGTTACCCCAGTGCTCCAACCCCTTCCAAAAGCTGCTCTTCTCCATTCCCATGTCCAACAGCTCCTTCCATCTTTCTCCCACACATAACCCTGTAAACTTGTGTCATCCTGACCCAAATGCCTGGAAAAGCCTCTGGATTTCAGTCACCCCACAGCAGGCAGGCACTCAGGAAGGCTTTTGGTTTCCCCAGGATGGCAATGGCATGCTGTGCAATTTCCTGATGCCAACCCCCAAATGCCTAATGCTGGATGCTCCTCTGCCATCCCTGAGCAGCACTGCAGCACTCCACTGCCATGCCCACCAGGACAGGGTCTCCTGCCCACTTACCTGCCCTGGCCAAGGAGGGGATGGTGCCCAGTGAGAGGGCTCTGTTGAGACGACCAGGGAGGGAGGATGAAGAAGTTCTGCGTGGGGACCTGAAGAGCTGCTGGTTTGTCAGGTGGAGGAGACTGGGTGGTGTTGGGACAAAGAGAGACGTGGCAGGTGAAGGGAAGGTTGTCCCAGTGCCGTTGGGAAAGAGAGTCACGGAATCCCCAGAAAGGTACCTGCAAATGACACAGAACAGACACTCAGCAAGGAGAAGGGCCAGTGACTGCCCCTCTGCTGCACCTGCAAGAACATCTGTTTTGTTACCAGCTTTGGGCTCACTTTTCAGGGCAGGAGTATGAGATGCAGAATGCTGAAGGGTTTATGGGGAATGTTCCTACACTTTGAAACTGGGAAAGGAAGAACTGCTCGGCCTTGCTTACATTATTGTGCACCAAACTTCCCACAATCCAGGGTGGAAAAGATGGTGGAACAGTTTTGGAACTCAGGCGCAAAAAGGCCCAGAGACTACCAGAATGCTCTACAAAGTCCAGGTACATATGGGATCAACACAAGAGCACATCTTCTGTCTGCTGTGTGCACATGCCAACTGCATGGTGACACAGGACATGGCTGTGGGAAGCAAGTAGTAATCTACTGTTCATTTTGTCTTTAGAAAGCAGAACCAACATCTCACCTCTGATGACAGTATAGAGAAAAGGATTTTTACGGGTACCTGGACAAAGATTTCAGCATAAAAACTCTGTTTTAAAATTGACATTCAAACCTCCTTAACACCTCTGCCTTTATTTGTACTTCTGTGACGTAATAAAAACTCACTGCCCTCATTTTATAGATGGGAAAATCCTAAACTGAGGCCTAAAGCATTACATTTGATTTCTCTGCATGTCACCATTAGCCCCCAGTGTGTACTAGCACAGCCACTCCAGGGAGCTGTGCCCTGCAGCACAGGCTCCAGGAGTCCTGCTGCTGAAAACCAACCTCTATTACAGTGCCTGGAAAGAATTTCAATTGGCAATAATAATGGCAATTGTGTTTCAGGGTCTGTGAGTTGTTTTCAATGGGTGCTTTCCAAGTGAAAGAGTGAAGCTGTAGAACAGTCCGCAGCTTGAGAACACACGAGCAGAGAGAACAGACAAAACATGTGTAATCAGTTACTGCTCTGTGAGTGCTACAGACATAAACTGACTTCTGTTCTCTGGGAAAAGAACTGCATGAGAGGACTTTGTACTTTCACTGTTCTCACTACTACCACCAGAGTATCCCACATTCAAATACTATATGCAAATAAACAATGTAATTAATTTCTGACCATTTCACCACCTAACTTTGCAGTAGTTTAAAATTTAAAAATCAACCTGAGCTGAGAAATCTGTCAAAAACTTACTCCTATTTTTACCTACTTTCTATTCCTCCCTGAATCATGTACTGATCTTAGTCTGCGTGGACAGTTTAATTGACTACATCACATCAGAGTCAGCTTTGAAGTCCCACTTGTGCCCTCATACCTTCCAAATGAGTATTCCACACAGGTTGCCATGATGAAAGTATGGAAATTTTGTGCTATTTTTAACAACTGAATGAAAATACATGAAAGAAAGCCTAGAACATGAATGAGGTTTCTGAACGATCTCCTGTAAGGCCTTTGTTTAGTTAGAGACAGGTAATACATTTGTCAGAGAAATCATGATGAACTACTAACAGACTATGATGTGCATATATTTTTAAATGAAGATACAATTGAGCTGCAATATTTGGAGGCTTAATGTCACTTCTGATGGAAACAGAGACAGACGAGGGCAGCAACACAGCTTTTCTCCTGTCAGAGGAAAGTCAGGAGTCAATCAGAGCATGAAGGGAACACACACATCTCAGCCTTGCTCTGGGAGGTGATTTATGCACTTGCAGTTCTCTCTTGGAAATTAAAGAGGTGATGGTGATGCAGCAATACTGTGCTGTGCTGTCCAGAAGAAACAGTCTAGAGTTAAGATTACACTTTAAAATACCTTATAAAACTACTTATCTGCCAGTATGAGGCAGACATAACAATCCTGACCAGCTTAATCAGGCTGAACATCTTGCAAGCAGCATTTGCCTCTACCAGCAGCAAGGGGCTTCTTAGACTTGCAGCAGAAACTGCCCAACCTCTTCAGGTGGGAGGTGGGAAGGGTGTCAGGGTTCCCACCAGTGCACACACATCCACACACACACAGAGGTGTCCATCTCAGCTTTGCCAGAGAAAATGAGTGGGAAGGGGAATTAGAAGTGCAGCTCAGGCTGCAACATGAATCGCAGCAGAAGGTGGTACCCACCACTCCCTGAGCCATGGCTGGGAGGGAACAACGCAGCTCTTGGGTCCTACCTTTGCACCTTCTGTATCTTTGGGCTAAAGGACCCAACTTTACACACCTCCTTGCTGCACCAGGTTTTCATTTAATGGGCTGGATTACAGTCATTTATCACCCGTAACCACAGTCTCTCACAATCCTGGGATTGTTGCTGTTTTGGATCAGTCTTCCAATGGCTCTGCTGCTCACCAGCCCCACTGCTCAACCTCACCAAGTCAGGTACTCAGGACAGCCAAGGGATCATTTGCCTTGCACCATCCAGAAAAGGAATTTTTCTGGTTAGCAAAGAAGAGCTGAAGAATTTTAAGCACAGCACATTAATGCTTTAGGATTGAAAGCTGACCAAGAAATAGCTTAAATACTGATCTGTTTTGAACAAATTCCTGTCAAGTGTGTAAAATCCTGTTTCTTTTCTCTGCACTCTTTTCCTTAGTGTTTGCCACAGACATGTCAAGAGGGCTTGATGCTTGTAAAAGCCATCATGGGAATGTGCTTCATGCCTGAGAATGGGCAGCTGAACTAAAACTTCCTTCAGAAGCAGATGAATAAAGGTGAGCAGATAAGAGGATCACAAGGCAGGAAGCAACCACATCACAGCCCTGGAATGGAGCACTGCAGCTGTGTCTCTGCTCCAAGCCATTTGTGCACATGGTAATAATGGGTCTGGGAACAGTGAAAAAAGTAACAAAAAAAAAAGAGGGGAGAGGGAGGAAAGTAAAAAAAAAAAAAAAAAGAGGCTCTGGAGTCAGACGGTTTGTGGAAACAGGGCCCGGAAGCCATTTATTTCAGAACTTGATATTGTGAACATCAAAAATCGGGCATCTTAATTAGTGTTTACAATGATCACAGTATTACTAGACAGTTGGGCACAACTCTGCTACACAGATACTTTAAAAATAAATAAATAGAAGGTTAAATAAGAGCATTACATGGTATGGGACTGTACACGGTCCTGAAGAGACACCTCCTGCCAGCAGAGCCTCCCCTCCACTGCCTCTTATCCCGGGACAACACCATATGTGTGTGCCTACTTAATTCACATTTGAACCAGAGATGCTGCATTCTGGGACAGAGAGACATGGAAGGGCATGGGGCAGGTCAGACTACAGGGCTGGCTGGACCCACTCAGGCCATGAAGGAAGAAGATCAGGCAGCTTGTGGTACATGCCCAGGCTCAGCTACCCAGGGCAGCCAGAGGATTAAAATGTTACCTCTGGACTTAATGTCCCATCACAAGTGAGCTGTGAGTTCTCCATGTACAGCTGCAGCCTCTTCCCAGGCAGTGAGGGTGCAGAACAGCCCCCTGTTACCCACTGCTGGCTGGGAGAGCAGCACACTGGTCTGATCTCATCACTCAGGGCCACAACCTTTGCCTACAGTCAAGCTCACAGAATCAGGAGTCAAGAGCAATATATGAGTAAATAACAGGCACAGGGAGAAGAATGATAAAAAAGGGCACAGGTCTCAGACACATGAGTATTTTGATATGTGATGTAGAGAGCTAAGAAACTTTAGCTACCAAGAATTAGATTTCTTCTCCCCTACAAGTTGTCCTGCTTTGGATGAGAAGGGACAGTAGAACTAGAGCTGAAAATGCTCCAGCTGCCAGCTCCTGCACTAACACCTTCTGGAGTACAGATGTTTGGCATCAATTTTGCATTCCCTCCTCCTGGTGGCACACAGGTCCTATGTCTACACAAATCCAGACTTGCTGGCATGACAAAAACATTCAGGCAACCTCTTCCTGCCTGTGTACTCCACAGATTTTGGTCCCAGATGAGGCTTTACAGGGGGTGACCTCAGGACTGAGTACTGACCCTTTCACAGAAGAGCATCTGCCATGGCTCAAAGTGGCCCCAGGGGTATTCACAGGTGACAGCACACTTGGAACGACCTGGCAGGTTATATGTGACAGCATACAATGTCAAAAGCATCTCTTTAAAAACCAAAGCAAAGCCACATACCACAACTCCCTTTCACGAGTGGAGCCAGTCTGGAGCAATCACCTGGCTATTAATTATATTAATTTTTATAAAAGCATAAATACTTTGTCTACATTACATTAATACATACTTCCTATAGTAACTAAGCATGATTATTAGCTTCACATAATATCAGAGTACTTGAAGAATATTCATCAAGCCAGAATAAAACACCACAACACCATTTTTACCTTCCCCTCACGCCCTCACCCTCTGCCACACCCCAGCTCAGCTGACTAGGGCATGCACAGCATGGATGGAGGAAAGAAGGGGTTAATAGCAATGAAAAAAATGGGATATAAATATACTGTATTCAGAATGGCAAAGGGCCACAAAGGGGTCAGTTTGCATGCACTGGTGTCAGTGAGGGCTTCAGAAGTAGCTGCAGCAGAGATGCTGACTTGGTTGCTAGTTCTGGGCTCTCCCTCAACCCCCTTAGAGTCAGCAGAGCTGCTCAGAAACTTAAGAGTGCAGCCCAAGTGTTCCCTTATGCTCTGTCTCACTCACTGGGGGCAGATGAAGGACAGAAGCAGTGGCCTGGCAGACACACAGCCACCGCTGTCTCATGTTGCAGCTTCAGTGGTTCCACTGAAGCAAAGCAACATAGCGTTGTCAAAAATCTTGTCCAGGGAAAGGCACTTAATGGACCCACATCAGCCCCTTTGTAATGTGGCTCTGCTGGGCAAGAACAAGGTTTTGAGTTGGCAGAGCAGCCATGACCACTGAGAGCCAGAGTCAGGCACTTGGGGATGGAGCAGATCTGATTTCAAGTGACACACAAACCCACTAACCACCCTCACCACCTCAGCTCCATTCTGCTGCACCATCCTCTGGTCCAGACACCAGCCCATGGCCAGTGTGAAAAAGCAGCACCTCTGATTAGGGGCTTTTGGGCTAAAACCCTCCAGTATTGTTAAGATGTTTGCATGCTCTGGCCTGCATGGCTGGGAGAACCCCCAGGCAACAACGCTGCATCTGATAACCACAGGTTGCCACGTGTTCCTCTCTGGCTTGAACCAAGAGGCTGTTTGAGAGGAAACAAGAAGCTCAAAGCACTGACCAAGTGGCTCTGGGTGCTTTTGTGTCAGCTGTGTTCATTAGCTGCCAGCCCTTCCTTAGCTCCTCTCCCACCTAGCAGAAGGAGATGTGTACCCACGAGTCACAGCAAAGAGCACCTCGGCTGCACAGGGACAGCAGGACTGTGCTCAGGGGATGGACTGGACCTGAGCTGGGAGCACACATGTCATGGCCTTCTGCTGCACTCACTGTGGGGAAGGAATCATGCAGCCAGATGATACATCTGACTGCTGGGCTATGTCCTAATTGAACCCAAATGAGAAATGCAAAGCACCTTCCCTACAGAACCTACAGCATGTCAGGAGTGTCCAGAACAGGTTATTTGGCATTAAATCAGGTATGGCAAGAGCAGTCTCCCTAAAGGCAGTGGTGATTTACCTACTTTTTTCCTCCAGGAACAGTCCACAGTAAAATACTGCAAACTGACAACTGATCTTCTACAGGCCTTGTTGTCTGACACACAACTGGTAGAGGTTGAATGCTACAGTTTGGAAATCAGAACCCCTTTGGAAAATCCCCCCTTCTCCTTTCTTCTCTTTCTCCTAAAAGATCCACCATCAGCAAAAGCATGAGAGACAAGCAGAGAGGAGACTGTGAGCATCAGAGTCTCTAAAAGACCAAAAATTCAACTGCTGCAAGTTTGGGTTTGAGGCTCTGAGGGTTTTTTTTCTGGTTTGAGAAGCAGCAGCACAGACATGCTGAGGCACCAAGAAGGGGGAAAATAAGCTGACACCTGAGCAAAGACAAAAGCTTCTTTGGCATTAAAATTGAACCCCACCTCAATATGTGTTGTGTTATTTTGTTTCACCCATGAAATTTTTCCAAGTCCAAAATTCTTCAATTGTTAGCACCACAGAGATCAGTTGTACAGCTTGGCCATAAAACAGAGTAGCTTTCTGATGTTTTGACATATAAATTAGTGCAACTGGTAAATGTACTTCATTTGTATTAATCTGCATAAAGTGAAGACAAATGGATTTCTTGTTTGTATTCAAGTGCAGTTAAAATATTTCCCAGATGAAAAGATTTTAAATTCAGTATAGATTTGCACTAGCTGTGCAAACAAAGCTAAAATATTCCTTAAACAGGATTATTTAGGCTTCACAGTGTAAATCCCACTCCTTCCCACAGTTCTACCAACAGCCTGTTCCTGGTATTTAGATGCATCCTCCCCATCCCATCCCAGCACTGCACAGGAAGAGAGTAAGAGAAAAGAACAGGCATGGTAAAACAACACTTAGGAGCAAAATATCATAAAAGGTGCCTGACCCCAGGGGGCTCAAAGATGGGGCAAGTTTAAGTAGAAGGAAAAAACTCAAAGTGTTTCTAAAGAGAAGAGAGAAAAACAGCTGATTAGGGAAGAGAGAGGGGCACTGAGACAGGACACAGTGACACCTGACACAGCCTTGACTTTCAGCTCCTGAAAGCAAAACGTCCCAAGAGGCTGCCAAGCATCTTTAGAAGCTGCCACTGAGAGTTCCCTTGCTGCTGGGCAAGAAAATTTGGATGGATCAAGTTTATTCTTACAAAAAAAAGGACAGTGGTGATAAAAATCAGGCATGCCATTACCATGGCCATCCCCTCAGTCTGTCAGCTGCTCACACCCCTCCTCCTTCCAGCAGGCTCAATATACCCTTCAAGCATAAGATTCCTCCCATCACTGGGACACACCTCACAGGAGAGCAGGAACAGGAACTTTCAATCCAAATTTTACAGTAAGTGCAAAAGACAATCACAGCTAAAAAGAACCATCAGTCTTTTCCTACATCTAACTTTATGAGGAAAATGTGAAAGTCCTGATGCAGGAAGAAAGGAGGAAGATAAAGAAGTCTAGTTGTCTTATTTCACTTAATGGCATAATAGCTCAGGGTTTCCTGGGTCTTCTGTGCAGCTTCTTTAGAGAATGGCAGAGATGGCACTGGATTTGGTGCCAGGGATGATCCCATCAGGTGGCTTTGTCCACCTCACTTTTAACACCGCAGATGGGCTGCAGAATAATGGTGCTGCAAGGGCTGCTGCAGTGAGGAATTTTCCAGGAACACAGGATAGGGATCACTGCACTGAGAGCTGAGTAAACAGTGATAGAAGACAAAATTGTCTCCATTTTGGTTTCTTAGAGCTTTTATCTCCTGTCTCTTCCCATCCCTTCATGAGCTTACTCTGGTCTGTCTCAACACTGCTCCCTGCTCCAACAGGCTGATAGGTACAGAGAAAAAAGACTGGATTTATAAGGAATGTTGCCTATTAAATCTCCTAATGGAGAGTAGGAAAGAGACACCAGAGGGACTGTCATTATCATCATTTTCAAAGTCTGAGACTGGAATAAGAAGCAACCTGTGAGTATGAGCTGGAAGACAAGTGTTTTGGGTCATCATTGATATGTGATGGGAAGGTGGAAGATGGAACCAGGCTTTGTAGGAGCTGGGTTCCTTTGGTGGAGCAGCATCAGTCACAAACACCAGAATGGAGAAAGGTGTTCTCTAAGCCTGGAGGTGCATATTGCAGTTATCTGAAGGCACTGGAAAAAGGTTCCAAAGCAGAGCCCAGATGGGAAGCAGGTTTGAGTGGCCCCTTCCCTTGCTAAATCACAGGCACACGGTCCTTCAGCCAGGAACTGCACCTTCCCTGACACACTCACACTGGCTGATTATTAAAGAACCTCACAGAGCTTTTGTCAGTGTCACATTTGTGCTTTCACAGCCATCACTGGCTGCAAGAATGGCGACTACAAAAAGCTATGAAATCTTTTCTTTCCTTTAAAAAAGCTTCTCCAATTTCAGAAGCATCTGCAGCTCCCAGTAGTGTCTCAATCTTTCAGCAAGTTGCAGATACTTCACAGTGAGAGTTTCATTCTGATTATTTTAGATTGTATAAACTGGAAGATCATGACACCAAATTAGCTGACACCACACTATGAGTGTGGCAAGTTCCACTGTGCTCTTCTGAGCAGAAGAAAACGGCAGATCTGTAACAGTGTTATTTCCTCTTGGAAGGCCCAGATCCATAAGAGAAACTCAGTGGAGTGCCTTGCAAACAGCAGTGCAGGACAATCAGACTGCTTCTCCTAAGAGGCCCCAACAAATCAATCCTATAAAAACCTAAGCAGCTGGAAGCTCCTTGCTCCCCACAGGGTAACACCCTGGTAGCCCAGCTTTCAGCAGAGGACTGCCAGGCACTCCACTCCAAGTCACAATGTCCAGATCCCTTTCTTCAGGAGCATCAGCACCAATGCCACACTTCAAAAAAGAATCCCTCCAAACCACCCCCAAAACCCATCTCTGTTGCCATGCAGTCCCACAGCAGAGTTTCCACTCCTTCCTACAGCACATCCTATCTGTGTTCTCAGCAATACACACTGACTGAGCACATAGTGATGAACAATGAAAGCTGACCATATATCACAGCACGAGGTTGTTGCTCCCATGTCTTCTAAGGCTAAAAGACTGGAGGAACATAGGCTTTTTTATGCAGTTGTGCTTGTACACAGATGTTCCTCAGGGGGTAGGTGGGTAAAAAAAAACCCAAAGAAAACTGGCATTGAAAGCAACAGCCATTGGCAGATCTGAAAAGTTAGCCTCAAACAGCTGAATACTTTCAGGTATTAAATTAAGACACCCTGAGCTACAGGACTTTTTAAAGCACCCTTTTGAATACATTATTGGAGTTCCAGTCAACAGCACTTAAGGACACTTCTCCATTTACAACAGGAGCCAGGAGAAGGGCAGAGCTGGAGAACATGCAGGTCAGTGATGCTACACAGTGGAAGGCAAGAAGAACCAGCTCATGAGCTACATGTGGTCCCCTCCTTGCATGCCTGGACACCCACAGTGTTACCACAGCACACATTAAGAGGACTCCAAATCTAGAGGCAAGTTCCCATCAGTTCCAAATTAAAATGACCAGCACCATTAGAAAAGTGAAGGTGGCCTGGGCCCCATGGTGGATCAAGGCAGAGGGTTCCTCTGAGAGTGGCTAGGGATGGATAGCCAATGAGAAGAACTGGGAGGAGAGGAGGAGCCAAAATCTCTTTGGCTGGAGGAGTAGAATGAGGAGGAGGCTGCATTTTCAGAGCAGTTCGTGAGACAGCTGCTGGAAGCACTGGCTTTGGGGAAGCTGGATATTTGCACTGCTGACACAGGATGCAGGAGGAAGGGAGAACGGAGGCAGCAGGAGCAGCTTCCATGGCAATGCTCCAATCAGCTAGCACAGTGGCAAGCAAGGATGGGAAAAAATAATATATATATAAAAAGGAAGAAGAGATCTTCACTGCTTATCTAATTAAAAAAAGAAAGAAACAGAGGAAGGGAAAATAAAGAGAGGAGAGAGAAGCACCAGTCGCAGAGAGTTCCCAAGGGATTTTGCTCCTTGCCCAGCGTCACTGCTCTGGCTCTGACCTTCGGGGCCGGGATCTCCGCAGGCCCGTCGCCTTCCGCGTGGCCACGGCTGCGGTGAAGCCCACCAGGCAGCACAAGGACGTGGTGCCAAACTTGGCCGTGTCCAGCCAGCCGGGTGTGTCCATCTTCAGGTACCCCTCAGCCACGTGCAGGCTCATCACCACGAACCACAGCACCGAAGCGAACGCGTCGATTCTCCGGAGCCTGCAGTGGAAAACACCCCAGCAGGAGTTCAGACACCAGGGAAGGCCCTTGGTCCTGAGGGAGGGGGGGCAAGGGGGGGTGGGTGCGTGGAGTGGGCAGGTTCTGTACTACCTCTGATTAGGGTTGTATCATATATAACATATATCACGTATCATATCAGGCAGCCCTGCCCACTGCCTGTGTAAGCACTTGAATAGATCAGTTCCATTTTCTACCAGAGCTGCCTGGGGAACTTTTCATTCACAGTAATTCAAGCTTGAATTGAATGAATCAAGGCACAGATCCAAAGCAAGCTCTGCTGTCTCCACCCATCCAATTGGCAACCCAAAAAACAACTGTGTCACCCAGAACTATGTGTGCTGTTCTGGCAAATGTTTACCCCTGCACCACTGAGTCAAGACTGAAGACCTCCAGTATAACAGTTTTCATGAAGTGATCAAGAAATCACGTGCACACCCACCTGATCCTCCCAGCCAGGAACATGGCCAGCAGGCAGGTGAACAGCCCCAGCACAGCCACTGCCATTTGGTGATTCTTCCCATAAGCCCACACAGCTCTCAGGTTCTCCACCACGTGCTCTGGAAGCAGCTGAAGTAGTTCCTGCCAGCTTGCCACTCTCACCAAGGTGCCATTGCCCATATCGGCACGGGAACTTGTGCCAGTCCTGTTCCAAAGGGATGCAGGGCCGGAGGGAATGGGAGCAGGGACTGCTGTGCTGAGGGAGAAGGGGTTGCCTGACCCATACAAGGCCATCAGAACCAGGAATGCACAGCTGAGGAAGGCCAGGAACCGCAGGAATATCACCTGAGCTGGTGTGGTTATGGAAGCAGAGGAGGAGGATGAACATAAACTCTGTAGAAGAAGGGAGAGACACCTTGTCAGAAGCTGGATCAGCTGCAGGAAGGTTTTGAAATGGTGCTTCATGGGACACATCCAGAGTGTATGGTTTATTGGACTGCTTTGTTCACATCCTTCTAAGCATCTGTACACCACATGGGGTGTTGCAGACTATCAAGAAGCAACTGCAGAGCTATTAGCAGAAGCCAAGGTCAGGCAGGGAGAATGTCATAATTCACTTCCCATTAATTTTTTCCCCTCCTGTACTCTCTAGTTTCCTGCACTGTACTCATAAATTGGTCTCCCTAATTCCCCTTTTCTGCCAGTCCCATAATTTTCCTTCCACTGTTATTATTATATTAGACTTACCATCTGGCAACTGCACTGCCAGCAAGAGGAAAACCTCAGACTAACACCAGGAGCATCTGATGCAACTATCCTGTACTCTTCTATTAGAAGCAGCTCCCACTGCCATGCAGCCCCAGGGCTGCTGCCCTCCTTTCCCAGCAGCAAACCCAGGGGCAGTGGGATCAGGCTCTCTGCATTCCCCCCACATCCCCTCACCTGAGCATAGGCCTTGTCTGTGTCCCGGCGCTGGAAGTGGTGGCTGAGCAGCAGGGCCCGCAGCTGCCGGTTCTGGTGTTTGATGTAATACTCCACAGCCGCCTGGCAGGGGCGGCACAGCTTGTAGGTCTGCTCCAGGTGGTGCCTGTACACCTCAATCTCCTCATCGTACTTGCCCTGGGGAGAGAACACGACAGGAAACATAGGGGAGCACTGCAGGTCCCTTCCCACTCACTGGGTTGGCTATGGTGCACAAAGCATGATCCCAGTCTCCAGAGGAACAGTCCCCTGAAACCAGGCCTGAACATGCAACCAGCTTCACATACTGCTGCCCCAGCCTCCATGTCCCAGAAGAAACAAGAGCCTTGGAAAAGGCTACTGTGGCCCAATTCAGGATGCTGGGTTTCTGAGGCTCTATTCTGCTGTGTTTGTTGAGATCTTATGAACTCAATACAGGAGGTGAGACAAGCAACTAGAACTGCTCTTCACCTCAAATGAGGGAATGCAAAATACCTGTTGCCCCTTCACTCCACTGTGCTGGAGAAAGAGACAAGCTCCTTCCAAAAATCAGCCCCAAACTTGGTGAGATGAGCTCCCCAAATCACTAATAACACTGGTAAAAACAGTAGGTAGATTTTTCGGTGTCACTACAGTGGATACATCACTTATCACAGAAGCTTGTAGGGCTCCTCCATCCCCAAAATCTTTGTACCAAAAATACACAGCTGAAAGCACACAGCTTCCTTGGGAAAGGGAACCAGGAAGACACACTGAGCTGCCCAAGAGTTTGCTACAGCAGTTCCACAGGTTCTGTCTGCTGGAACTAAGAAGGAATCCCATGGCAGAGACTAGGAGCAGCAGGCTCATCCCTTAGTGGCACAGGCCAGCAATGCCAGGAAAGGCCACTGCTGTCACTGACACACTAATCCAACCCTGCTGGGTAACACAGTCCCATGTCTCTCAGCTGGCACAGGCACTGCAGGTCACTGAATGCCTAAAGAGGGCCAAAGGCTGGCAGTACTTTGAGCAACTGGATAGGTCTGGCAAGGGGCAGGACTAGAAATCAGCTGAAGATACTCTCTTTAAGCATGATCAAATTTAAATCTGTTCTCTAGGAGTCATCCTGATTAAAATTATTACAATTAAACAAAGACTGGATTAGGCAAACCCAGAGGATGAACACATCACACTATTGCAGAGTCTAACTGCAAGGCTTGATCATGGTTGAAAGTTAACGAGTACAGCACTAAACTCTCTGTATGAAATGTTGAGGAGCCACGAAACTGTGAAGGAGAAACCCCATTATCCCATTCTCCATGCATATTAAGTAGTGGGAAAGCCAAGAAGTTGCTCAGCAGGAAATCCTGTTGCTGTAACTGTAAAATCCCTTTGCCCTGCTAGGCAAAGATGCCTAACCAAAGAAATTATGTGGCTGCACAGGATTCCTCTCCCATTCCACCTAGTAAGTGCAGAGCAGCACAGGCAGGGCCTCAGGAAAAACAAATCTTAATCCTTCAAGGTAACAGTGGGCAGTTGTGCCTGCCAAATCCTGTAAGCTCAGCCATGGGAAGCACTGGAATTGTGACCTGATCTCAGAAACGTTTTGGGCTCCAGCTTCAACTTCCAGTGCTCATGTAGAACAGGACACTACAGTCTGGCTTTGGAGTAGAATTAGGTAAATTTGCAGCACTAGTCAGTAACTTTCTCTGCACTGGAGTATCACACAGTGTTTCTGGAGACTTCTGGAGCATCATCCAACACTGAAAAATAGCTCTCTCTCCTGATAACAAGGCTGCAGCATGGAATTAAATGGAGCAGGAATAGCAGATGTGTGGGAATGCCTTGGTCAAACATTTCTGGTGACAGCAGCGCCAAACAAACACTCACCTCCTCCCTTGGTGAGAATGAAGCCAGTTGTTTGATTTTCATGGTTTGGTGGTTGTTGCATTTCTTGCAAAGCAGAATTTGGCTGCTCACCCACTGCTGTGGTTTGGTAGGATCACAGAACGTGGTACCACCTGACACAACATGGTTAAGGTGTTCCATGTACTGGGCAGGGATGGGCTTGTTGTAGTCTCCATTCTGACAAAAAGAAGGGGGTGAAGCAAACTTTAGATCATAAAATCAAAGCTAGGTTGACAATAAGATTCCCTAAGCTCTGTCAGGAGCTCTACATGCCATGCATGTAACAAAATAAGTAAAAAAGAGACAAAATGCTCCAGATCTTCTCCCCACCCTCCACTGTTCCACATACCTATTGCAAGCAGCTGCTGTGCTGGATTCTGGCTTAAGGCAGGTTTTGATATTTAGCAGAATAAAACGCCAGAGAAGAATAATATTTAAATATATCGTTACTTATTGTGGATATTTTATTAAACTACTTATTATATTTAAAATATTTTAAATTAACATTAATATTGTTAATGTTTTGATATAGTGTTTCATATATTTTAACAAAAATATTCTTAAAAGATATGCCAAGGCCATTTTAGCCCTTTAAAGCAGGGGAGAACAGTCTGTCTTTACTATCCCAGTCAGCACATCCCAGTACAGAGGATTCCCCCTCCAGGATCAGGCTGACCAGGCTGAGTTTCCCAGTGCCCAGCACAGCTGAGGATTGCCCCTCCGGGTTCAGGCTGACCAGCTGCTGAGCTCCCCGGTGCCCAGCAGAGCAGTCAGAGCACTGGACACTGCTGTGCCCTGGGCCTGCACCGTCCCAGCTGAGGGGCAGGGGTTTCCCAGGGCTCTGCCCCCCGGGCCATGCCCCTCCCCAGCTCCCCCCTCATCCCAGTACCTCCTGGAAGCCGTTGTACTGCTCGCAGTTGGGGCAGTCCCAGCAGTTGCGATTCCCGTAGGGCACCACCGTGTCCTGGTTGCAGAACCAGCAGTTCACTGTCACGTGCGTGGGCTTCTTCCTGCTGGGAGAGGAAATGTGTCAGGCAGGAATACCCAATGCAGCTGGTGGAGAGGAAGGCAGTGGCTTTCAAATGGGAAATGCAAGAAGGGCTGGAAAAACAATCAGTCTTCCCATTCCGTGTGCTTAATGATAGGACTCGGGGTAGTCCTTGTGGCAGGGAAAAGGTGGATTGTTAAAGTAGAAATAAATTCTATCTGATGCTCAAGAGCTCTGTGCTGGTGCCATGAACATGCTGAATTACCAACCCACCAGGGGCATATCCTCTCCATAATCAGCAGTGTTAACATACAAGAAGGGTGCAGTAGAGTTGATGCCTAACACACAGAATTCCGGGAGAAGGAAGTTATGATCCACAAGAGCTGCCTATGATGGTGCCCAGAAACCCAGGCTCATAGCTACAGTTCTATCTGCCCTGCTTCGTAGGAAGTTTTTCAAGAACAAGGGCATATCACATTATCCCAAGGCTCAGGCACTGTAAATAGCTGTCTCTTCACAGCTTTAGATACTAAAGAACTGAGGAAACAACATCTTCCCTGAGAACGGAAGGGATAAAGACTTGATCCATGAGCCCCTTGTTTTTCAGAGCAATCCTGTTAAAACAAAAGCCAATACAGACAAACAGCTGTGACATGATCCCCATCACAACAGGTTGTGACAGATGTTTGAGCAAAGAACTCCAGTGCCCAAGCCCTGGGCCTGCCTGCTAAAGAAGGCCTGCATTTGTCTCAAAACTCAGTGCAACCCCCAAGAGGAGCTCCCTGGTAGGTCCAGGCACAGTCCAGCTGTCTGGGTTTATCAGAATCAGTCCCAGTCCCACCTCCAAGGCAGGGCAGCTGCTCAGGGTCTCTCTATGGCAGCTATGCAGACAGATGGACCCAGCTGCCACCAGCCCAACTCCACGAAGTCATTCATCTGTGAGGCTCCACTGCAGCAGCAAAGAAAGCAAAAGAGCAGGGGGGTTCACAGAGGGCCTGGGAAGCAACTAACAGCAGCCAAAAAGCTCCCACTTGACAGCAACTTCTCCAGGAAATAGTCACTGCTACAAAATTCTGTATCAGAAGACCTTCTGAACACTGCAGAAGTGTCTGGCAATCAAACGAGTAGGTGGGCCTTCCCTTTTCTCTCAGCCATCTCTGTAGCTGGATGCCTATAATTAGCATTTTTCCTCACTCCCATTTCCATGGATCATGCCTTGAAATTTGGTTCATAAAGTACCAAACCTTTAAGCAATGCCTGGACCTCCTGTTTGGATACTAACAATGAGATTAAGCTCCTAATGAAGCACTGAAACTCCTGAGTGCATTGAGGATTCCCTGCCAGATGCTGAAAGAAAATGGCTGGAGCTACTTGGGTGACAGATTCTCATCCCAAAATAGATACAAACTCCCACACCCCTCTTAAAATTAATATTCCCTGCTCAACTTTCTTCAATGCCAAGGGGGCTCAAAACAGTAACTGATGCGAGTCAAAAATAGCACTGCTGAAATGAACGGGCAAACCCAGGGTTTAAAGCAGACAAATCCAGGCTGCTAATCTGAGTTCTCCATGAGCTACCACTGCCCAAATGCCAAGCAAACCACTTGTCAAAACACTCACGTGAAGGATGGACAGCAACACCTGTTGGCACTGGTTTCATCTTACTATCCCAGGGGTAAAAGATGTGAAAATGTAACATGAAGGCTTCTTTAACCAACAAAATGTAAATCCTAATACTCCCTGAACACAGACTTTGATGCAAGCACAGTCTGAACTCCATGCAGTGAAGGATCCTCTTGCACAGTTCCCAGGTACTGTAGGACAAGCCACCATCCCACCCTCATGCTCCTGCTCACCATCCTCTGGTGTCCACAGAAGTAACACACACCACACTTCAGCCTCCACCCACCCCCAGTCTCTTCCATGACATGACAGAGGAGTTGGAAGCAATAATCTCCAGGGTAACACAGAGTGGAAAGCACAGGCCAAAAAATAAGTAAAACATTTATGCTATAAAGCAAAAACGATCCATGCCAAACCCTATCTGAGAACATGCTAATATCAGAGACCAAATCCTCAGTGTACTCCAGACCTTCCCATTTTTTCCAAACAGGATTCCACTTCTACTCTTGAGGCTGAGGAAGTGCTACCAAGAATTAAATAGCAGCACTTCATTCTTACAATGTATGCAAAAGAAATTGCTAAATCCTGGATTATTTAGAACAAAAGGCAATAATCCTTCCTTTTGTGAACCTATGATCTGTTGCCATAGAAATAGGTGCAAAAAATCCCAAGTTCCCAGTCTGCAGAATGCAGAAAGAACAAGAGGGGAAAAAAGGTTATTTTAGGCAAGAACATGTAGGTGGGGTGCTAGTTTTCTAGTAATTGGGCAGGACTTCAAAAACAAAAACCAAGTACTGCATTTGGAAACTCTCAAATGCAGATTTAATGACTTTGGAGCTATATTTACCTTGACTGAATTCAGGCAGCAGCTGAAGGCAGTAAGCTAGAGCACACACTGTTTCTGAAGTCACAGCCTGGGATGAGACAGACAGTGCAAACAGAGCACTTACCATGTGCTCAACCCTCTGCAAAACACCAGGCAAATCATCCCTGAGGAGTCTCTAATGTACCACTGCACTAACTCAAAGCAGCTTCACTGAACAGAGAACCTCCCTGCAAAACAAAACCTGAACAACAAGAAGGGACTGGATCACAGCACAGAGAGATTCCATTCACAGCTCACTTGCTGTGCTAACTCTGTGTGTAACCTGCACACACAGACAAGCTCAAAAATATTCCCAGGCTTGAAGGAATTGTTTTGCAGGTAGAAGATATTTGCTTAAGACAACACTGAGGGGAAAATACCTGCAGTAACCTCAATTAGAGGATCAGCACTTAAATGTCTGACACGGTTCAGACAACACAAAATGCTCCTTTGTGAGAGGCTATTGGATTCCTTTATTTTGCTCACAAAAATCAGGTTGCAGCTCTGCAGGTCCCATTGGCAAACACTGGTCAGCAACTAGTTTGTGTCTAACGCAATATAAGAGGAACTTAAGTCCTTTACAACTACCAACATTCTCCACTAGTCCTCATTTATACACTTATTTAAGGTCAGGCTGAAGTCTACACTTTTAATGGAATGCCAGAAGAACAGCCTCCCTGATAACTGCAGATAATAATAAATGGGATTTATAAATATTTTAATTTACATCTGTTCCCCACCCCCTTTACTACTAGGTCAGAAGACGAAAATGTTTGGTTTTCTGTATCCTTAAAAGAAACCACTGGTGGATGTGCAGTTCTTTGCTAAGTTATTCTCATCCTCTCCCAGGGATTAGAAGAAAAACCCAATTCTCTGTTGGAAGTATTTAAAGCAGCACTCTTCATTCTGGCACAACTGGATTACAAAGCAATTATACAAATGGCTGTGCCAGCAAATCTGAAGGAAAGACACACTGTGAAGAGGAGCTGCTTTGCACAGCTCAGCCCCAAGGCACAGACCAGGCCATGGTCCAGCCCAGCTCATCATCAGGGAAGCTCCTGGGTATTTTCAGGTTGTGCCCATGTCCATCACCTGTCAATAAAGGGGTCTGTCAGTGCAGACAGTGCTGAACTCCATTTTCCAATGCAAGGAAAACACATTACATCTATCTAAACTCCAGCAGGCAAATGCAGCCACAGACACATGCTCAGTACCAGCAGTTGTAGGCAGAGTTGAAGATTTCAGCCACAAGACCAGATTTCTAGTACTGAGTCATTAATAGGTTACAATGCAGCCTATCCTCTCCCAAGAGCCAGACTCAGTGTCCTCCTAACAGTACTAGAAATGAGTACTAGAGTGAGAAACCTGGTACTGTCAGAATAGTACTGAGAAACACAAAGAATTACCAAGGTCACCTCCTGAAAGAATTTACCAACAGTCTTCAAGGACTTGGGAATAAATGCTTGCCATTCTAGAGACCTTTTGATGAACTCGAGCAAAACAAATCCAATCTCCTCCCTCAAAAGGCATGTTAGCCTCAACTGGGTCAAAGAAATGCTGCCTGTTTCACTGGGATTGCTTTAGGCCACGAGGACTTCTTGGCTACCCTAAATATGTCATAGAAATGCCAATTCTGGTATATAGGCTAATGTACCACTGATCATTTATACGGTCACATAAACAGCAAAGGTTTAGAGTAAACCTTAAGCACCACATTTTCAATGTAGAAACACACTTCTACTGCAAAGTGTAAACTTGAAGTGAACCTTAACACAGGGTGCCCTTGGGGCTGCCTCTCCTCCAACAGAAACACTCAATAGATGAGCAGACTGCTGTCTGCTGCTATAAAGACTGAACTGCCTCATATTCCACACATCTCTACATTCCTGTCACACTAAGCTAGATTAGAATCTGTCAAATTTACTCCTTTTATGACATCTGTGTCCTGACATCTCTCCCGATGATGCTTTTCAAGCCTGGTTTCCAAGCCGTCTGAATTTGTCCTACGGTCAGGAACGTTCCGTGCAATTAGGAAAACAAGTAACCAAATAATTCTGCTCCCTGATCGGTGGTTTTGACGCCTGTGGAAGCCCCTCGAGTTCCCACAGCCCCGTCCCCACGGCACTCCTGCCTTTGCTCAGCACGGCGGGCGGGCAGGGACGGGCGGGGGACCGGGCAGGGGGACCGAGCAGGGAGATCGGGCAGAGTGACTGGGAGAGGGGACACACACACCCCGTCGCTCTCCGCGGCGTGTCCCGCACGGCCGGCCCGGCCCACGGGAGCCATTGCCGGGGACACGGGAGAGCAGCAGCTGCAGACACCGACCCGCACCGACAGGCGGGGGCCCGAACATCAGCACCCGCTGTGCCCACGGACACACATGGAGGGGGTCCGCACACACGGGGGTGTCCCCTCACACACACAGGGGGGGGTCCCCACGCACACACAGAATATCCCCTCACACACCCGTGGTATCCCCGCACACACGGTATTCCCACGCCCACACTGTTCCCACACAC
>VXAU01002385.1:396860-416560 GCA_013399695.1 Formicarius rufipectus | reverse complement strand
AGGCTCCCGGCGCTGCCCCGGCCGCTGCGGGGGCTGCCGGCGAGGGCCGGTCGTGCCTGGCGAGGGGCCCGGCCCGAGCGTGTCACTAAATTTAGACGCGGCGTGTTCGGTGTCGGAACACGACGGAGAATCCTGGGGAGGGTCCTTGGGAAGGACTCGCAGGGATCGGCCAGTCCAGCGTCGGGCCCTGCATGGACATCCCAACAATCCTGCTCTGTCCGGCTGTCCAAACCCCCTGGAGCTCTGGCAGCCTCGGGGTTGTGCCCACCACTCTCTGGGGGGGGACCTGCTCCCCATATCCATCCTGGCACCCTGCCCTTCCCTGGGCCCCATCCCTGCTCACACAGAGCATCCTCAGGGCTGTGCCCACCACCCTTTGGGGAAAGGACCTTCTCCCCAAATCCATTCGGGCATCCTGCCCTTCCCTGGGCCCCATCCCTGCTCACACAGAGCATCCTCGGGGCCATGCCCACCACTGTCTGGGGAAAGGACCTTAGAATCATAGAATCGATTGCGTTGGAAAAGACCTCCGAGATGATCAAGTCCAACCCTTGGTCCAACTCCAGTCTGTTTACTAGATCATGGCACTCAGTGCCATGTCCAATCTCAGTTTAAAAACCTCCAGGGATGGTGGATCCACCACCTCTCTGGGCAGGCCATTCCAATACCTTCTCCCCATATCCATCCTGGCACCCTGCCCTTCCCTGGGTCCCATCTCTGCTCACACAGAGCATCCTCGGGGCTGTGCCCACCACCCTCTAGAGGAAGGACCTTCTCACCATATCCATCCTGGTGATGCCTAAAGGTTTGGTGTGTATTTTGTAGATCTTTAGAGTTTTAGAATTACAGGCTTTCTTGCTCACATATTAAGGGGTGTTAGGAGTCACTAAAGTAATTTTCTCACATATTCTTAAACTTTCTTAAGCTCTCTGAAGGTCAGGGTGTTTTGCGGAGATACTTGGAAGATAACTTGAAAAGAAAACAAGAGTCCAGAACCCTTGGAGCTGCTCCAAGGGAGGAACACTTAGGACCCTGGGGGGTGGGACACCAAGGGAAATGGGAATCATGGTTGGTTATAGATATCTTATATGTTAATTATTGGAAGATCATAAAAACTGTAACATCACTGGGGGAGGGCATGCATAGGCCTTGCAGTGGTGTGCACCTCCATGGAAGCTCCCAATAAAGGTATTTATCTGTCTTTCTCCATTAATGTTTTTCTCAGTGCCTGTTTTCCAGGATTTTAGGCATCACTGGCATCCTGCCCTTCCCTGGGCCCCATCCCTGCTCACACAGAGCATCCTCAGCCCCTCCTGAGGATGCTGAGGACCACAGGGAGGTCTCCCCTCAAGGCCCTTCACAGGTCCCCACTCTACACAGGGAAAGTCTTCAAACATCATGTTTTTCAAAAAGGCACGAATGGAAAAGCTCTTCCCAAATATTTGTACTAAAAGTAAACTGTGATTTTAAGCTTGTCTCAGCTATGGTTGAGCTCTTAACTGTTCCACTTCTCTCTCCAGATTTAGCCGTGGTAATTAATTCTATGGAGTAACAGTGAATTTTTCATCTTGACAAATGTAAAAGGGACATAATTTTTCTATCTCTCTTCTGCTGTTTAGCACAATTACTTAGGGATTGTTTGATAGGGAAAGGAGGACCAACCCACCCAGTCATTTGGCACAAGAAGGGCCTTCTGAGTCCTCCAGGACTTCTGGAGAGCTGGTCTGTTCTTTGTACAGAGGTCCCACCCTTCCGAGCAGCTCTATCGGATCAGCCCAACCAGAGGTGCATTGTTTGAACGTTTCCTCCTTAAAGGAGCTAATGAAGAGCTTGTGCCAAACTTGTTCTAAAGCACAGATCCCAGCTCTCAGCAAATGCAGGGGTTTGAGGGATATCAAGACAAGCACACACACCTAAAGGAAGGCAGTAATTCCTACAGCATAAGGGCTTGAGAAATCTTCAATCACCTCAGAAATGCTTCCAAAACTGAATCAACTGACATGAGCTGCTCATACTATTGCAGCAACAGAATGGTTGTGATTTCAATTTAACCATTGATTTATGCATGGGAACAGGTTCAGTCCTGGTAAAGTTAATGGAGTCTTTGTGGTCACTTCAGATGAAACTGTAGCTTCATCACCTTACTGATAACTTGGCTACAAAGGGTCTGTTGATGAAGCCTTTACCTACCTCCCATGAATCTCTCTGTGGCAGCTGGAGAGGAGGAATGAACAGTGCAAAATGCTTCTACTTTGACTTTCACAGGCAGAGGAAGGTTGGTTATTTTTAAATTCAGGTATCGTTTTGGAAAAAGCTACTTCAAATTCTTCTCTCTGGTAATAGGCTTATTCCATACTCAGTGACATCAATGGGATTGTTCACAGAGCATCACCTAAAAATGGTAACTCTTTATAGGGTTTAAGGAATCCAGGGCCAGTGAATTTTAAAAATTCTATTAGAGAGAGGAAGGAAAAAGGATTTAATTATACTAATTCAGAAACTATTAGTTCCCAATATAGCTTATTTGCCCCCTATCAAATTAAGACTAAGTCTATCAGGATTGGTAGCAAAGCCAAAAGAACAGGAACAAAAATCCTGCAGAATTCCTGATTTTCCATCAGATTTAGGCAGAACAAAAACTTGTTCACTTCCTCTTGCTTTCTCTCTCACCAAGGCCCAGACTCCTCCTAAGGGTTGGAGTTCCCTTCCCTCACTGTCAGAAGACATCACTAGTCTACACATTTGACTAACATTTTAGAAATGAGCTAGAGCACTGTAAGTATAGAGGAAAATGCTAATTTCAGAAAGCAAATCTCAGAAAATGTTCCAGAGTAGCAGCACAAATGTCCTGGTTCTCAAAAATAGTAACAAGACTGACAGTTTTGTCTCCTATAAAGAGACTGAAGCTTTTGCTGCTCATCATCTCCATAAAAAAGCCCGTATCAATTTTTACTCAACTGTTTCCTCTTTTAGCTTAGGGGGAACGTGATCTGTTTTGTTCAGCAACACATAATAGAAATCAGTTATTTTTGCCTCATAATGAGATACACACACTCTACTATCTTTGCAGTAAGCTCCTACATCACACTGATGTCAAACATGACCTCAGGTACCAGTCATCAGCTGGGGTCCACTGGGAACAAATGGGAAGGTCTGAATCCAGTTACCAGCCCATTCTATTTCTGCAACAAAACCCCAGCCTGGAAACTTCACCTGATCAAAGACAGCCCTGCTCACTACCAGGCTGTTCCTCAGTGGTTCCCATGCTCCTTCCAAGTCTGCACACCATCTCTGCTGGGAGCGGCCTCTGAAGTCAAACACGTCCATAAACCCTTGTTTATGCTCAGAACTCAACACCTGCTCACATCAGGAGGAGCTCATTGTTCAGGTCATCAGGGAAGGCTGAAGCTGGGCTCAGATGTTGCAGGGTTTGTCTCAGCTGCCAGGGCAAATGACACTAATGAACAGAAGAGCATAAGTGTGGCCAAAGCAAAGCACAAATCTACACAATTGAGTTCTAAAATATGTTAACCTGCACTATCACGAATAATAATTCATGTACCACACTTGAATTACGAGGTACTTCTGCAATACAAGTTGTGAAGACTATTAAAACTGAAAACATATTCAATTGTTTATAAAACAACTAATCTCAGGTATGCAGGGTATTTGATGTTTAAGTGAAACGTAAGAATTGTATCATGACAACTGTTAAAGAATATCCCTTGGATTCTGTGTTTGTGAAGGGGAAGGCAGACATTTCTACATGAACTGTGAGAATTCTTCATCAGGCTGCACTAGGTTGATAAATCCTTATTGCCTTCAGCAAGAAATCAAGTAAGAACATGAAGGAACTATTTACATAGACTGGGGGATTTTTTTGCTGTTACCTGCAGTGATGTGTCCATGAGATAACACAGTACCTCGTTCCCATCAGAAGCACTGCTCTGCAAGGACATCAAGTCAAGAGGGACAATTCCTGAGTATCACATTGTAAAGAAGAATCCAGAACTGCATTTAGTCTATAGTGTTTGGGACATGGCTTACCCTCTCTTCCACTCTCCAGGCCCTTGGCACTGAAGCATAAGGACAGCATGGCACAAAAAAGCCCCACTGCAGTAGAAGGCTGAGGGCAGGATCAGGATACCTGCCCAAGTTACTCCATCCATGGGATCTCCACGGGGCAGCCAGGCACAATCACTCACTGTCCTTGCACCCTCAGGCCTGCACAAAAGCAAGGTCTAAAAGCCAAGTCCTGACAGATCTGTTTATACCCTGTAATATAACCATGTTTCCCAAATGCATAGAGGTACAGAACTGTAATTACATTTTTATGAAAAGCCTCCCAGATTCGTATTGACAGTTCAAGTGGCTTTTCTAAGAGATTCTGGTGTGCATAGTTCATACCATCAAAACAGAGGATCAAGACTGTCCTACTTGAACCCTCCTAGATGTTCACACAGCAATGAAAAATGAACCTGGAATAAACCAGAACTATTCTCAAACTTATTTGGGCATTTAGGGTACTGCAGTGCTAAAAAGCAACACAACTCCAGTGCTAAGAAGACAGTTTCAAATGTCCAAACCAGTTCTCCTGTTTTAATACAGTTTTAATGAACATCAGTCCAAGAGATCACTTGATAGTAGGAGGTACATTCCTTGACCACATATGGCTGTGCTTAAGGAAAAGGACAAATATATACTTAAATTAAATAGTGTAATTTAATTTAGTAGCAATTTAATTATCAAGTTAAAAAAATTATAATTAACTATTAACGTTAATGACTCAAAACCTTTCAGAAAGCATGAATCCAAAAGGAAATATCCACAGGTGGTCACAGACTTGTAGTTCTTCCACCAGCACTGCCACCTGCACCAGTCTCTTAGAGGACTATTTGTTCACTGACGAAATTGGTCTCAGTCTGTAAGTGGAGTCTCAGCTCTGCTACTTGGCGTGCTCTCCTAACAGATAGACAATTAACTCGTAGGTGGACAAGACGATGGCTGTGTTTGGGATCTGCCGGATGAGCTGGGCAAAGAGTCCTCTGTAGAAGGCCGAGTACCCCTCCTCCCGAGCCACCAGCCGCGCCGTCTGCACCAGCGCCTTGTACTTGGTGCCTTCTTCCCGCAGCCGGGTCCGTATCACCTCTGCAGGGGGGCACAGGCACTGTTAGCAGGGTGAGAAGGGCAAACCTCCCCGTGGCAAACGTGCCAGCACCAGGACAGGTCTTGGAAGCACACCCCAGGGATGGGAAAACCTTCCTGGACTGACTGCCTGCCAGCCACGAAGTCTGGACACACTGCTCTTCGGGCAACAGGAGAAGTTAAAGAGTTCTTCATGTGGAATAAATTAATTGTTTGCTCAGTAAAGCTACTACAGATCTAAATGCTTTACTGGTGCTCCCACAATCAATATTGCTCTTCCTATACAACAGTATCATTCACATCTATCCAAAAAGAGTAACACCGCTCAGTTCACAAGTGTTCCCTACAATTTGATCACAGAATCCCAAAGGCTGGGGGTACTTAGCTACATGAGGTTAATAGTGAGAATAGGAACATTAGACAAACAATTTCTTTTTGGCATTTTTGAGTTGATTTTAAACCAGCAAGTCCCAATCCCCAATGGTGTCTCCCCCTAGGAATGGTAAGACCAGTACTGAAAATGCCAACGCACAGTAATGTGCAGTTGGCCATTCAAAGAATGAAGAATTTTCATCTCTAAACCCCCTCATTTGTCTTGGATTAGGGGCAACAGCTGTCCTACAGCACTCACTGGAGTTAACATACCGTGTGGATAAGCAATACAGGAGGCACAGCCCTTGGAAACAGCAGCAGCAAACATCAGGCCGAAGAAGTTTGTTGAGTTCCTTTCGGTCCCATTAGAAGAAGGGGGTGGTTGGACTTCTTTCAAATGCTTTTTTAAACTTTCATAAATAGCAAAGCAGATAATGGTCTCAGAAATCCCTGCATAGGAGGCAGTCAGGCCCCTATAAAAGCCACGGATACCTTCTGTCTGGTAGACATATCTAGCACATTGCAAAGCATTCATTGGTTTGGAGCCCCTGACTCTACAAAACAAAAAGAACAGAGAATAAAATGAGCCAAGAAAAAGAGTTAATATAAAAAAACCCCCAAACTCTTATGGTTCTCCATAGTTTTTATAACTACAAAAATGGTTCTCTGATAAGTTTTACTCCCAGATTCTCCCAGGAAAGTTGCATAGAGCAGGACTATCATGCTAGGAGTGCACACTAGGGCTTTGCTACTTCTCTAATACATACTCATAACAATTCTTTCAGCTCAAGTTCTATCCAGTCTGTCACAGTTCACACCAATGTTTTAGAAGACAATAAGCCCCAAAGAGACACTGCTTGGTGTTAAACTCGTGATTCCATTCAAAGCCATCTTCAGCAGGCCACGAGATGAAGGTCTCCTGCATGAGAAATGATCCTTCATGCTAAGAGGCAGCACTCAGTTCAAACGTGCCACCCCGTGAAGTGCTGGAATTAAGTTTTATAAATTATTTATAAAGTTGTCGTGCCTTATGAGATCCTTCTTATCTGACCTAACATGTCCTTTCAGGAAGGAATTTCCATTCTAAGCAGTCACGTTATTAGCAGAGTCCCTTATTGCTTCGATATCCATCAGTGTCTGTGAATCACTCAGCTAAAAGCTGCTGCTGTCAAATTCCCTCTCTGCCTGCAGGAGCTGTGGTTAACAGTAACACAATGCCGAAGGAGGCAAAAGAACATTAAACCACTGCAAGAAATTCTTACTGCCTCCAGAATGTTTTATGACACCACACTAATGTGGTTTAATTACAGTTTAGAGCCACCATCTCCCTGTTTACAGGGTACCAGCACCCTTGGCTTGCTGCAGGAACACACACCTGTGTGATCTGGGTTCAGTACAGGTGACCTTCCCACAGCCTCTGTTATTGCTCTATCAAAGCATTTCAGTCCTCAGTACATTTATCCTCAACATCATCCCTGAACTACAGAGGGTTCTGTACACAGGAATCTGAAAGAAAAATAATGCTGTGCTCAACTAAAGATTTACACTGAAACCAGAGATGGAACCTCACTCAGCACTCAAGGCAACTTCCACATCCTTCACCATAGACTCTGTGCATCAGACTGACAGAGGACACAGACCAGAACTTTCAGTCTGACCAGACAGAAACTGTGGGTTGCAAGGTGGAACTGGGGGTCAGGGAAACAACTGGGCAAGGTCTACAGAAGTGCAAGGAGCTATGAGTGAAAACATGAAAGTTCACTTTTCCAGAGGCTCCTTTAGCCAGGCAATGGTACCCAAGCTCCATCAATCAGTTACTTACTTCCGTTCCAGTTGCATTCTTGTTTTCACCATCCATATGGGATTCATCAGGGAATTTGTGATAAAGGCTGAAGAAAACAAAAGAAAACCAAAAGTATAGCTGAATCCAGGCTGGTGTACTGTCATCAAACAGTTCCAGTCACTCAGGGTCACAGCTTACAACTTCCTGTTAAACTTCAGGAGACATCAACCAATGGATTCTTCCTTTTTGCATGTATTTAATAAGTACATCACGTTCCTAAAGGCTGTTGCAGACATGATACCTTCCTTACTGACTGCGTTTTGGAATCCCATCTCAAAGGAAACCTGTGGGAACATAAACCTGTACTGTACTTGTGTTCCCCGGGGCTGTAGGTGGTGCCCTTGAGCCACTCATTAACAGAATCCACTGCTAATTAAGCGCTTAGTTTGGGAAGGGTTATTTTTAGTGACGGCTCTGGTGACTGATGATTGAACGAGTGGAGCTCTTCTGCAGTATTTTTCCTACAAGAACAAACTATTTTCCCCAACCAGGTAGGAAAAATACAACATCCTGAAACAATTTGGCTAAAACAGTATCAGAAGTTTGCTGATGTCCACTAATAACTTTTATGTTCAGAGACATTACCAGAGCACTGCAGCTCGAAAAACATCCCAAATTAGTAAACAACAATCTAGAAATACTTCAGGGTTGAACAGAAAACAGTTCCTCTGTACAAGGTCCGTGTAGGAGCTTGCAAACTCCTCTTTTCTGGCATATAGCACCTCAGACCAAGTGTACATTTTCAGAAGATGCCACACACTGGCCTCTGTCCTCATCCCAGAGATGGCAGCCAGGGCTGGTGTGCTAGCCCAGGTCCTGCACAGGGAGACAATCCTGTCCCCACCATATGATCCATTCTTTAAATTTCCTAACTAATTAGAGGGCTAGAAGAAGTCGTGGAATAAATAAAGAATTAAGGTGCATCTCAGAGGCACCATCTCACACACTGCCTGGTGAGGGGCTGGACACAGGGACTGCTGCAGCCCACGGGGAAGGTGAATTATAAATAAATACCTGCAGAACCTGCAGAACAGACATGCACAATGTTGCTGTTGGGCACAAACATGCTGTTGAACTGCTCTTTGGCTTTGGAGTAGCATGCAAAGTAGACAGCTCTGTGGGGAAAGAAAAGGAAAGCAATGTAACACGGTGCCAAACTAGACAATTGGGGTTCTTCTGGCACTCTGAAAACCAAAACTCTCTCCAGAGAGGCCTCCACATGACTACCTCCATCTCCAAGGACACAGGAGGTTTGGTCTGGGTTTGTTTTGTTTTTTTCTTTCCCCCTTACACTACAGCGCCTCAGTTTGACTTGACACCCTGTTGCAAAGGTGACCTGTACAGAAACAGGACTCCCTGCTTCCAGAGGGGAACATCCCACCTACCAGGCAAGAGGCCAGAGAGGGAGTTCACCACTCTTCAAGTTCCTTTTTAACTGGTTCAGTTTCAGGCAGAAAACATCCACCAGTTTCCTGACTGCTAACCAGTTTGAACACTTCCTAGACAGAAAGATCTTCACCCTGCCAAGGATGGGACAGTCACAGGCACATGGAGAAACCATTTAGGTGCCTGTAAGACTTCCAAATGCAAGCAAAGTTCATAGTAGCTTTATTGTTGCTGTTAAAAGAGGGACACAAACCCCTTTTGGGGTTGTTTGGCAGCAGTGAGACTCCTTCCCTTTTAGCTGCAGTTTTTCATTTGAGAAGAATTTAGGCTTTCCAGGACCAGGTAGGTCTTGTCCCCTGGCATGCAGCTCCCACTCACTGCTAGGCACTGTTATGGATTCAAGAGAAGCAGTTTACTACAATAATGCAATTATTATTCCTACAGACTTTTCTGCACTGCTTTCTATTGTTTTCTCAAGCACATAAGTGGCTCTTGCAATGACTTGGAATTTAAGTGCTGTATTTACTCTGTACCTTACAGCATAAACCAGATTTTTAACGGTATTTCTTGGTGTGTTACAGATGGGATGACTTCATGGCCTACTATTTTGAATCATAAATCCACTGTGACATTTGTGTTGGCACCTTAAATGTGTCTTTTAGCAATAGTTTAACTATTTACCTTGATGGTGCAACTCCAACCAAGTTTGGACCCAGGCCTCGGAAGAGTGACCTTGGTCCTTCTTTTTCCAGAATTGACCTTAAAATAAAAACAAACAAGGGTAGAGGGGAAGAAAGTATTTAGGTTAAAAGTTTTGTTTCTTGTTATGTCAGGCAGAGAGTCAAAAGAACTATACAAAAGCAATGAGTATTACTTGTGAAGCTGTTATGATTTTAAGCTCCATGATATACTTCAAAATCAGCAGAATTACACACTACTGAATAAAATCCACTGTGCCATAAAATTCAGTGCACTGCAGGCCCATGGGTGTCCTATGGAACAAGGGTATAATTTCCATTCATTGAAAGCTGTTGGGAATTGATTTACAGTTTCTCCAGTGGTAGTTGACTCTGATGAAGGAGTATCTTTGGCATTCTGTAGATCTAAGCAATTCAGGAGCTTGCTTCCTATACAGTCCTGTCCAGAGAGATGACAAGAGAAATCCTTTTCCCTTTCACAATGACCTGGTGATGTGTTTTTCTCCCAGAGACAATGGTGAACCATGGCAGCCACACCACAAGCTCTGGAGGGGCACAGACAGTGGCTCTCTTAACTGAACTCACCATGTGAAAACCATGCTAGAAAATCTAGATAATTCCAGGCTCCATGGGTAGTGCACTGCACTCACTGGAACTGCCAGGTTTTCAGAATTTGCTCTCTAGGTCATTAGCACTGTTGAGAGTGTTCCCCACAGACTTCAAACCCAAGCTCATTAGACAGGAGGAGATACATGAGCTTCTGAAACACTTTTTTCCTGCAGCAGGGTTGAGCTTTCTGTATAAACTCCAGGGCTGAGTGTCTCCAAGGAGACAGATCCACCAACTACTTGTTCTTTGTCACTTAACAGTCACGACTGCAGATTCCAGCTGGGCTAACTCATCAGAATCTTAAATGGATTAGACAAAAACAGCTTGTCCTTCTGGAATGCCTTCTATCACCAGGAGGCTTAACCTGCTCTCCTGGGTACCTGTTTTCTTTCTATTTACAGTAGTTAAGGGGCTTTCATACTTAACACCTTTAGCTCTTACAGAGCAGTTCTACAGGCAGTGTCCTCATGGCTTCTGCCACAGCCTTATAATCTTCCCAAATCTGAGACTCAAGTTATATTCAGTTTTGCAATGCATGCATGATCAGGATTGAGAAAAGACTGAAAGAGTAAAAGCAAGAGACTGAATTTCACTTCTTCATGCATTTTTATTTTCTTAGGTTAATCAGTAGCATTATCTGCACTCCATAGATGCTGCCTGCAAGGGAATGACAGCAGAAAAATGTCGTTCTTCTTTCTCAAGTCTCTAAAGTAATCATCTTGAAAACTTGGCAATACCTACAGCTAAGCAATTCCGGAAGTGAAATGAAATCAAGATCACAGTCACCAAATTTAACGAGCTTAATAAATATATTAAAAGGTTGATCCAATTTTAAACCATTTCCCCTCCCCCTACAAAAAGACCTCAGAAAAAATGGGCCCAGAGGATGAATTAAGAACCTTGTGCCTTAAGGTTTTCACTTCCTTTAGTTCCAGCTGCCTCAAGTCCAATGCTGCAAGTTGAAAAGATAGCAAGGGAAGGGAAATGAAAATCTGAGGCAACTGGCAGCACCTCACGCATTCAGTCACGAACTGCTGTAGACTCACCTCTGAGCACACAAAGAAAGGCTTGGCAGGGGAAGGCAGGCTGTTTACAACACAGCAACTCAAGGCTCAGAGTGACTCCCAGCCAGAGAGCACTGCAGAGAATCTGAATTAGCACTCCACTGTTATATAACTGTGCAGCTTCTCCCCAGGCAGGCTGCCAAGCCTGCTGCCCTTACATAAAATCATTCAACTTGCATTGCCAGTTGGTATTTTCTTTGGCATTCCTGCTACCTGATCTCAACAGGACCTCTCTGCATCACCCTGGGGTGCCCACAGAGCCAAACAAACTCAATCCTTTTGCATAAGGTCTGACCCATAAGTTGATGGTGCTTTGGTATTAAACACAGCAGTGGGGATTTGGATGTCAGAGTTGCTGGTAGAACTATTTAGCAGCTGTAATTTCACATTTGCTCTCCTCCATGAATGCATATGTGACAGGGAAGAGCCAGAGCATCAACTGCTGCAGTCTAAGCCACCCAGAAGGCTTTTACCAGAGACTGTGATACAGGTGTGCACAGGACTGATGCATAATCACAATAGCAAAGACAACATCTAATAGAGGAAAGCTCATTAAGGCAGCTGAGAAGATAAAAGCCTCCAAGACTCCCATTAGACATTATACTGTAGTGAGTGCTTTTGCAGAAAGTGTTCTCCCTCACTCCCTTAAGACTCAGTAACAGATCATCCACACAAAAGTACTGCAAGCATATCTTAAAGTATATGGAAACAGAGAATTCTGGAGGCCACCTGGTTCAAATCTGTGCTCAGAGCAGGGCCAGCTTCCAGCACACAGCAGGGGTTGACCTCCATCACTAAGGGCAGGAAGCAGAAACCTGCTTACAGTGCTGGCCCATGAAGGTGAAGGAAACGCTCTCACTTCTCTATGAGGCTCCAGAGAGAGAGCACTTCAGAGAGGAATGACAAATTCCCTCCATCAAACAGGTCAATATCACGGGCAGCAATACCAACAAGTACCTCTACAAGTTACTCAAAGCAAATTGGGAATGTCTTCAGGAAAAAGACAGAATATATGACTTATTCAGTCCTCCAATCCTTTGCCAAGAATTGGTCCCAGCTAGTAAGGATTACCTGTGCAATGCTCAAAGGAGACAGCAAACATGATTATTCTAAATGAGTGACAAAGACCACACTTCTCAGTGTTGAAAAAAAGTCCTTTCTTCTAAAATGTTTACTGTGATAGTTCCCACAAACTAAGACACATTAAGGCCTTACAGTATGGCCTGTGTGTTGATTCCTAGGAAGCCATAACTAACAAAAAGCCTAAATATGAGGAGACAATTCAAAAATAATCCTACAGACACATATTCAGATCAATTCTCTTTGGAAGTTCAAAGGAGCACTCAGGAGTCCTGAATATGTCTGTGCTTTTAAAAGAATAATTTCTCTTCCTATTGCTGGAGGCAGAAGCCCAACTGACACAGATCCTTCCAGTGGAAGTCTGGAGTAAAATTTGCACTCTCTGTTTGCACAGAGGAAGTGAAAATCAGATCACTGGTGTCAAGGAACACTGAGTGAGAGGAGGAGCAGCAGCACTCACTTGAGGACACTGAAGAGCCCAGGTGATACAGATGTTGGCCTCACCATTCCTTCACCACTGATGGTCCCCAGCTGCACTTGTGGGTAGTAGACAGTCCTGAAGGCCAGCTTTGAAGATTGAAGCCTTGTCTTTATTACCTCTAAGGGGCACGTGAAGATGGCACCAACTGTTCCTCCACATCTGCAAAATACAATTTAAACAGAGGACAAGAGTTTGAAAAACAAATCACAACATGGTGTGTAAATAAAACCTGAAGACTTGTCTCCAGTTGGTTCTACATTGTGGACAAACTATTAGGAAACAGGGCAATTTTGGCATTAGCCAAGGGAGACCATTCCCATGCCCTGGGGGGAGGGAGAATGTTTGGGAATCTGTCAGAATGGTCATGTTAGTGCTGAGATTGGTAAACACTGAGGTGAATCCCAGCACTAACAAGTCCCCAGCTGAGCACGGGACTGGTCCCATGTTCTACCACAACTTGGAATCCTGCCTGTAAAAACTTCAGAGGCATCCATGTTTCAGAGGTTGTTGTCCTAAACCAGACATGACCTTGGATGGATTTTCTTATGGGAAGCAGGAAGTTGGCAGATGAGAAGGAGCCACTGGGGATTAGGACACTACAGACAGAAAACACAACAATATAATTCTTCACCATTTCAGTACTTCTGATTAAAGACTGTCTGCAGAAGGAGCCTATGTGAAGTCTGCACTGAGTTAGGCACTCAAATAAAACAATTCATGTCAACTTTTTTTCCAGGGGGTAGAGGGAAGGAAGATGCAAGATTACAGAGAGGGTGGGAAAACTGAATATTAGGGTAAGAAAGGCCACTAAGGAACGGCCCATCCCTGCTCTGATAACAGATGGAACAAAATAAAGTATTATGATCCCATAAGAAGCATATATTCATCTTAATACAGTCAGACTGCCTCATCAACAGCACACTTGGCCAAGAATATCAAGGGTATGAGTCCTAATTTTCATTTAATGGTGATTTGGAAAGTGATGGGTCAAACCCATTTCTCTCTGCTGTAAGCCAAAATTAAACACAGTGCTGAGGTTGGCTAGAAGGTACTATATCTACATTTCATTACTGATACACACTGGGATTTATTTAGGAAGACTTAACTAAATATGTCATGGTTTTTTTTTTTCTAAGGGCATTTACTACAACTAAACTGATTAGGAAATATTTTCTTTGTTTAAACAAGTGTCAAAGGAGGTGACTCCCTCAAACACCTATGGTGACAATTTTCCTTAGGAAACACCACGAGTCAACAACTTAATTCTCTTTGATGTTCATGTGAAAATGTAATTTGTTTTCCATGAAAGAGAGATGAATCAAAAAAAATCCATGCCCCCCCTTTTTCTTGTATATAAAGAGCCCCATCGGTTGCTAAAGAACATTGCCTGCACTAATGTGGGAACAGGGATCCACAGAGGGACATTAATGAAGGTACTAGTGCATGTTTTCTGAAGGCCCTTCTAGACATGAACTGCTTTGCAACAGGAACCATTCTTTGCCAAAACCCTGAAGTTTTTAACAGCCTGACCACCTGGCTCTACAACCACAGAAAAAAAGTTCTTCATAAGGTTCAAAATGGCACCCCAGACCTCGTGGCCAGGGAACACACCATGCTCTGAAAGATTCTGAGTAGGACCCCAAACTGTGCTTTTCACATGTTAAATGCATCCTACAGAAGAAACTGTTTGCATTGAGACTGACAATGATAGGAAAGCACTGTTCAATGAGTTTCTTCTCCAAGTCCTTGCTCCTTCCTCTTCCCTGCTGAAAGGGATGAAAACCTAAACCATACATCCACAGTGGCAGACACTGTAAGAAAGACCTTTGCCTTCTCCCTTTCAGAGCACTTATGATTTGAGTGTTGACTGAAGGCCCAGAGTCCCTGATGGCACTGGGTCCACAGCAGCTGAAATTGTGTCATTTGGCTGGGAAATGGCAGTTCTCACAGAGCTTATCAGGCCCCTGATTATCCTGTGCACTGCAGCAGGACTGGGAGCTGAGCCCTCTGCTGTGCCCTCACTGCTGGCAGGACACACAGCCTCCAGTCCAGCCTTCCTGCTTGGGCAGATGTTTCTCTCCAATGAGATCTCAGGGGAAAAGGCCATTCAGGAATGGTTTTCCAGCAAAACCTTTTCTGTTCCACACTTAGCTTGGAGCACAAAGTGTTTTGAGGATCCCCCCTCCAGATCCTCACTGATTCCTTCCCTAAAATATGCATGCAATACAGACATAAGCATGTACAATTAATACTTCACTAACCAACACAGAACAATTTTAAGTCTGTGGGAACTTATGAAGAGAACTTGATTGCCTTAATTCCCAATTCATTTCTCCACCAATGCTTCACTGCTGTGTACTCGTGCTCAATCCTCATTTATTTTGCATTCATGAGCATTACAATACTTTGACAGTAACAATTCATAAATTTAGGGCACTGAAACTCTATTTGCTATTTTCTGAACTAGCAGCTGCTCAGTCTAGTGACATCTTGCCATACAGTTTCTTAGGTTCTCTGGCATATTCTCTCCTGCTTCAGCTGTCTTCTTGCCTTTCTACTCCACTCCTTGCCTTTCATCCTTTTAGACCAGTTAATTTATGCAGCCTTTAATATTTAAGCACTTCTAGCAATGCATACGTGATCCTCTGATACTCAGCACAATGCGTTAATAACTGCAACACCAGTTTTAACAGCTCTGAGTTTATGTTCTCAGTGTGACATTCAAGAAAAAAACATTATCTAATACAGCAATTCTTCAAATGTCACCAGGGTGCACGCACTACGCCCCAAACAGAAATACTCTGCAGACAGTTCAAGCAAGGACTTTGATGTATTGGGCAGGGGTTTTTTGTTTGTTTTGGTTTTTGGTGTTTGTTTTGGCGTTTTGTTTGGTTTTGGTTTTGTTTGTTTGGTTTTTGGTTTTGTTTTGGTTTTTGTTTTGGTTTTTTGTGTTTTTATGTTTTTGTTTGGTTTTCGTTTGTTTGGTTTTGTTTGTTTTGTTTTGGTTTTGTTTTGGTTTTTTTCAGATGAGACTATTTTCCTCTGCATGGGAATTCTACACATCATTCCCTGGTCTTGCTCCATTCCCTGGGAAGATGCCTGAAAAACAACACAAGAGAAACACTCTGTATTCCTAGGGTGTTCCAAATGCCTCCATCTGGGAAGAAAGGAGAAACAACCTCAGCACATAAACAGCCACAGAGCCCAAAAGGGCCAGGACTATGCAGCAAGATAAATGTGATCTGAGAAAAGCTTATGTTGCACTCAAGGCAAAGCCTCCAAGGTTTCACACTGGGGTGAGTCAGGGGGCTTTTGCTACATCAGTGCAGCCCAACAGTTCCAGAGATGTTAAGCAGTGTTTACTGCACCAGCCTCTTGCAAAACTCCCCCAAAAGTGTCTAAATCTGTCCTTAGTGAAAAGATAGAAACTTCCCTAGAAACAGAACACTATGTCAGACTATTTTCAACAGGTCAAACATGGTGATACATGGAGATATATAATATACTCTATAGTCACAGCTGCAGAAAATAATTTACTTCCCTTAAAGAGAATGCTTTAAAAAACACACAGAAGATGCACATCTGAAAATCCAGGTCTCATTCTTCCCTTGCTGGCAGTTTCCTACCTCTACAAAGCCCACCTCTCATGTACCAATGACTTGCACTTGAAATAAACTCCACCACCCACCAGCACAATTGACTGAGATGCCAAGACTCTTAATTAAGAGTAAGGTTTACTTCATCAGTCCTAGATTTAATCACTGAGCAATATTCTTTATACAAGTAAGAAGACAATGTGAATGTTAAAGCAAGTCCTGCAAAACAAAGATCTTTCAGTGAACTATCACTGACTTCACCAAGATCACAAGCAATGATGATGGATCTCTCTGGTTAGAGAAATCACAGCTTATGACCAGCCTGACACATTTTGCTGGGGGAGTATTTGAAATGTTCCTGGTTTTCCAAACCATGTCATATGATTTAACATGATGTGCACAGCAGAAACAGCAAACCAGGTTCTACCTTTAAGATTTCATTACTGCATTGTCAACACTGTAAACAAAACAAGCTGCTGCATTCTCAGACACCCCAGGAAACTGAGATTCACAGCAATGCAGATTGTTCCTAATGAACTTTGAGTTATTGATCAATTAATAAATTTCTAGCTAATAATGTTACCTTGAGCATCAAATGCCTCCTGGCAATCCACCCGTGCCCAGGGAGACAAGATGTCACTGTGCCCTCAATTCGAAGCAGCTGGATGTCACCCACCTTCCCACAGGATGCTTCCAGCTCTTACAGGTGGCTTAAGCAAGCTTTGGGACCTAAGGCTTCTTTTCAGAGCCACAGGAGCAAGGGAATTGTGGAATTAGGGTTCAATTCCAAGACAGAAAACCAGTCACAAGCATGGCTTTATTCGAACACCTCCTCAGTCTGAGCCAAACCGCTACAGAACATACATCATGCAGTGCCTCCAGGAACTCAAGAACAGAAGTGTCTGCCCAGGTTTTGCTCTTTGCTGGTTCTGTGAAGGACACTGCAGCCCTCAAACACCACTTTTAGGAAATCCCTGTAGTAAACAGCATTACTCCAGCTGCAAAAACAGTATGGAGTGACCTCTGCTGCAGCAGCTTTTCACAAACACAACAACTGCACTTGAGCAGGGAAACAGGAACCCAGACTTGTAAACAGGCTTGTATTTGTTGTGCAATGCAGACATCACTGTCTGCTGCCTCTGAGACCTTCCCAGCACTCAGAGCCATGTTCCCAGCAGCACTCCAAGACCCTCTGCTTTGTTGTTGCCGTTGGAAGCCTTAAAAGGAACTAAGAGAAGCTAAAGGGCCAGTGAGTCTGTTTGGCTTGAATAACCTGGTTAATAGGAAACCATCGCTTTCAACAACTGGAGAACACTTTGCAACATTCAAGTGCATTTCATCACTCCCAGACTCTGAAGTACTAAACACTTCTGTTCTGACCACTAAGATTACCTGAGGCTGGTCTGGTTTGTGCACACATAAACAAGGTGTATTACATTTTAATCTGACACCACACCCCATCCTCAGCTTCCCAGAGAGTAATCATAATACCAGTAATGTCTCTATCAAAATTATTTCAAGTGAATGGGCTGCTCATACTTTATCTGCAAAAAACACTTTACAACTGAGCAAAGGTTGGCATCTTACATGACTTAGTATTTTGAGCTCCCAACGTTTTCTTTGGCTCTATGGGTAATTTTATCCAAGGTTCTGGTTCTGCAAACAGCTTTATGTCACAGTACAACCCATTTATTGTAACAGGGCTCTGTGAAACACAGTGCAAAGGTAAAGGTATTTGAAGGACTGAGGAAAGAGACTATTACTCAAGCAATAACATACACAGAGAATATGGGAATTCATGGCCACACACTTCAGTGCTGGCTGGTGCAGGAGAAGACTAAATTTGCTGTCTCATTTTCCTTTCTGCAACATCACAGAAATGATGGCACACTTTCCCTTGTCCCTTTAAATAGCGAGATATGCAGAACCAGACACAGGTCCAGCAATGAACCTTTAAAGGCCCGTTTACCCTACATGGGCATCTCTTTCCTCTGAGCTGTATCTTCATTGCTGCTTCAGAACCAGACCAGTCCTACCCTCCCAGAGTGGGCAGGGGGAATATTCCCTGTTGTATTTGCCCCATAGGCTCTCTCAAAACCAGGTTGGACCTGGTGTCTTGCAGGGCCTGCTGCAGAAAGCATTTACTGGGACCCTTGGAGAAGGCAGAGAGCACAATAAATCACCAAGGAAGATGCTGACCACCCAGTACTAGATGAAAACATTGAGGAGTTTAAAATTCCTATTTATTTATAGTCTGGTGAGTTACATGAGGACACCATGAGCTCTGGGTAAGTGTTGTTACTACCCAAAGAAGTTCCTTGTGTACATTCAGGTCCAGCTTCTACCCCAGGCTCCAGGTACTGCTCTGGTGCAACTGCAGGAGAGAGGACAGTGCAAAGTATTCAAGCCAACTGAAGTGTCTCTGGAAAAGTTGGCTTTGTTGGGTTTAATATTATATTCAATGAACCTATTGCTCCAGGGACATGTCAGAGGAGACTGAAGTCTCCTGTTTAGCAACAGGTCTACTATTAAACAGATTTAAACTGACAACAGATTTCACATTGGTTTGCTAACTATTGTCAGCTGACAAACACTATGGAATATTCTATTACTTAGATAATTTAAGATATTAAAACTTAAAATATTTCTGACAAGGGCAAGAGCAGACTTAGTCTGCACAACAGATAATTTAGTTTACACTATAAAATTTTCTTATTGGATCACTAGTAAAATAACTGCCATAAGTTAATTAACAGGGCTTTTTGGAAGGGCTTTTCGTTGGTGGTTTGTGGGCCAGGGCTGTTACTTTAAGCTTTTAACACAACAAAACCAATACACCTACAAGTCCTAAAGCAATAACTTGAAAGTGGCCTGGAATACCTGGCCATGTGCATACGAGCACCAGGACCCTCTGGAACTCCTTGCCCCCACTCCCCCTCGCTTTTGGGGATCCCTCAGGGTGCTCACCGGGCAGCCACAGTCCCCGTGGGACCACCCACTCCCCGCAGACTGCTCCAGCACTGACCCAACACCCCGTTCTCCCCCAGAGCCACCCGTGCGGACACAGCTCCGAGGGGGCTGCCCTTGACTCAGCACGAGTGTATTTCCAGCGATCCCTGTCTAGATGTGCGAGCAGAGCCGGGCACCACCGGGGCGGCGCTGCCAGCGCGACCTCGGCCGGCCCCGGCCCCGCATTCCCGACGGACCGGCTGCTCCCCGGGACACGGGGGGACCCTGAGGGCACTGGGGGGTCCCTGAGGAGGTCCGGAGCGTCCCTGAGGGCACAGAGGACCCCTCAGGGGGGTTTCTCCTCACGGGTGTCCCTGAGGGTATATGGGGGTCCCTCAGTGGTGTCCCCAGGGGCACAGGGAGTGTCCGGAGTGTCCCCAGCCCGGCCTTCGCCTCGGGCACGGCGAGCCGGGCGGT
>VXAU01002385.1:329050-396809 GCA_013399695.1 Formicarius rufipectus | reverse complement strand
CGGCGGCCCGCCCGCCAGGGCGGGCGGGGATGGTGCTGAGGGCGGCGGTGATGGTGGTGCCGGGGGCGATGCGGCCGGGCCGGGCCGCGCTCGGGCCCCGCCGGGAGCTGCGGGCGGCGAACGGGCCCCGCGCGCGCACGTGACGACGGTGGGAGGGGCGGGACCGCGCGCGTGACATCACTGCTCGGAGGCCACGCCTCCTCAGCGGGATGACGTCACCACACATACTACCTTATCGTCGTGACGTCACAGATGTAAACTCATCCTCGTGTGTACAGTGACGTCACATCGAACGAAATACCGCTGCGCCGTGACGTCACAGAGGGCAACCCCGCCTCTCTCATGCAGTGACGTCACTGCACACAAAACCCCACCTTGCCATGACATCACCGAGGGCAGCCCCGCCTGTGCCCAGTGACGTCATCACACAAAATACCGCCTCGCTGTGACGTCACCGAGGCAGCCTTGCCTGGCACTGTCCTGGCACTGCCCTGTCACTGTCCTGGCACTGCCCTGTCACTGTCCCAGCACAGCCCTGGCACTGTCCTGGCACGGTCCCGGCACTGTCCCAGCACTGTCCTGGCACTGTCCTCGTGGCATCCACAGCATGGAAATGGCCCTTCTCCCTCCCCAGTGCCCAAGGATTCCAGACATGCCAAGCTCTTGTTTATGCTCCTCTGTTTTTATATTGATATCAAGAGCAGAGGAAATATCTCAGTTATTTGACTAATCCAACCAAAACTAATCCCAAGTGCTGTTTCCATAGTCAAAGGCTGCAGCTTTGCCCTGGTTCTCTGAGTGCTCTGGGCACTGCTCAGACACTGGCACTGCCAGGTGAGGGATCCCCAGACTGCCCGAAGGTGGCTCAGCAATCATCTTGAGAAGTATTTGTATTTAAGGGACACACGACACGGGGTTTTTAAAACTCACACTCGCCTAAATACAGTGGAAGAATTTTGGCCCAGTGCAAAGTTTCACACTCTTCTGTAAGACAGATGCCATGCATTTATACCCTGTGGGTGAATCAGTCAGGCCATTTACAAATGTTTGGCTTTTCACAAAAAAAGTCTTGAAGAAAACAGTAAAGTCTACAAAGTACTCTGGGCCTGCATGTTTTCGGTACACGAGTTTTCCATTGTCCTTGACCAAGGCTTGAACATGCAGCCTCAGGGCTGAAATTCAGATCCAGACAAGAACTTCACTCCTGCCTCATGGCACAACCCAAACGTCCCAGCCCCAAATCTGCCTTGGGCTGGAGTTTATCATGTGAGTGAGCACATTCCCAGCATTTAGACTTCAGCCTACTCAGAGGAACAAGCAGGTTTATGGGTTAAAAGTAAGAGGTGAAGCAATGCCTGGGTCCACAGTGGGGTCAGTGCCCTGTGGGAGTGCCTGCCCTGGATCCTCAGTCTCCAAAGGACCTTTTAGGACCTGATGTTTCTTTTTGAGGTGATGGTGATAAACCCTGAGGTTCTATAAAGAGTGGTTCCTGTAAGTGATCCATGTGCTCCACAGGTAATGATTTACTAAAACAGAGTCAGTGAGGAGGACAAGGGTGATGGGATCCCTTGTAAATGGAGTTTGCTAAAACCAAGGAATGAACAGAGCATGAAGTGCAAATAGGATCTGAGGGGAAGTTACAGCTCTGACCGCCTGGTCCTCAAACCTCCTGGGGTCCTGAGGACCCTAAATCATCACTGAGATTCTACAGAGTTACTTTTTGGAATGACATAGAATATATACCCAAGATCCAGGCAGCAGTATGGATTTGCTGTTGTAAATGAATCCAGGATGCTGGGCCTGTAACATGGTGACTAAATGAAGAGTTTTCTCTCAAGTGTAAAGTCATCAGATCGTGCAAATGAATGTGAGAATAATAAAATCTGGAGGAATGACTCAGGAGGGAGCTGGTAACCACTGTGGGTTATCAGGACACAGATGACTCTATTAACACATCCCCTTTGTTTGCTCAAGGTATTGATTCACTCTTCGCAGGCCCACCTTGTTTATAATGCCTCTCACCAGCCAAAAAAGCCCTCTGACATTATCACAATGACAGAAACGTCCAAGTAGGTGTAAACATTGAGAAATACATCTGTGGCACCTGATAACGTCAACACAACCTGCTGTAAGGACCTCTTTGGCAAAGCTTCCAGCTCAGCACAACAGTGGCACACTGCAAATATGCCAGGAGTCCCAGGGAAAACTGGGCCAAACAGTCTCCTTTACAACATAAACTACAAAGGCACAAAGACAGGTGGTTGAGGAGAGAAGCAGCTGTGCCTTCTGGGCACAGAGAAGGAGAAAAAATCAGTTTAAGCCACTGGAGCACATAGGGACCTTCAGAACATGCATGTGGGAAGGATGTCCTTTCCCTTTGTTTTATTCTGTTGCTGTTCCTTTGCTCTTTCCTTGCCCTGAAACTGGGCACAGTGAAGACTCTCCTGCTGCTGCCCACTGGTGCCAGGGCAGTGGGAGTGTCTGGGTGGGAGCAAGAGCAGCTGCCAGACAGAAGAGAGAGCCAGCCCCTGTTTGGGTGCCAGCCCCTGTTTGGGTGCCAGCCCCTGTTTGGGTGCCAGCCCATGTCCTGGGTGCCAGCCCATGCCCTGGGTACCAGCCCACGCAGGGGTGTGTGGCAGGCGTAGGCTAAAGACAGCCACTCATCAAAGAGCTTCCCAGAACAGCCTCGGGACAGGGGTTTGCAGCAGGACTGTGTGATCTGAGACGGGGGAAGGACGTGTCTGGAGCTGTGCTGTTCTAAACACAGCCCTGGAGTCGGTTCACTGAGGGGAATGGCAGGTCATGTTACAGTCATCAGCATTAAAGCCCTAAGGCCTGATTGTCACCGTCGCTATTTCCTCGTTGGCCAGGATGGGGCAGGCCAGAGGAAGGTCAGCAAAGTTTATACTGTTCATCATTTCAGGGTGATATGCCCTCTGCAGCCCGCAGCCCATGCAAACGCAAAGATGGGCAGGAGTATAAAATAGCCATAAGGGCAGACTGCAACCCAGCATGTCCCTGTCTGCCCTGTGTAAGAATTACCAGGTCTATGATGACAACTTTAAATACTCGATTTCTACAGAAGCATGTTCACTCACTTTATGCCCCTTGGTACTGCCAGAAACACATGGAATGACAGAATCACAAAATGTTAAGGGTTGGAAGGGACCTTAAAGACCATCTAGTCCCAAACACCCTACCATAAGCAGGGACACCTTCCACTAGAACAGGCTGCTCAAGACCTTATCCAGCCTGGCCCCTTCCAGGGAAAGGGCATCCAAAACCTCCCTGGGCAACATGCAGCAACCATTGAAGTTTGGGACCTGATCTCTTGTAACCCATGTGGAAGCAATTCAGGAGGTGTCTGTCTGTGGGCAGCAGAGCTGACAGTCACCACATCTACAGCCCAGCAATTTAAGTGCTCACAGATCTCAGTTACATTTGATACAGTGCACCAGCTAATGTGGGTTCCTCAGGCAAGAGAAACTGTGCAAACTTCCCACATTGTCCACCTGTGCAAACTCCCCACACTGTCCACCTGTGCCCACTCCCCTGCTTAGCGTACAAACCCTCGTACCCCAATTCCTCCAATCTCCAAGCTGCTGAGAGCTCATACATCCTTAGTAAAGTAGCTACAGGTTTTTTACGGAGCCCACTGCCCCTAGAGAATAGCAGCTAACGGGGAGGACTCTCCCGTAACACAAAGCACGGGTCGGGACCGGTATTTTGGTTCCAGGCGTTCCTTTTGCGGCGTTTGTCGCCGCTCCGGCGCGCCCGCTGCGCTCTCTGCCGGGAGCCGCGGGGCAGCACACGGCGATGCTGCCGCTGCCACCTCCCCAGGGCGACAGCCGGGACCGGAGTGGGACAGGAATGCTCTGCCGTCACCAAACCCGAGCTGAGCAGCGGGGCTGATCGACAGCTCGTGGTTTTCTGAGTTACCAGGCGAGCAGTTATCCCGGTGCAATGTCCTGTTTGCAGGACCTTTCCAGGATCTTACCGTGCTGGCAGCACTGTCCTGTTTGCAGGATCTTACCGTGCTGGCAGCACTGTCCTGTTTGCAGAATCTTACCGTGCTGGCAGCACTGTCCTGTTTGCAGGATCTTACCGTGCTGGCAGCACTGTCCTGTTTGCAGGATCTTACCGTGCTGGCAGCACTGTCCTGTTTGCAGGATCTTACCGTGCTGACAGCACTGTCCTGTTTGCAGAATGTTACCAGGATCTTACCGTGCTGGCAGCACTGTCCTGTTTGCAGGACCTTACCAAGCTGGCAGCAATGTCCTGTTTGCAGGATCTTACCAGGACCTTACCGTGCCGGCAGCACAGGGTACAGTAAAAGGCGCCGCTGAAGAGCCTGACTCGGCTTCCAGCTGCTGAGGGCAGGGCAGCCTCAGGTGCTGCACACTTCTTCGCCCTGTTTGGCACAGGCAGAGCAGCAGCTCTCGGCTCCAGACATCCACGCCACCTGCTCCTGCGTGGACCAGACCCATTCCTGCAGCAGGGTCTGCACGGGGGGCGGAGGACGCTGTGCACATTCCCTGGAGCTGACTTCGGCGGTGGGGCTGGTGGCCGTGCAGGCTGCGGGGGGCTCACAGCCCTGCCGGCCTCAGCCCCTCAGCCCCCGGCAGAGAGCGCTGCGAGAGCAGCGTTAGCAGCGGAGCCACCTCGGAGCACGCAAGGTTTGATCTCGAACAGATCCCGTGCAGTCTCTCACTGCACCTCCCGTTTTTTGTCTGTATATGCCTATCACCCGCTCTGGACACTTTGAAGATGCTCCTGTCTTGTGGCTCCTGTTCCTCTTCGCCAAACACATCTCCGAGGGCAGATCAGTTCTAAGTCTCTCAGGCATTGCTGACTTTTTCTGAAGCCCTGGAACACAGAGCCACGGGCACTGTTTGGGCTCCTCACTTGTTTGATCAGGACAGCAGAAGTGCTACCTACTCCTGGCCATCATAACCTTGATTTTCATCTCCCTCATGCAGGTGGAAAGAGAGGGGGTGTTTCCTTGGACCTGTTCACTCAGCAGCTGTGTAGATGGGCTGCTCTGGAGTGCTCCTCCTTCCTCACCACAATTTTCTGATATTGATCTCAAACTGGGAAAAGCATTGATGGTCCAGTCCCCTAAACAGCTTCACATGTCCAGTGGGATATTGTTGGAGAATCCATCTCTTTCTTGCTTCAGCCATCCATGGAATTTGAGCTCCTGGGGTACCACACAGTGTGGTGTGCCTGTCCCTCTGGCACAGGGGGCACTTCACCTGTGGGAGCAGAGACAGGGAGTGGGGCAGAGCGTGGGGTGCAGGGGATGTGGGGCCAGGCAGGGCAATCACAGTTTTTATGGTCATGCTGTGAGCCTATCAAAGCACCAGGAGAGTGCTTTGGGAAAACACTGTGTTCCAGACACTGTTGTTACAGCATGTGGAGTATTTCTAGGGAATTTCAGGGGGATAAATGTGCTCAGAAGCATTGTGGCCTCCACAGATCAGACACCACAGGAGCCACATCAGGGGAAGTTCCTAAATTACTCTCCTGCCAGTACAGAATGAACCCAACCAGGAAAGGGTTGAGCCAGCTATTCCTGGGACTTGTTTTGTCTGGTGGCTTCCTACAAAGTGGAGCAAGGACTCACCAGCTTGTTCCACATCATTAACAGCTGGCAGCTTCCCAACCATTACCAGCCTAGTCTGGATCTCACCCAGCATCTTTGAGATGAAAGACATTGCAGCACCACTGCACTCACTGTTTTACATCCCAATCCAGCTCCCACTGAAGTCAGTTACTCTTTTTTCCCTGAGTGCAGCTGGAGCTGAGTCTGACATCCCTGTAACAGATCTGTCTCAAGTCCTCAGACTGGTGAAATCTTGCTAAAATAGCCCAACACCACAGGTAGATGGAGGCCTGCAGCCCTGCTATTTTCTGGCATCAAACTAAAAACAGCAACACAGTCAAGCCAGAGCATGAGGAATTACATGTCTTCCCTGAAACCACTGAAGGCTGGAACTTAGAGCAGCCAAAGCACCTGGTGAAAGGAATCTCGAAGGCTGCTCAAGTGTGTGTCAGTGGGAGGCTGATACTCTTTCCAAAGTGCATCCCTGCCAGGAGCACGATCAAAGACATCACTCTGGTGGTGATGATCACACCCATAGCACTTGTCTGCCCTAAGAACAGCCAAGGTCATGCCTCACATTTTGGGAGCAGCCTTGGGAAAAGGTATCCAAAAGGGCATCCAAGTCAGAGTGAAGACTTTGCAGTACCCAAGGACATAATGAAGAGTCACATCACCTGGCTATTCTGTCAGCAAAATTTTGTTGGGAGTACTTCCAGTGATTTAATGGACATCCTGAAGGCCCTGAATACCTTCTCCCTGTCTCATTCTGCAGTGAGGGATTATTGACTCCTCCTGCTTTCCATGTGGGAAGCTGAAGCACAAGGACAGTGGGCACAAAGTGAGCAAGCAGGGATGAGGCCAGGGCAGAGACTGCCTTGCCCAAAGGTCAGCAGTTTCTGTCACAACATGTACTCCCTTAGTCAGCTGTGCTTGGATGCTGCAGGTGGAGGACCTGGGTTGTGGCAAGATTTGACCTCTGTTTCTAAACATGTTGTCATGGCTAAAATAGGTTTAGTTCCACCTTCAGGGCCAGGACACCAAGGAGCAGCTGCTTGGTCATTCTGTCACTGCAGGCTGACCCACCACGGGGGCATCAGCCTGGCAGCACAAGAACAAGACAGGCATTCAAGGGAGTAGGAAACTGAGCAAAATTTTAACTGGCAGAAGACATTTTTTCCACAGTAACATGGAACTGGATTCAGGATCTTGAGGTAGGACAATGCCACCAAGGTCAAGAATTCAGTCTTTTGGTTTTTTCTCTAGAAAAACAGGAGTAGTCAGTGGGAATGAGTGACTGAGAGCCCTGAGAGCCCGTGGTTATTGGGAGGCTGTGCAGAGCTGGCCTGGATCCCTGCTGGCTCAGAGAGACCCCACCACTGACCATGGGAAGGCCAGGTCTGATTCTGCTGGAACACCAGCAGACACTGGTGGCCTCAGCCAGTGGCAGGGGTGACCTGTAGTACAGTGCTGAGACACCTCAATAGTTTTCCCTCCAGAGGATACATGAAGGTCCCAGAGGTCTGTGAGGAGTATCAGGAGCACATGAGGGTCCTTTTCCAAGAGTCAGCATTATTGAAGTGCACTGGGTGAGCAGAGCTACTCCAGCCTTGGCAGTTCAGTGAAAACACAGCCTAAACAGCCAAATATAGGGTATACAGCCAAATACAGGCAGAAAGGATCCTGATTGCTGGAGAATGAAAATGGGATCAATGGAAAAGAGGAGCAGCAGCATCCCTCTCTGTGAACCCACCTCCCTCCATCCTCACAGCAAGCTTCTCTGCAGGCAAGGCTGGGATTAATAGGAAACATATGGGGGGAGAGTGTGAGATGCAGGGCCCCAGGATGAGCAGCTGGAGCACCACGGAGCTACCTGGACCCCAGTCAGGAGTGAGCTCAGGGATCAAACATCCTGTGAATGGGGAGTGGGCTGGGTGGGGAACTTCAAAGGTACAGGGTCCAGTTCAGGGCTTCCCACCCTCCCAGGGCAGCATGCCAGTTTGAGAGGAGCATTCCAGTCCCAGCACAGCAAAGCAGGAGAGTCACTAACCATAGTCTGCATCTTCCACTCATCCCTTTGCCTTCCTCCCAAATTAAACTGCCAGAACTACACCAGCCATTGGTCCTTGCTGAGGTCTAAAGACAATGCTGTAATGCAAGAGAACAGTATATTGTTAGACAGCAGAATGAGAGTTGCTTCCAGTTTGGACCCCAATATCACGGGGACAGCCTGCAAGACCTACAGGCTTTTGTCATCCCCCAACTGCAATTACAGCAGAAACACGGGGAGGAAAACCTTCAGTGTGACTCTGAATATCTTTGTTTCCTATGTTTGTTCTTCTTTGCAGTTTAACTAACAAAATACCTGCAAGAATGAAAAGAAATATCCTTCATCTCAACAATACTTCTCACCTCCCTGGATTTGCACATCATCAAATCGTTCAATCTTTCCCTTAGAAATAAAGAGTGTGTTTTTTAAAGAGGAATTAAGTAATTTAAGCGAGGGTGGAATGCACAGGAGACAAGCTCAGTTACCAAATGCTCTGCTCTTTTATTAGCTAACATCAGCACAAAGTGCTCAGGAAAATGGCTGCCCAGCCCATCGGTTTTATTACCCTCCACATGTGCTTTTTTATTATCATTAGTTTAGCTTTAAACAATCCTTTCCAACCTTTCCTGTGTCTTGATCTTTGCTGTCCTCACTCCAGAATTAAGTAACAAGGTTGTAACCAAGCATTTTCCATTCCTTACTGTACAGGGTTCGTTGGGTTATTCCAGGACTACTTCCTTTTCCTCATCCCTGACATGCTGATCCTGCCATGAAGCCCATGCAGAGACCCCCTAAAATTACAGCTCCAACTACAACAGTAAAGCTCTGGGTGACCTTCACATTTATCTCAGTAATCTTCTGTCCAGCATGGCTTTAAAGAGATTTGGTCTAACAGCCCAAGATTTGGATTAAGTTTTAGAGAAACAAAAGCAGTAATTGCTACAATTTGAACATATTTTTTCTTGGGTTTGTTTTTTCGTTTAGTGGATGAGAATTTCCATTTAAATGTGCTCTACACTGCTACAATCTGGATGCAGGAACAATGAGCCAACATGGTTCTTGCAATACAGCAATAAACCCCTCAAGGATTGTGTGTCCTATTGTTGCAGCTTTATGGGCCCTGCCTCTTTTTCTATAAATTTTACACTGTCCATTATCAAATCCTTCCAGAAACTCCTCACCCACTTTTCCCAAGAACTTTGGAACAACCTGCAATGCCCTCTAACATCTCAGGGTTTCTCTGGGGACCAAATCTGGACACAAGGATCTTCCAGAGCTCAGTCCTTTCCCTTTTTCCTGCTGCTGAAGGGCTGCTTCAGTGTCATTGGTGCAGGAGCTTCCTCAGTCCCATCCAGCCCACTCAGTGATGCCCACACAGGGATCCTGTTGAGCTGTGTGTCCTGAAAGAGCTGTGCTCCTTCCCTGGCAGCCAGGACTCTGTCAGAGGGGGCTCTGCACTGTCTGTCAGACCTCGCATGGTGTGTGTTGGGCATGCAGGACTTGGGAGTTCTTGCTCTGCTGGGGCCACCAGCCTGGGATGTGCTTCCTCCTGAGACGGGTCCTGCTGACACTCTAAAGGAACTGGGTTATTTTGGCTCCACTTTGTTGACCACAACCAGGGCTTATGCTGGTGGCTGAGAAGTTCTGCCCAAGCCAGTGCCCTGCCCTGCCCTGGGCAGATGGCTGAGGGTGCTGGTGGAAGGGCAGAGATCAGAGTGGGAGGAATCAGAGCTGTGCAAAAATGCAGACAGATGCTGAATTCCTGCCTGCTGTGATTCCTCAGGAGAAGAGTGCTGTGCTGTAGGCACAGGGACAAGGTGTGAGGAGACAGCATATAGGGAATGGGGGAGCCTCTCCCACCAGGAATATGTGCTTTGTACCCTCCACTTCTCTGCTTTTCAGCCAGCCAGCAAAATGAAAAACATGTGAGGGGTGGAGCAGGAGGGCAGGGATTTATGGGTTGTTTTATAGGAGATGATATAAAACACTTTTATGTCAAGTTCTCTGTTGTGTTAATTTCCTTTCTCCCTCTCTTGCTCTTTACTTAACCACATGAGGGAGAGACAGAGCAGGGCAGATCCAGGCTCTCTGCAGCTGCCACATGAATGCACCTCCAGAATGCCTGTGCTCAGTGGCCAGCCCACCCCCTCTGTTACTGGGCCATTTATTGTGCCTTATGGGACATGAAACCTGGAGCCAGGTGATGTCTCTGTGCTGTGGGCACTTCAGTCTGGCTGGTTCACCAGCTCTTCCAGCAGCTGTGCTGAAATGTGCCCTGAATGCCCCTGGACTTGTGGTATCTTTTTATCTGATCCTCAGGATTCCACTGCAGTTTTAGTCCCATTGTCAAGACCTACATGGTTCTCAGTCTAAGGAGTAAGGCAGGCAAAAGAAGTAGAATTATTACTATTTTATGGATGTATAGAGACGCCTGGGGGAGTTGGTAAGTGGCTGACTGCAGGATATGTTGGTGTGTGATCTTATTGTGTGTTGGCTACTGTGAGAAACAGGTGGCTCATTGGCAAATGTCATTGTTTGATGTAGTTCTCACTTCTTTGTCATCTCTGACTGAAACAGTGAGGAAATGCAAGGGATGAGAATGGGTTAAGAGGGAAGGGGAGGCAACACAGGCAGATTTAAAAAAATAAATTAGTCACTGCATTCAAGGCAAATGGCAGCCTGTTGATATATCCCACCCAAAGAGGACTGAAAAAGTGACCTCATGTTCTTGTCAAATGCAGCCCCATCCCTCCCATGACTACCTAATGCTGCAGCTCCATCTGTCTGGGAGTAAGTCCTCACCAGGGCCAGCTTTACCATGGAGACAGAGCAGTGCTCCTCATTTGTAATGCCTCTATTATTCAACCTGCCCTGCTCAAGGCATTTTCCAGTAAATGTAGGAACAGCAAACAATTACTAAGTCCTGCACTGTCACATGGACATGATGCAGACTGGTTGAGTGCTTAGGTACAAGTTCATGTCATGCTTTACATGCTGTGCAAACCCCTGGGTTCGTCTCGATATGGTTCTTGTGCCAGCAGACCTTGTGCTGGACCTGGATCCCCCTGTGCTGGGGGCTGTGCCCAGGAACACTGGGGCATCTCTGCTTTGGCTTGGTTGTCCAGATCATGCACAGTGTCCTTGGGAAATGCAGTCCAGCCAGGCAGGGCAGATGCAGCAAATCCCTGCAGGACCTCCTGTGTCCTCTGCACCCCGTGAGCTGTACCAGGGCTGACCACGGATTATCACCTGGGCACGGAGGGCAGAGCTGTGGAAAGTCCTGGTTGCTCTTGTTCAGGAGCACAGGCAGACAACACGAGGGGGGAAGGCTGCCACTTTCTCCACAGGTGGCTGCTCTTTCCTCCCTCCCGTTTCTGAGGTGTCTAAAAACCCAAGGGCAGCTTTCTGCTTCCTGGGTTCAAGCCAAACTTTAATCACAGCAAAGCAAGATGCAAGTCCTGGCTGGGCCATGCTCGGAGTACCCGGGCTAATTCCGTGCAGAACAAGGTCATTCTCTGCCCCAGCTACTCACACATCCCCAGCCACAGTACTGGGCCAGCACTGGCTGGGCTGTAACTTGCCCTAATGCTTTCTCTTTCTTTAGCCATGAGTTTCAAAGGTGAATCACAAAAGTAACCTCTCATTGACCAAAGTCTAGCAACTGCTTTGGAGCACGAGACCCAGATTGCTGCTCAGAGACTCTGAGGAGTGTGCCAAGAGGTACTGCCTCAAGGATCCTTGAGAAACAGCCCCTGTGTAAATCTTTCCTCTTGGATGTGTTTTGTGGAGCCATCCAGAGGCTCACCAAAGCCAAAGACACCACAGAGAGGTGGCAGGCAGTAGCAGGTGACTGGATGTGATGGCTCAGGAGGCCACCTGAAAGGACCAGGACACCACAGCCTCTGCCTGGGTACAGTTTGTCAGGAACTCTGAGCGCAGGTTGGGCTTCAGCCAATTTGGCTTGCACAAGTAGCTTTTCACTGAGGGTTTTATGGGGCTCTCTGGGAGCAGGGGCAGTGGCAGCCCCCCTCTCCTCCTGCCTCATCACCCTGATGTTAAGCTATTTTACAATTATTATCTGAAGTCAGTGTTTAGCTGTTGCCCAGGTAACAGCTCAAACATGCCTCACCTCGTGGCCTCCCCGCAGCTTCACATGGCTGCTGCAGAGCTGGGAAGCAGACCTGGTGCCAGGCACTGAGGAAATGAGCTTTGCAGCCTCCCCAGGACATCCCAGAATATTGGAGAGCTCGGAGGAGAAACATCCCCAGCCAGATTCCTGGGCAGGCACCTCATTCAGCACACAGTGCCTGACACAAAATCCACAGCATCCCCCCCACCCCTCACACCCTTTGCTTTCCCAAACATGTGCAAAGCCACGAGGCAAAGGCAGCCCAGCTCACACCACTCCCTCTGGAAGCTCTCCCTGCTGCAGAGGGATGTATCCTCTGGGAAAGTGCATGCTCTGACACACACTGGGAGCACCCACAGCCAGACAAACAGTCCTGCAGAACATGCTCTGCCCTCCTGAGCCACAGCCTGAGCTGGAGACGAGAACTGCACACACGGAGCCTCTCTGTCCATGCAAGGGGTTAAGGAGCTGGAAGGAAGGCTGTGGCAGGCACTCAGCAACCCCACACTGCTAATGCAGGATTAATAATTCAGGCAACTTCAACAGGGAGTATCATCTGAGTAAAGAGGGCAGTATTAAGCCTCGTGTGCCTCTTCTAACAGCCTTTGTATCAAAAGGGCTCACCTCCTAAAAGCCAGAGCACAGTTCTAGCAGTGTTGCTGCTTGGTGTATCGTGACCACAGCTTTCCCTTTCCAAGGTCTGCTGAAGTTAACTGCATCCAATAAATCATCAGGGACTCCTCAGGGACTGACTGGCAGCTCTGTGCTCCCTGCAGTTTGTGGCCCTGCCTGCCTACATGCCACAACCACAGCGAGATGTTCCACATTCGCAGTCAAGCCACAAAAAGTCTGTCCCAGTTCCCTATTCCTTCAGGGGATGCTGTGGCCTTTGTGGGAGAGGAGCAGTGCTGTGTAGCAATAAGGCAGCATAAGGAGTCAAGGAGGCTCTCACATGCTGCTGACTAAGGTTATGGTCCAGTGAGATTTCATCAATGTTGGCCCAAAATGTATTTACAGCCAGTGCTCCGACGTGAGATGTGATCCTCACTTCTGTCATTCATCCATCATGGAACAGCCCCATGATATGCCAAGAGTGTTCTCAGCCTCCAAACAAAACCCAGGAATGGGAAGGAGTTCACACAGTCTCCCTTGCATAGCTACAGACAATCTGGCCTGAAGTGGTTCACTGTCCTTAGTCAAAATACATATTATTACTCTCATGTTGCATGGGAAAATACATCAGCTTTGCTCGTGACTCTGTATTTACTAGCAGAGGTTTCTGCTGCAGCTCTATCAGCATGACTGTAAGAGGCAGCTCCTGCTTGTTTGTTCTTTCTGCCCAGCTCAGTCTTGCAGCATTTGCCACCCCTCTGCTACCTCAGTCTGCCTTACCAGCCCCAGCCCAGCCTCAGCTTGGGTATGTGTGTGCTGGTGAAGGTGAGTCTGGGATGTTTCGGACCTCTTGCACTCAATGGTGCATTGAAGCACATCAGGAAAGGATAAGGTCAGGTATTTCCTTTGGGCTGGGTGCCCAGTAGCTTTGGAGCAGAGAGTTTCCAAGGCCCCTTTGGAAAGTGGGGGCCAGTGCTACTCTGGCATGGCAGGAGGAGAGCAGTCTCTTGCCAAGGCCCCTCTGGACCCCTGATCAAACACTTTGGGGCACCCTCTTTGAGCCCACAGATGAAATCATTCCTCTCCTGAATTTGGGTGCCCAATGCCAAGTTTAGAGCCAGTCTAGACACAGTAGCATATTTATAACCTTGGCACATGACGTGGCAGGCAGTGGGGTATAAACAACATTCAAAAATGATGAGGCTCAGTGTTATTTATACACTGAAGTGCTCAGTGCAGGTACACAGCCCTGAGGGCAGAATTCACAACCTGCTGGAGATAGGAAGAAGCTGCCCTATCAGTGGGAGTGGGGCTTTTGAGAATGAAACACAACAGCAGCCAAGACAACCGTCTAATCCCATATCTGAGCTCCACTGACCACATCTCACTGGGAATTTTCAGTGCTCAGGAATAAATTTGATTTTGTCTCTTGCCACAAGAGATGAAAAGAGTGAGGAGCAGCTGAATGGCTCAGCCATTGCCTGAGATGTAGGCAAATCTCCATTCTGTCACAACAGCAAAAATATCCATATTCAGCAGGTAAAATTCACAGTGAAACTACTGACAGCGTGACATGACTGAGTGGCAGCAACTCTCTCACAAATCTAAGAACTGAGTCATGACAGTAACAGAAGTCCCCATCTGTACCACACCTTGAGTACAAAAGAATATGAGTGCAGTGAGCCTGCAGCTGCTCAGGGGTGAGGAGGGAGTGGGGCATTACTGGATACACAATCTCTGCAGCTCCTTGCAATTAATTCAGGTTTATGCAACATGGGTGCAGTCCACTGTTAAGCAACGTTTGGGTGACATTGTCCTCAGCTGACAATGTCAGATAAAGATCTAGTTGAGAAAACAGAAGAGTTACAGAATGATTTGTTCCAGAATATTGGCCTGTTTATGGATAAAACTGATTTAGTGGAGGGTTAATATCTATGGATCTCTTTGATCTCTTGGGCTGAAATGAGGTGTAAGAACAATTTTTGGCCTGGGAACCTGAGCTTTCAACCATCTCTCTGGTTTCCTTGTGGAAACTGCACCCCTGGAGTAGGCTCACAGGATGATTTTGATTCCATCTTGGCATTGGTACAGGAATCAGGCAGGATTTTGAACTGCTGGTGCTTCTCAGCAGACAGTGGCTCTGTGGTGCATTATGAGCGTGGCTAAGCCGTGTCTGGTGTCTGTGAACATCCAGGCTCCTGAGCAGGGACACCCTGAGACAGGCTGCAGGAGACAGCAGGCAAGGTGGTGAGATCAGGTCACTGATAACAGGATGAAGGAAGTTTCCATGTCAAATCTTCCCTTAGCCCTTCGGGGAAAGGAGTGCCACATCAAGAGCTGGACACGACTGCTCTTCCCTCTCCTCTTGCTACACAGGGTTTTGGGTTACTGCCTCTGGGAGGGGAGAACCGGTTCTGCAGGGGATGGTGGGGGAGCAGCAGGGGAAGAGTGAGGTTGGACTCCTGTGGCAATAAATGCCCATCTGTGTCCTTTGTGTGACTTGCATGTCATGAAACACCTCACCCTTCCACCCGGAAAGACATTTTTACAGACATAATTGGCTTAATAACAGCTTGCAGAAACACGGTACTTTCTCCTGGGAATCCCACGCACCGGGCAAGCACCTGACCTACAAACCTCAGCCCTGAACACAGAGATGTCACTGTCACTCAGAGATGGATTATCCCCACAGAAAGCATACTGCCCAAATGTTGGCTCATCCTAGAAGTCAGAGAAAGGTCAAGGAGTTGAACCCTCCAGTGCTTTCACTGGGAAAATGTTCCTTCCCCTTAGCAGATTTTTAGGGAGGCATGGATGCCAGGGCTCTCTGCTTTCAGGTATCTGCTGCTTTCTTTTAATAAAGTCAATTTGGGCTTTGGAGAGAGAGGGACAGACAACACAGTCCCGTGACTTGCAGATCTCAGAACCCTTCAGGTGTGAGGTCTCACCACCAGCAATCAGTGCTGTGATTTGTCATCAAGGCCTCTTCTTTCTCTTGTGCCCATCTGACCTGGGAGTAATTTTGTCAGCCCAGGCACTTGAACTGGAATTAGACAGAGAAAGAAGTGGGCAGCACAGTGACCCAAGCTGAGGAAGCCTGCACGTGCAATGCTCTGGTGTATGCTGCTCCCAGTCCTTCCTGGGGAGCAGAGGAATCACTAAGCACACCTGGAATCCACACGGACTGAGTGTCCCCACTGCTCCTTCCCACTCCCTCAGCAGCAGGACAGCAGCTGGCTTCAAGGCTTTAAAGATGAGAGGCCTGACAAAAGCACCCAGCCCCTTCGTGCAGGGGGATGGGTGGGGGAAGGTCCTTGCAGCTGCAGCAAGAGCTCAGTGCCAAGTCCAGGGAGGGTTCCCAGAGCCCTGTGCTGTGCAGCCTCCATTCAGCTGGCTCTGCAGCTGTTTGGGCTTCCCTTGCTCCATCCAGGGATACCAGGGACACAACCTCCTCTCTCTGGGCTGTATTAAGCCCTTTCCTCATCCCTGGAGAACACTGAGCTGTCCTGCCTGCAGGGCCATCCCTCCCTGGCACCAATCCCTCAGCTCAGGTGACAGGTCCCATATGTATGCCCAAAGGCCCAGGCTTGCCTAAGAGCGTCAGAGCCAGATCCTGGGTGTGTCCATGCACGTTTTCCCTTCATCTCTCCCCAAAGCCTCCACACTTCCCCAGGCTCCCTGCTGCAGATCTGTATCACTGTGTTCTGTCTTGTTCCTAGGATTTATCTTCTCAGGAGCTTGTGGGGATTGCTGCAGTGACGCACTGGCTGGGGGTGATGTCATTACCCTCCCCACAGCTTCCAAGGCAGTTCTGAGTCACTCTCCTGCCACATGAGCAGTGCTCCTTGGCTGAATGGTAGAAACACCTTCCCCTCCCAGGGCAGCAGATGCTCGAGGACTGGGAGAGAACAGGCACTGGCCTGAGCCTGGCAGTGAGAAAGCCTGGTGGGTGTGCAGCCATCTCTTACCCACTCTGGGCTGGCAAAGCTTGGCTGGGTTCTTTCCTATTAGTTGTTATCTGTGAAATTAGAGTGTGATCTCCACTGGATTCCAGCGGCTCCACTGTCTTCTACTATGGCCTTTCACACGACTTCACTACTACAAAAGGATCTTGTTCTGTACTGGTGTAAATAGCTAACAGGAAAGTGGCACCCATATGGATATACAGTAGTTTTCAGGTCTGAGTACTTCCCAATTTCCCACTTTTTTCACAGCCAGGGACTTCCTACAAACTACATCAACATCACAGGAGGAGAAATTTGGGGGTAAGATGCAGCTCAGGAACAAGGAGGAACATCAGCGTTACAGTATGTAAGACTGATATGTAATTATGTGATGTAGCACAACTTTAGCAGTATGATAAGATTGCTAGGGAGTTCTTAGGACAGGGAAGGAAATGATACAAACTAGATGCAACACACTTTCTACTGTTAAAGACTCCTGAGAAATTCATATTCACACAAGAGCTTTACAAGTTGCTTTATGCAATTGCCTCTTGTCTCTCTTTTGTTTTTTTAGGAATTTTACATCTAAGCTTTGTACACTTCTCATTTCAGTGCTAGTTATCTGATGCCATAGGTAAACAGCCAGTAAATGGCACTGTAAAGCAAGAACACCCTTCTGCACTGTGGGCAATCTGCCTCTTTAGGTGGCTCTTGTGAAGTTCAAACCACATGTGGCCCTGACACCCAACAGAGCAGCAATGGCCCAGTGAGGCACTTTCTGTCTACTTTTCCACCTCAAGTGCTGCTCCCAGCCTAGTCAGGGAATGCCTCCCAAAAGCAGCAGTGTCATGGATCTGTCTGCTTTGGTGAAGAGCCATTGACACCCTATATTTAATTTCTCTGACCAGTGTGTGGGTAGCACAAGAGTCTGTTCTCTGATTCTGATCAGGTGTTGGACCATGGTCTCACTCACAGGGAAGAGTTCTTGGCAATTTGCTGATTCCTGTTGCAAAGACATGGCTTCTGAGCTGCTTTCCCTGCTGCTCGGTGTGCAGACACCAGCCATGGCCTCGTGATAAGGGACTCATTGTTATGAAGAGCAGTTATAAATAGCTATCAGCCACGGGTCACTGGGCCTGTGTTACTCACAGCAAATGTGTCAGCCAAAGTTCTTCCATCAGGAAACTGCATTTCCCACCCTTTGTCTGTCTCATACTCTCCTCCCTTCCTAGAGGTATCTGAGGTATTAACTCCTGTATCCCCAAACTATTTTCCTCTCCAATTCCTGTTCCCTTTCCTTTCTTCAGCAAGACAAGGAAAGAGTGACATACAGACACTCACTTTAATGATGACTTCGTTCATTGGGATCGTCTCCTGTCCTGACACTACAGTTTGGAAAGACAGAATAGGGAGGTTCCTGACCCTTTTGACAATAATTAGTGTTAATTAAGCAATCAAGAAGCTTCAGTCAGGTCATAATGGTGAGTCAGAGCAGAGAGAAGCATATAAGGGATGGAAAGTCACAACCCTGAGTTGGTCAGGACAAACTTCCCAAGTCTGGGGAAAAGACATACCAGAGACACCAGGGAAGGCACTGAGGAAAGGGCAATGCTGCATATGTGTCAAGTAGCCCTTTGTCACAGCCCGTGGGAACCTCAGTTGGGAAACTAAAATTAAGGTTAGGCCATTTTTAGGCAGCAGTGAAAAGGCTGGAAGGGCAAAGATGTTGGTCCCAAAGAGACAGCTGAGATTACAGAGAAACGAACGTTACACAATTGTCTTTTATAGACACCCAGGGGCAGGTGAAAGGGAGGGCAGGGTTGTTTTTCCCTGAAGTATCTATGCTAGCTATTCTCAGAAGTTACTGAGCAGAAGACTCAATTACACAAATTCCTAATATAGCAAGTTATATGATCATGGGCTAGTTTTTAAAAAATTTTGACTCACCCATTTGTCCATTTCTAATGGTAAAGGTCTTTACTCTGTGGAAACTTCCTAGCAGAACTTGAACTGACTCAAGGGAACATTTATTTTGGGAGACTGTCCTTTAAAAAGAAAACAGGGTGAAAAAAAAAAAAATCATCCCTGAGCACTATTCACGTTTATTCACGTCTGAAGTGAACTGCTTCCTGTGCAGACAGGGTAACACAGAAACCGGGCAACACCCAAAGCCAGGAGCACCGTGTCCCTCAGAGCAGAGCTCTGCACTGCAATTCAAGACACTGAGGCTCCATTCCTGACCCGACACTGGCCTTTTGTCTGCCATTCAATGAGTCCGTGCCTCAGTTTCCCTACTTCTGTAAGAGGCAGGGATACCGGTATCCTTAGAGGTCTGCTCCTGAATGATGCTAAAGAAGTGTTAAATAGCCCTTCCAGTGGCCTTGTCTAACCCAGCCACTGCTGATCCCTCTTCTAATGTGTTTGCCACACTTCACTCCTTCTAAGGATCCTGTACTTCGAACACTTTTCCTTAAAATAAAAGAGGGGGAAAAGCATCCTAATAAATAAACAAACCACATCACCATCAGCCAGGAAGAAAAAAACAAAAAAAAAATTGCAGACAGACTTATGTGGCTGGGTGACATCCTACCTCGAAAATTCCTAATTGCCCAAGATGTGTCTTGTGAATGGTTTTGTGTCATCGAGTGAGGGAGTGTTCAATTTGGGGAGCAGGGGGAGATGGAAACTGCATAGAAACGAACTCCTTTAGCTGGGGAGAAGGGGAAAGGCTGTGTAAAGAAGGCAGCCCTCCCTTCCTCAACCACATCCTCAGGAGGGCACAGCAGAGGTTGGGCTGACCCCGGTGTCTGGGCTGGCACGCCGAGGTGTGTGGTTTCAAATCCTGTCTGCCTCCGAGCCCTGCAGAGCAGCCCCGAGAGCCAGCAGAGAGGGGGGAAGCGGAGAGCAACCTCACCCCAAATCTCTTGAAAGGAAGTCAAAGGCCAGATGTGCCTTCCTCCTCCCCGCGGCTGCCGCAGCTGCCACAGCCCGTGGTTGTGGTTTGTCTGTCTGGAGCTCGAATGCGAGAGACTGAAAGTGCCTGGACTGGAAACTCCCCCCGGCTCTGAGGCTGCTCATCCGCAGCAGCACCTGGAGGCTCTCCCAGCCAGAGGTCCACCCCAAACCAGAGCTTGCCTTATTAGAAAAAAAAGAGTGCACTTTGGATTAGTTTTAAAAGAAATATGTCCGAAAACTTCGCTCCCTTCAGCCTTTACTCTGGGGCATGGGGAGGGTTTAAAGACATTTATGTAACAGAAAGAAAGATACCTTTTGGGTTTTGTCTTTATAGGTGGCCAACAGCTTTCACACAGAAGTGATATTCCATTTTCCACCCAAATGAAATATTTCTGGCAGGAGAGAAACTGAAATAATTCCCCACACCCTGCACAGCAGTCTCTTTTCTCTCGTTTTGCTGTACACAAACATTCCCACTCCCTTTGGTGAGGCAGGTGAATGAAAGAACTGTCTCAGTGAAAGAGAATACAAGTGCCTGTGCTTTGTTGTGGCTTAGAGCAATGAGGAGGTATTTTCTTAAAAGTTGGGAAGCTTTCTCTTGGCGTGATGTCCTGTGCAAGGGAGCACTCCAGAAACTTCAGAATATATGGAGTTAGGCGTGAAATGTGTATGTTTAGTAAATATTGTTATATCAAATTGTGTTTCTCCACATTGCCTCTCTCTAACTGACTGTGTATGTACCAAACAAAAAATAAATACAATTGTCTCTATGACAGAAAATAAATTGGAAGCAGCTAGAGCACAGCAAATGAGGCAGACCAGCTGCAGGGCATATTTTGGCCACTGCTGAATAGGTGGAGTGTGTAAGATGGGCCAGCAGTATACACATGGCTAACAACTGCTCACAGGTCTCCTGAGATCAGAGCACAGCAAGCAATCCAGAACATTCTGGAGAGTCTGCAGTAAAGAGGAACTAGAAGCAAGACATAAGCAATTTATCTAAAATATTGACAAGGCCCTGATAAGCCATATTAGTTCTTACCCTGCATGTAGAAAACTACATTTTTTCTGCTTGAGATATACAGAGGGCAGCATGAGGAGTCAGTGAAAACATGTGCAATGCCCGGGATAAAGAGCATGGTGATGTTATAGCAGTGTCCCTCTGTGCAGATTAGGGCCTCAGGGACATAATGGCCATTCTCTCCCTGGCACAGGTCACTGTCTCTCTGCCTTTTCTTTAATTGTGGTGTAATCCTGGTTAGTCCCAGCCTCTCCTTGCCCCTGCACAGGGCCGTGGGGGTAGCACAGGGCTGTCTGCCCCAGCGCTCTGAAGCACAGCCAGAGCAGGAGGAGGGAAAGATCTGCTGGCCCCTCTCCCTCAGGAAGCTGCTCCTCTCCCAGGGCAGACACAGCTGGGAGGTGCTGCAGGAGGAGGTCACCCTCTCCACATGTGCTGGGAAGAGGAGGGGGGCAGAGGAGTGCAGGGATCTGCACAGGGAGGAAGGGTATGGAGTGGGAAAGGGACATGGGGGAGGACAAAGCTAAGGGGGAGAGCAGGAAGAAGAGTGAATCCAACTGTTAGTACAAATTGCTTTAGAAGCTCTGAGATGAGCCAGTCTGAGGGACTGGATCAATTCCATCTGTGATATCAAGCCACTGATGTCAGCAGGCAGACACTATGTAGTTGGATTTGTTCCCTTCAGAAATACCTTCCTCTGGTAAAGCACAGACTTTGGCAGCCCCTTGGCCTGGCAGAGTGACCTTGGACACCCGTGTGCTGCCCTGCCTGGTGCACATGGCCAGGCTCATTCCTGCTGGACAGTGTGTGCTCCAGTCCAAGGCAGAATTTGCTCACACATCACACCTCGTGCTCTGTCTTAGGCCTGGGGTTAGGTGGGTGTAAGAGGTTACTGAAGTCAGTGCCATTCCTCACACTAATTTCTGTCAGTATTGAAATCAGAGCAGTGGATAAGCCAGAACAGGGCTCCCAGGATATCACATCTCCACTGAGATTCCTGCACATTCAGCTTTCTCCCAGCAACCTTGACACATAGCTCTGGCTGTATGTTGTACCTTTTACCAGTTTGTCTGTGTGACCTTAAGAAAATGATTTTCTAATTAAACATGACATTTTCAACCTACGAAGTCTACTTAATGAGCATGAACTATTCTGCTTTCAAGTGGTTTTGGCTGCAATTCACAATAATTAGGGGGATTTTCCATGCTTGTCCTTCTCTTTCTAAGCAAAGCTGATTTTTCTGCCTCTGGTGCTTAGCTTGGGTGGCATCTGGCCACCAGCTCTGAGCAGGAATCATTTGTACATCCAGCAATCTTAACCTGGCAGAAAGGAGCTAGGAGCAAACACAGGGATTTGAACTCTGCTGATTTCCCCCATCATTCAGCTCACTTCCCTTATCATTTATTCATACCAAAAAAGGAGCCAGTTGTATTTCTGTAATCACCAAAGAACCAACAGCTTTACACCAGAGTGAATGAGAGGAGCATTGCATAAAAAATCTCCCTGGATAGTGCCTTGGGTCATAGTCCTGTAACATGTTGAATCATGTCCCCTTACAGTCACAAGCAGAGCAGGCAAATTCTTTGGGGTCTGTGTCTTTTGCAAACATCCCACTCTGGCTGACTTGTGACCTGACTTGTCTCACACACAGCACACTTGCTGGGGAAAAAAGTTATCACAAACATTTCCTCTGTATGTGGAAAACAAATCCTGGCCCATTCCATGCCACTGCCAAGCACATGGCAATCCAAGGAGCCACTGGATGCCAGCGACACCATCACTTTTCAGTCCCATCTGTCTGGGGCAGAGCTGACTCCTGATATTCAGGACATGTACAGGTTCAAACATATTGCCTGACCCAAAGTCATTTAAGGAGCTAAGGAAAAAGCTCAGTCTAAGGACAGTCATCCTCACCTTCAAATCCTTTGCATCCAGGATGGGCATGGGCTGATCTGGGCCACAGGTGTTTAGGTAGAGGTACATATGTTGCAGTTTGGCCTTGAGCTTACTGATGGTGAGACAGAGCTGTCATTGCCACCAGCCATCACCAGTTAAACAAGTCCTCCTCACCCCTGCCTGAATGTGCACACATGAATAACATCCCAGTATGAATAAAAACTCGGTGCTAGCCTTGGCAGAATAGAAACAAGCACTCAGAAGATTCAGATAGCAACTGCTGCAAACCCCAGGCTGGGGTGGATAAGACTGAGCTGAGCCAGATGTTTTCATCCCAGAACAGACGTTCTTTCCATGAGCAGCCTGTTTCCACTTTCAGCAGGATGGGGACAATGCAGAGTTTCTCCCTCTGAAGGGCAGGAAGGCACAAAGCTTATTTGTATTTTCTTCCTGCTCCAGGATTCATGAAGAACACCACACTGAGTCAGACCGCTTCTATAGCAATTACCTTACTTTGACAGTGGTCTGTAACAGATGTTTAAGAAAATAATACAAGGTAGATTACAAGGATGCTGTGATTCTTCTGATTTATTCCTTCATTTGTATGCTTGTGGTAGGAATCTCTCATATCCAATAAGGTGTAGCTCTCCTGTACTGGAGGTAAAATCTGAGTTCTTGGGAACTGAACTCACAAGGTAAGTGTGTCCAGTAGAGACCAACACAGAGAGGATTTCTGCCCTTGGTCAGGTGTCATTCCAATGCAACCTGCAAGAACTTAAAGACTCAGGAACTGCTTCCTCTTTGTTTGACTCACTTGCAATGGACCATTAATTGTTTGTGCAGACAGACAGTCAAAGGGCCTAAATCCAGGCTAAAAATAGTAGGAAGAGTTATGAAAATTACCCTCTCTGTAACCAATGCAATTCATTGCTGCTCTTCTGGGTCACACAGGGAGTTTTGAAGGACACCCACATTTCGTGTGATATTATCAGCTCTTCATTCATAACCAGGATTTGTGTTGTGCATCTCTGTCTGGAGCCAGTGCTGTATCTCAGGGCTGTGGCTTTAATCACAATTCCACTTCTTGGTCCATGCCATGACTCATGATTTCAGGCTTATGCAGAACTGTGGGTGGCAGCTGATGGAACAGCCCAAAAGCATCCCATGGAGAGGAAGTTGTGCTGTAATTGCATTTCCTCTGTTGGGATTTTTCTCCACTATATTTTGCAGAATGCTGGAGAAGCTGGGAATCGGTGGTGGTGTGAAGCCCTGTGAATTGAGGGGAAGGGCAGGGAAGATTCTTACTCAAAGGTGTTGAAATCCTTCAGTATGTGGTTTGGATTATGACCCAAAGGCCTTTAAAACCCATGCAAACACTAACAGTTCTTCCAGTTTTCTTTGGACTGAACTTCAGGTGAGCTAAAAACATTGCACAGGTGGTATTTCCAAAGCCAGGGGGAACAATTCAATACTGCCCTTACACTGAATAGCTCTACCAGGACTAATGCTAAATGCAAAACTGTCTGTCGACGTTTAGTTCTACTGCAAGGGCCTCACAAGCAGAAAATAAGAGAGAAAAGGCAGTATAAGGAAAGCAATGTGCACCATGGGTGTAACTGAGCTGCTGTGATGCTCTGATGCAGACCTGAAGTTGTCTCTCTCTGGGAGCAGCAGTTACCAACTCTTTTTCAACAAAAAAAGAAACAGTCATGTGGTTCACTGAATAGTCTTCCCAGGAACGACTGGGAGTGGGATAACATAGGGAAGAGGGGAGGATGTTATTTCTGTAATCACAGCTTGCAAAGCCACCAGACTGACAGGAAGGGTTGCAGTCAGCATGTAAAGGACCGGGGTGGGAGGCAAGACCAGAATCAACCTGAGGAGGTCAAAGCACCAAGAAGTCAACCCAGGTCAGGGTGGAATTGAGACACTGTGTGTGCCCAGGCAAATCTTTTTAGCTTCCCCACACCTCAGTTTCCCCAGCTGTGAAATAGAGATGACAGCCCTTCCCTCCTACACAGGGGCATTGTGAGCCTGAGCTCATTAATGTTTGCCAAGCAGCTCCGAAATCCGCTGACGGAAGTTGCTGCGCAGCATGAGCACAAAGTTGTTGTTTTTTGGGTTGGGGTTTTTTTTCTTGGAAACACTAAAGAGATGAGCAATTGAAAGAGTAACCAACATAGTTCAGTGCCTCTTTAGAAACGCCTGGTGAAACCCTAGCCAGCAAGGGAAAAGGGTTTGCAAGGGAGATGAGAAGTGTGTTGACGCCAAGTCCAGCGACAGAGTTCTGGCACCAAGGATGGTAAAAGCATCCACCCCTCTCACACTTGCCTGGTGAGGAGAGGGAAAAAAAGAAATAAAAAAAAAGGGAAAGAGAAAACTAAAAAAAATAAGGGAAAGGGCAAAAAAAAGCGAGAAAGAAAGAGGGAAGGAGCAGCAATCCAACGTGGTTGGAATAACTCTGCTCACTGTAGCCTGTCCAACAACAGCTCTGGCGGATCATAAAACAGGCTCTCACATCCATGTGGTTTTTGCTGCTAGGAGACAAGGTACAAAACACACAACCTCACACCGGGCCCTATAAAACCTTATATTCCCCCTCAGACCCAGAGTTCATCTGAAGAATTTGCATCACCTAATTAGAACCAAGTTTTAAAATAATAAAAAATAGTAAACCAGAAAAAAATATAAAAGCCCTTTTCCCTTCTTTGTCCCCTTTTTGTGATTTCAGATACCATAAAATTTGAAAAGTACCCTCCTGACTCCTTCCCAGGCTGAATTTCCACGCAGAAGCTTTGCTGGCAGGTCTGAACTACTGCGCACATTTGAAGGCTAAAGTCACTTCCTCCCAGTGGTGCCCAGAGTCAGGTGTACCCTGTTCTGCCTCCGTGGTGAGAATTGCTCACAGGCAGCTCCTGAGAAGCACAAGGAGACCTCAGCTGCTGTTGGCAGTTGCAGAGTTGTTTTTCTGCAGAGAGAATGAGAAGCCAGTCTCTGCTATTACACACACTGATGATTTTTCTTTTATTTATTTTTTTTTAAATGCCTTTATATTATTTTTCAGTTGCATGCATGGATGAAACATGCTGTGGCACAGGTGCTTAGACTGGTGTTGTCTCTTTGTAACAAAGACCCTCATACCTTATCCAAGGAACTTCACAACAAACTATTTCCTTTGTGTGTGAATGCCACATCCCAAATTTACTGATATTCCAAATTCAATAAGCAGTTTTATCTATACATCCTCCCACTAACCCTGTCCAGGGCCTCCCATGCCCACAGACACCAAGTGTGTGAAATGTCCTATCAATTTTGGGACTGGCTGACAAAGCCAAGGCTTGGCAAGCAGAGGCTGAGCTCGCAGCCCTGGTCGGGGCTGCCCTCTGCTCCCTGTGCCACCCCGGGCAGGGGCACCATGGGCAGCTGCTGCAGGCAGCGTGAGCCCAGGGAGGAGCTGCCTGGGAGGAGGCAGATGATTCACGTGGCCTCCATCCAGGCATTACAACCAGCACACAGCACGGGCAGGTCTTGCCTGCCCTCACACAGAATCGTTTGTGTTGGAAAAGACCTCTAAGGCCATCGAGTGAAACCATCACCCCAGCACTGCCACTGCTACGCCATGTCCCCGAGTGCCACACGTCCTTGGAACCCCTCCAGGGACGGGCACTGCATCGCTTCCCTGGGCAGCTGTGCCAGGGCTCGGCAGCCCTTTTGGTGAAGGTGTTTTCCCTGCTGTCCCACCTGCCCCTGCCCTGTCCCAGTTCCCTCTGCTCCTGTCCCTGTTCCCTGGAGCACAGCCCGACCCCCTTCGACTCCCCCATCCCAGCAGGGGCTTGCAGAGCCAGAGGGTCCCTCCTGAGCCTCCTTTTCTCCAGGTTGAGCTCCCCCAGCTCCCCCAGCTGGGAGGGAGCCCCTGCTGCTCCAGCCCCTTCCCCACCTCCATTACACCTCACCTCCATCACCCCTCNCGCTTCCCTGGGCAGCTGTGCCAGGGCTCGGCAGCCCTTTTGGTGAAGGTGTTTTCCCTGCTGTCCCACCTGCCCCTGCCCTGTCCCAGTTCCCTCTGCTCCTGTCCCTGTTCCCTGGAGCACAGCCCGACCCCCTTCGACTCCCCCATCCCAGCAGGGGCTTGCAGAGCCAGAGGGTCCCTCCTGAGCCTCCTTTTCTCCAGGTTGAGCCCCCCCAGCCCCCCCAGCTGGGAGGGAGCCCCTGCTGCTCCAGCCCCTTCCCCACCTCCATTACACCTCACCTCCATCACCCCTCCATCACCCTCCATCACCCCTCATCACTTTCCATCACCCTCCATCATCTCTCATCACCCTCCATCACCCTCTACCACCCCTTCATCACCCACTCATCACCCTCCACCATCCCTCATCACCCTCCATCACCCCTCATCACCCTCCATCAGCTCTCTCCCCTCATCCCTGTTCCCTAATTTTGTCCCCTCAGCCCTGTCCCCTTATCCCTGTCCCCTCAGCCCTCTTCCCTCAGCCATGTTCCCTCATTTTGTCCCCTCATTCCTGTCCCCTTATCCCTTTCTCCTCATTCCTCTCCCCTCCTCCCTGTCCCCACATGGCTGTCCCCTCATGGCTGTTCCCCCTCATCCCTCTCTCCTCATTTTGTCCCCTCATCCCTCTCCTCTCATCCCTGTCCCCTCTCATCCCTCTCCCCTCATCCCTGTCCCCTCATCCCCGTCTCCTCATCTCTGTCCCTTTATTTTGTCCCCTCAGCCTGTGCCCCCTCATCCCTGTCCCCTCACCCCTGTTCCCTTATTTCGTCCCCTCATCCCTCTCCCCTCATCCCTGTCCCCTCATCCCCGTCTCCTCATCTCTGTCCCTTTATTTTGTCCCCTCAGCCTGTGCCCCCTCATCCCTGTCCCCTCACCCCTGTTCCCTTATTNTCCCCTCATCCCTGACCCGTACTCTGTCCCCTCACGCCGTCCCCTCATCCCTGACCCGTATTCTGTCCCCTCACCCCCATCCCCTCATCCCTGACCCGTACTCTGTCCCCTCACGCCGTCCCCTCATCCCTGACCCGTATTCTGTCCCCTCACCCCCATCCCCTCATCCCTGACCCGTACTCTGTCCCCTCACGCCGTCCCCTCATCCCTGACCCGTATTCTGTCCCCTCACCCCCATCCCCTCATCCCTGACCCGTACTCTGTCCCCTCACGCCGTCCCCTCATCCCTGACCCGTATTCTGTCCCCTCACCCCCATCCCCTCATCCCTGACCCGTACTCTGTCCCCTCACGCCGTCCCCTCGGCCCCTGGGCTGTGGGCCCACAGCAGGCCCCATGGCCTCTGCGTGTGTCACTGCAGTGAGAGCAAAGCGCTGCCCGAGGGAGGGAGAGCAGCAAGAAAACGCGAGCTCCGAGGATCCCACGCTCAGGGGATGAGAGGGGAAAGAGGTCAGTTCCTGACAAGCAGCTCAAAACAAACCCATTGTTCTGAATGAGGCTCTGTCTCTTTCCCCAGGTGTTACCTGGAAAATCCATCTCCCGTTCCCTCTCCCTCCACCGTTCCTCTGCCCCAGCAACACGGGGAACTTTGTGAGGCAGCTCTGATGGCATCGGCTTCCTGCTGCCGTCTCCTCACCTTCCTGCAGGGACGGCAGCAGGTCCTGGGGCAGGGGCTGGAGGAGGAAGCCTGCCCTGGAATGACCTGGGGGCTGTGTGGGAGAGCTGTGCAGCCCTGAGACAGACCCTCCTTCTGGCAGCAGCACCACATCCCGTGGTTGTTGGGATACAAAACTGCTTGGCAACAAAGGAGTTAACAGGGAGGGCGAGGAAACCTTGGGAGAAGCCTGAATGGACATCTCTTGACAGATAAAAGGCTTCAAAACTGTCGCCTCCCTGACTCCCAGATGTATGAAGCTGCTTCGACTTTGGGGATACACCCCGAACCTAGATGAGGACTCTGTTGTGTTTCTAACATGCATCCATTACCATATGTCTCTGCAGAGTCAATAGTGTGTTATCTCCTGGTTATGATATCTTCTCCCAATGTTATCTCCTACTTGTAATATTCCACCCATGTTTAGCATAAGTCAAACCCTGAGATGAATATTCATTTACTGAGCATACATATTGTGTGTTATAGTTTCAATAAAGTTGTTCTCGCTTGCATTCCCCATCAAGCGGGGACCGTTTTAGTTTCTGACCACCACACTTGTGTTTCATTACTTGTGTGTGTTCTCCTGGCCTGTAGATACCTGCTCTGTGAGCTCACCTGCCCTGCAGTGACACACCCCAGGCTTAGAAACCTTACCAGCCCATAGAAATGTCTTTCTGACCTTCACATTTTTTCTGCTACCCGCTGTCACCTTCTGGAAAGGCTAAAAGGGACAGATAATTTCCTAGGAGAATTTAAAAATCACCCGAACTTTCCAGGCCTTTTTATGTCAGAAAAAGAAGTCCAAATCTTTTCCTTGTTTCGATTCCAGTGAAAAGAAGTCCCTTCTGGGTTTTCTCACACATATCCCAGAGCTTATCTTTAGCATATTTCAGTTCAGAACAAAGCTTTAGTCCTGGAATTTGCATCCTAACTGAAACCCAGCAAAATGAAGAGTTCTCTGTCGTGTCCATCACTGGCCTTGCATCACAGCAGCGCTTCCCTGAGTGGTGCCAGAGCAGGCTCCATAGGTACACATGGAGCACATAAACCCTTTGCATAGAAAGGTTATTTAAAAAACTCCTTGAGACCACAGCACCAAAGGAAGGGCCCTGCAGAGGCCAGTGGTGCATAGAAAATGAAAACATTATGCTCCCCAAAATGCAGGTTGTGGGGAAGCAACGGTGAGGAGAAAGGAACTTCTTGCCATGGTTGATTTATGGCTGCTTTGGCTCATAGCCAGCCTGGAATACCCCAAGCCTTTGGAAAACCTATGGCAGTGAAATGCTGAGGAAGCTGTACATCCTCTGGAGGAGTCAACTAAAAACAAAATGCAGGTTTTATAAACATGTGTGTGTACACTATTAAAAGAGTCTTTCTGCTGGGTTTTGGCATTGTGTCTAATGCTGCTGGCCAGAAAAGTGGGTTGGGAACAGGAATTTGGGGATTTCTTAAAAATGACAGTATTGGAAAAATGTTGAAATGTTGACATTTCCCACCAACTGAAAGTTTTGAATTTCTTGTTTTGGTCAGGATCCATCAAAGTGTATCATTTTCCTTATTTTAGAATAATATCCATGTTCAATATGATTGTATGAGCTTGATTCTTCCAGTGCTTGAAAGGGAACATGGAAATGTTAGTCTTGATTTCTCAGCAGTACCTACATGCCCCTTTATTTGTCAGGAGAAAAGCAACCCATTGAAAACTTTCTAAGCTCTGTGAGTTTCCTCCTTTCCCCCCTGCAATAATCTCTCTGCAGGGACACCAGCTCTGAACTGGGGGGTAACAACCCACAATGTTAACTAACCCTAGGGTTCCTAACCCTCTGTGACTGGTTAAATTGGAGCAGGTGCTAGACCCTGAACTCAGCCTGTCCCTGGGCTGAGGCTAAAGGAAAGCAAACAGGTCAAGCTTTGCCACTTCCATCAAGAGGATCCAGCACAAATCAGTTCCTAATTACAACTGTACTCAAACTGCAAGGCCAGCCCCGTTGTTCTGATCTCCAGGCACTGTTGGATGCCGTTCATCCCTTGCTGCTGGGAGTGTGCTGGCCCTGAAGTGCAGTCTGGCTCATCTGCTTTTTATAAAAGTCCAATCTGGAATGGGAAGAGAACGTGTTCCACACACAAGTGTCTTGTCTGCCTCGGAGCACGGCGGTTTCCGAGCGGATGCCACTCTGGATCCCAGCCCTGCCTTCCAGAGCAATACATTCCATTCCTTCTACACACTCTAGCAAAGTCCATGTGAGTCATCACTGGGTGTAAGGACAATGATAAATGTTCCTTTAAAATGGCTTCTGCTCAACTATTCCTTCTTTAAGAGGCCTTTTGGGGAGATCTAATCAGGACCTTGGAAAAGAAGTGCTGCCTGGGGCCCTGACAAGTGCAGGACAGGCCATAGGGCCATTCTGCTGGTGCATCACCAGTCCTAAAGACCTCTCCTCTCACTCCTCTTTCCCTTGCCTATGGATTTTGGCAATAAAAAGGTAGCTCAAGCACCTAAGAGTGGGATGTATATCCCCATCCATCTGTGACATGGCATCCTAGGAGCATGTGAAAGGATGGGATCAACGGCAGAGCTGCAGGAATAATGATCTGCTCCTTCAGCCCACTGTGCACTTTGGCATCAGCTCTGCTGTTAGGCAAAGATCAGTTGGTGCTTTGAGTGACTATTAATGCTTTCTTTAATAGCACCAGAAAAGGCAATTTAGCAAGACAAGTCTTGATGTCAGAGAGAGCATCTCTGCAAAGGGAGAACAGTCCTGGACAGTGCTGCACAGTGGTTCTGCACAGCTGTGAGAAAGAACAGAAGCTGCAAGAAAGTTCTCCTTCCTGCAGGAAAATCCAGCTGAAGATCCACCTAGTGAAGGCCATGGGAGGCATGAAAACATTTCCAGTGCTACTCTTGTGAAACCTAGGAGATGCACAACGTAACTGTGAGCTCCATCCCCTAGCTCCTTATCTAGAAGTATTTACATTTCTGAGCCACCAAGCATCCCCTGGCATGGCCCCAGCCAGCTCAGTCTCCTCCAAGAGATGGCAGAGGAGGTGAGAACTGTGCAGTGCCTGCCTTCACACGGCCAGCCTCTCCTGCCAGTCTCCCTCTGCAAGTTAGTTGGACAAGAGAAGGAAGGAGGAAAAAATATCCCCAAACCAAAGCCTCAAGACTATTTTTATTTACGATCATGTTCGTGGGCTACTCTTTGTCTAGACAGCTGGTATTAGCATCTGAAGCTGTCCTGGAATCTAAAATACCATTTATTTACAGGGCGAATAAAAGCTCTGGATTAAACAGTTCATAAAAATAATCTGGGAATTGACATGAGGCCCAAGGAGACCCAAGGTAACAAGATCTAGGGCAGCATCTTTGTTTGTCTTGGCTGTAAAGATGTTTTCTCAGAAAACAAAACAAAACAACTTCCCCCTCCCAGCAACCCCCCAAAACAATTTGGCTTCAGGAGGGTGTTTCCTTTTGCTTCCTCTCCTCCCATCTTTGCTTGATTGCGTTGAACATATCCCCATCCACCACCCACAGCAAAGAAGTTTCCAAACAAACTGGTCACCCGACTGAAAAGTGGGACTGGAGAGGGGCAGCTCTCACCCTCATCCTCCCAAGGATGCCCCTGGAACTGGGAGCTGCTCTGTTTTCATGCAGAGAGATTCTGAATGTCCCAGATGCTGCAAATTATTGTGTTGATGCTGAAATCTGACTATGTTTTTGCCTCCATCTGCAGCAAAACCTAAAAGTCCGGAATAGAGAGAGGAGGCCTTGGCAGGGGCAGGAGATGGGCTGAGGGGGAGAGGCACATGTTCTGAGGGGTTTCAAAGGATTTTGACTCTGAGGTCCACAAAGGGAGGGGCAATTTGGGTTCTTTGGGCCTGAAGAGTGCTAAGAGCTTCTCTTTTACTTTGTTAGTGCCTAATGTGGGTTTTTCTCCTGAAGCTGTGCTGGCAGCTCCCAAACGTGAATGCAGAGCATGGGCTGTATTTAGTGAAATTACCAGTGACAGTCGGGGCCTCATTTTGACATACAACCCAGGGAAATTTGCCATTTTAATCCAATGCAGACATTAAAGAGGGAACTAAAAGGTCAATGCTGAATTAGGACCAGGGTTTAAAGCAAGACACAGCAAAAAGGCCACTCTATTCAGGTGCTGAGTTCTTTAAAAATCAGCCTTTCCATCTCTATGGGCCAGCCTGGAAAGCAAGCTGCATGTTGGTAGCACAGCTAGAGCCTGTGCCTAATGCCAGATGTCAGAGCTCATACATAGCACGGGGCAAACTGCCTGCATTCTAACATTCAGCTATTAAACACGTCAGGTAGGAAATGCTCCCCCTTTGTGTTCTTTGGTTAGAGGCAGATGCTGTCTTTTGTAGTTCAAAGAACAGCTAGCACAAAGACTGTATCTCACAAGTCAGCGATCAGCTTCCTCTGCTCTTGGATGTTCTCTGCAGTCTTTGAAGCATCTGCCATGTTACCAAGAGGCCACTTTCTGGAGAGGAGTTTTGGCTACTGGTGCAACACTCAACTTACTGGGCTGTGGTCCTGACCCAGGATGGCCAAACTTGTCATAGCATGAAGACTCTGCTGACGAGATCAGAGTCTGAAGAGACAAATTCCAAAGCGCAAAGAGAAAAGGATGTTTTCTTTTCCTCTGGACAAAACACAACTTCTCTGGCAGGCAGAGGCAGGACAGTCTGTCCACTTTGGCAACACTCTGCATGCCTGGACGTACACAAGTGTGTTTTTACATGCAACCCGCTTTGATTACACAATCCCTTTCCAAGAGAATTTGGCAAGAGAGAGAATCTGAGCGAATTTAGAAACTGAGTGCAGCCTGCAGCAAAGCTGCTCCTCTCACACTATTTCTAGCCCCATTTGGAGCAGCTGACCACTGGGAAAACCACCAAAGGAAATCACCCTCAGTGATGCTCAGGGACCCAGCCTGTCACTTTGGAGAGGCAGCAGCGTTGCAGGTTCAGCCTCAGTTGCCAACTTGTACCTACAGACCTTTATCAAACAGCCAAACAGCTCAGTCCATGGCCAGAACACTCAACCATCCCCAAGGCTAAAGCTTTTCCCCCTTTGTCTTCCCAATTATGACCCTGAACTTTTGCCAAATGCATCTGGTAAAAGATTCACATGTCAAAGGCTTTTCCTGACCAACAATCTTTTTGCACCCGGGCTTCTTCCAAAGTTGGATCTGCTCTTTCAGTGTTCATACCTTCCTGAAAACACTATTTAAACATCCATCTGGGGATGTTTAATGCTGGTGCTCAATTCTTCCAAAGTCCAAGTTAAACTTACTGGGAAATGCATCACAGCTTGTCTTGGGATTCTTATGCTTGTTTAGGTGGCAAACATTCCACCTGTTTGACCATAATATTATTTTATTTACCTTTGCTGTTTGTAGAGAGAGATACACACCTTGTGCTTACTGAGAATTTCTTGTGAGCAGTGCAAGTGCCAGGCAACCTGAAAGAGGAAAACAGGTTTATTCCAGTGAAGGTCCATGGGTGATCTTGATTATGAAGTTCAAAACACAGCGAGCAAACACAAACACAAGAAAACACAGACCTAAAGCATGTGTGCCCCACATCTTTACTTTAACCTGCATGCCCACCTGAAGGGTGTCTGAACTCCAGGATGCAGCTTCTCAGGGTGGGTTCCTGTCCAGAAATGTCTCCCACTCTTTTAAACTTCAGGTTTACTTGTAGTTTTTTTGTATTTTTTTTTAAATGTAAATAAAAACATCAGGTTACATATGAAGAATCACCTTCTTTCCTTCCCAATAAAAAGGATCTTATCACACTGCCCTTCACTTTGGAAAAGGTAGCTGGCATCTGTGAGAACACTCATTGAAAACATCTGTATTTATCCAAGTAGGATGCATCACAAGGACTCTGAGTGCTCATTCGTCTAGGTTTTCCTTTTACAAAATGAATTTGAACTTCATTTCTGGCATTCTGCAAACCTAATTTTCATTGCTGCAACTTCCTATTGTACAGAGCACAGTTTCAGTCAGTTTTCATTTCCCAGCATTTCACAGGGAGCACATGTGAAACATCCACCCAGCTCACTGTTCCAAGGGTTTACTGTGTCAGTGGTGTTACCAAACACCGCAGCCAAGAACTCCTGAAATCCTGAAATCCGTGCACTGTCTGTACCAGGTCAGAATGAAAAATGTCCCAGTGTCAGCCTTAGTGATCAGATTTCCTCACTTGTCTCCCCTGGGCTTCCATTCAGCTCATTAAACAAAACAAACCTGTAGAGAAAGAAAACGTTTGACATGATTAACTAGCTTTGCTGGTAATGTGTGCAACCCACCCAGGTGTCTAGACAGTTTGAAAAATACAGATCATATTTAGGAGTAACAGCTGTTAGTTCTCAAGTCTCTCTGCTGGACCTCAAATTAAGTAGGAACAGACCTTATCAATATTAGGTGGTCCTTTTCCAAGGAAAACATCCAGCCTGTTGCAGGAAATTAAGTTACTGGTTCAGTAGATGGCATTTTACCTGCAGCCTGTGAGGAAGTTGTGCACTCCCAAAGGTCCCGTTTTGGGAAAAGTGAGAGAACAAAGAGCTCAGACCCATTTCCACTGTGGGATTTTCCAGCTGCTTTGTGCCTGCTCATGTACCCTTCAGGAAAATAAGTTGGAGAGCCTATTCACTTCTGCAGGTTTTAGACAGTAAAATTTTGTCAGAAGCTTCTAAATAACAGTTAATGGCTTAACAAGAGGTGATGGGAGGGAGCAGTGACAGGCTGTGGTAGGAACAGGCATTCAGGGGGCTCCACAAGGTGCTGGGCAGGGGGGCACCCAGCAGCAGCACCCATTTCTTGCCTGTGTCCCACCCAGTGCCCCTGCACAGCAAAGCCTCCCTGGGCCGTAAGCTGCTGCCTGCAGAGCAGGCACACAGCAGTCAGAAGCAAATGCAATGTGTGCCCTAAAGGTGTGGACACAAACCCTCTGATTACTAAAAGACACAAGTGTGAGCAGAGTGAAAACCTGCAGGTTCAACCCATTTGAGGAGGACTCTGCCCTGAGGTGCCCTGGTTGGGTAGATGTGGTTTTGCAGGACTGGGAGTGGTGCAGGAGCACAGACAGCCAGAAGTGATTCTGATCATGATGGTATATGAGATTGCCCCCAGCTGAGCCACTTTACACAAATGACCTGTGCTTTACACAAATAACCTGAGTTTTACACAAATGACCTGTGCTTTACACAAATAACCTGTGTTTTACACAAATAGCATATAATAACGTTTGTTTTACACCAATAACCTGTATTTTACACAAATAATGTGGGCTTTACACAAATAACCTGTGCTTTACACAAATAACCCGTGCTTTACACAAATAACCCGTGCTTTACACAAATAACATATGTTTTACACAAATAACCTGTGCTTTACACAAATAGCACATAATAACGTGTGTTTTACACAAATAACCTGTGTTTTACAAAAACAATGTGTGTTTTACTCAAATAACCTGTGTTTTACACAAATAACACATAAAGGACAGGCAAACACAAAGGCACTCTCAAGGAATCCCTGTTCAGCAGGTCTATCTTCTGATTGAGTCAAATTTAACACAGTTCTAAAAAAACCCACACAGGTCTTTGCCTATTTCACTGTATTTGAGAATTTATTGCCCATCCTATTGGGAGGAAAAAGATTTATAGCTCAGCTGGAAGTTACAGCCAGTCAAGGAGGCTGAACCCAGGCCCTGAACTGTGGCTGTTCAGGGTAAGGCTGTTCAGCAGCACCCAAATTCAGGCCCTAAGTGCTTTTATAAGAGACTGTAAATCACTTTAACTTTTACACACCGGGGCAAGGTGTGAGCAGAGGAATGTGGCTGGTCCCAGGAAAGGTCCCAGCTGAGGCCAGCGGATTGCACAGCACACAGAGAGCCCTGGAGAAAACCTCTGTGTCCCCCCTGGGAGCCAGGGCTGGGAGGGCAGCACAGGGGCAGGGCTCCATGGGCAGAGCAGGGAGCAAACTGGGAGACACGGGGCAGACAAAACATCTGGCAGCTGCTTCAAATAGTTTTCTGTCTGAAGGGCAGACAAGCCTGCAATAGTTTCGAATCAAAACATGTGCAGAGGCAGGATCGGTGCTCCAGTGTGTTCGGTGCAAGCGTTGAATGAGTTTTGTTCCCTTCAGCGCTGTTTTGTAAGCCAAGAAAGCTCGTGCTTTGGGTCAGGTTTTTAATTTTCATAAACTTGACTAAATAAATCACGATGTATTTCCTGCTCCAGTCAAGTGCAACTCGGGCTTTGGCACTAGATCAACAGCATTAGCTCTGCAGAGGAAGCATGTGGAGAGAAGAGGGGAAGCGTGCTAGGAAATGTTGCTCATAATTGTCTTACCTTCTGCAGCAAAGCGGGACTGCCAAAGTCAGTCCTTCAGAGCATGACGCACATCCTCGGGGGTTTGCACATCTCGGGCACAGGGGAAGGGAAAGCTGCTGCCAGAGGACCTGACAGGGACACACTGGCAGCTGGGCTCCCCAGGGAACTTGCTGGAGCTCAGGAAGAAATTATCAGCTCTGCAGATAAAGGAGAGAGCTGGCAACTGTCCTCTCCCCCCTCCAAGCTTCTCCGTCCTGACACTGTCAGAGCTCTGCTGAAGGTCCACAGGAGGGACATTGGCTGGCACGGGGATGTGCAGGAGTGTCACCTGCACCCAGTCCAGGCTTCCCTTTGTGAAAGGAAGGATGACAAGACTGCTGAAGTAGCATGACAGGCTTCCTTATCAGCTGTGCAACTCCTCCACTGAATACTTCCCCTCTTGCCCACTTTTCTGGACTGAAAGTGCTGTCACCAAAGCCTCAACTTCCAGGAAGAAACAAAAGCTACTCCACTGCTTGTCTAGAGCACATTGTCACAGCACTGCCACAGCACAGGCGAGGCAACAGCAGAACCGCCAAGGCCAGGAGCCTCCTGTAAGATGTAGGAATAGTTCCATGTGGGTAAACAGGAGGAATCAGCCACAGCAGAGGATGAGATGCTGCCCAGTGTGACAGGGCTGGTTTTCAAGGCAGTCCTGACACAAGCAGGGCTTGAAGCTTTTACTGCTACTCCAAAAGGCAGAGCTCTACCCTGCCACAATGCCAGTGCTTGGCTGCAGGCACTGAGAGCAGAGAGCCCCTGATTTATTAGGGCTTGCTAATCTGTGATATCATTTGTTGATTCCATCAGGTCCAATCCCATCTCATGACTTCCTCCCCTGTTGCCATGGCACTGTACATAAACACTGCAGGCTCCCAGCCCTCAGCAGGTCATTTGTTTCAAATATTCCATGCGGCTGGAACACAAGCCTGTTTGGGTGTCTGGAGCTGAGCATGAACTAATTTCTCAGCTTTCTGCACCCGCCCCACCTTCTGCAGCCTCCCCAGCCCCAGTCCCAGGGACACACAGGCAGCCTCCCTCTGCAAGGCAAAGGGGAAGGTGCCCTGGGGCAGAAACAGGCAGAGAAGAAGTGTTTCACTGGAGCCTGGAGCCCTCCACTACCTGCAGCAAGCGGAAACAGTGATTATTGAACATGCTGGATATTCAGCCTTAGGATCTACAAACGGTTGTCTTAATCATGTGGTTTTCCCGCATGTAAAAGACATCTGAAATTAAAAAGAGAAAAATAAATCTTGCCCTAACTGGAGACAAGAAACTACTTGTCTTTTTTAAGCTCTCTGTGCTCCCAGGATCCTTATGAGGCAGTTCATAAGCTTTAGCTGAACCTCACATGTTGCTCTGAGTGTGTGTGAACTGATTACATGGTTTGGTTTCCACCCAGGAGTTGGCAGCTGCAGGGAAGACAGGAAAGTGTGTGGACAGGAGGGAGACTTCAAGCCTTCATCATCAGTGCCAAAACTACCATGTCCCCACACCTGGGGAGGCTTAACCTCGCTGAGAGCATCTCTGTGCTGCACAGGTTGGAGGTGGAAGAGACCGAAGGCACAACCTGCAGGCAAACAGGTTGTGTTCCCCAAACAATACAACCAGATCTCCCCCCAGCCCAGGAACGAAGTCTCTCATGCAAACAGATCTCAAAATACATGAAAACAGAGCAACTCGTAGCAGTGGGTAGGGAGGGACTGAAAACCAAGTAACATGAGCTAAACCAAGTTCATGACCTGAGGAAGTTTCCCAGAACACACTGAAATCAATCAGCCAGTTTTCAAGCACAAGAAGGACTCCCCAGCACTCAGCACAACCTTCCACGGCACCTTCTGTAGGGACTGTGCTGTTCTTCTGACCAGGCATCCCTCCAGCCCTCACCACTTTATTCTCTTTTCTTCTATCCACCTTCTCCCAAAGAAAAATGACAATCAGGTATCAGCATAAAGAAAGAAGTCAGTGATTTGCTTATGAACTGCTTTTCTGAAAGAAAAGTCATTTGCTGCAATGTAGGAGTGAAACTCTACTGAATCTATTTTCCGTTGAATTGAAAAAGGAGCTGCAAACCAAATTAAATCAGGAAACCAAGGCTGCTGTCTCATCACAGCCTTTTACTAAACTATCTTTGAGGCACTAGTGGCAACTGCACACAGTCTCAGCTTCCCACACCTTCCCATCCTGTCCCGACAGCTGCAGCTTGCCCTGCATCTGTCCACACCCCTTGGATGGCAGCTTTGAACTGCTCTCCTTGCAAGCAGAGCTAAAGCCCCCCCAGCCCCTGCCCTGCCTGTCTGCACAGGCTTCCTGGGAACAAGCTCATGGCTCGTGTAGAAACCAAGTACAAAGAAAGCTGATGCTTTCATGCAAATAAAAACCATCACCAAGTAATATTTAATAAAGTTTATTAGGTTACTGAGTATTATCTACAATCATAAAATAGAAAGTCAGAATTTCAAACTGTACAAAGTAATGTCCTGCTGAAGTGAGAGGAGAGGGAAATGTGGGAGCACAAAGAGCATTAGTAGGAGGGAGAACACAGCTACTTCCCTGGAGTTCTGGAAGACACTGGTTCAAGCTGAAGGCAACCAAGTAGGGCTCCACACACGCTGAGTTTTGTGTCCCACCCTGCAACAGAAACTAGTACAAACCCCTACATTGAAAAAAAAAATCATATAATATTAGAATAAAAAAAGGGGCACATCACACCCCACCCAGTCTTGGCACCAATTCTGTGCTTTAAAAAATATACTATGCAAGTAGTTTATTTTAAAAAAGGTACCCTACAGCAGCTGTTTAAAACATGTTCTTATACATACACCACAAATATATATATTAACATTTTCAACAACTAAACTCATTTGTACCTACACAGAACTGAAGGAATAACTCAAGAGCAAAAAAAACCAACCACACAAACATTTTTCAAGACAAAGAAATGTGCAAAATAACCCCAGAAAGGCAGCATAGTAACCTGTGGAGAGGTCAAGAGAGCAGCTCCTGCTAGTAAAGGAGTGTCATCCTCTTTACGTGGCTACTGAGGTGAGGCTCTATTTGGGATGTGCTGATTTTGCCTGAATTGCTTGTCCTCTTTATTGCAGTTCCCTTCTGTTCTCCAGCTCTGGAGAGGTTGTTTCTTCTCACTGTACCTGAAGTTTGCCCCACTGGCCTCTGTTAAGGTCTCACAAGTGACATTCTGCAGAAATCTCCTGGATTTCTCCCCTGCTGATGGTCCTTCTGCAGCCCACGCTGCTTCCACCCTCTCTGGGACAACTTCCCACCCCCAAGCAAGAAACAGAGAGAACTATTCCTGCTGCATAGTTACATGGAGGTCATGCTGATGGGCTGTGACAGAATGAAACCTGGTTGGGATGAATTTAAGCAGCTTATCCAAGAAGAGAGCTCCCTGGCAGAGCCATTAGAGAACCACAATAGAACGTTCCTCCAAAGCTTTGCCATGGCACAGGGGATACAAAAAGTAGACCTGGGGGGACAGGACCTGTGGCTGGGAACAAATCTCAGCTCATACAGCTGGTCTCTGTCTTCTGCACCCTGTTGCAGAAGTTTGTCCCTTCCCTGTCCGCACATCAGCAAAGGAACCTCTGATCCCAGGCTAAAACCCGCACTTTGAAGTCAGCAAGAAGGAGGGTGAAGACACAGTGTGACAGCTCAGTCAACTGAGCCAAAGCCACCAGGAAGAGGCAGAGCAGAGAACGGAGCAGGAGAAAGCTGCAATGGTGATGAACAAGAGCACAGGACTCATGATCTGTGAAACAGCACCAGAACATGGTGAGAAGTCCCAGCAGAGACACAGACATCAGCAACACAACCTCCTTCTCCAAATTAGCAAGTGTCCTGGTGGAAGAGTTCTTACTTTTGGTGTCTCAGGACATGGGGTTTTACTTTTTACTTTTTTTGGTTTTCAAAAACTCAGCAATTAACTCCTCTTGGTATTCCAGACTTTTTCCAACTCTGCTGGCCATCCCCTGCCTTTCCATCCTTAGGACTCAGTCTTAACATTTCCACTCCTAATGCCTTCCCTTTCCCCCAGTGATGTTCTTCCCTTTAGCTGGAACAAATAAATCCCTCCGTCTCCTGGCCCCCGAGCCCCAGGGATGCAGCATGGCTTCTCTCAGGAGAAGCAGGGAAGCACAGAGCTCTGCAGGTGTGCAGGGGAGGTGCTTCCAAAGAGCAAACCAGTCAGCTGTGACACGAGGATTCCTTGGGAGCTTGGCCAGGAGGGCACCTGGAGGCTGAAGCAGTGGCAGGAACACTTTGGCCGAGGGGTTCCAACAGTAGTGATGACACGAGGGGGGAGAGCCCTTTGCTCGGGGGGTCAGCTCCGACCTGGCCTCGGTTCCACCTCTGTCCTTGGACGTGGAGGTCACTGGTAGAGCAGGTAACTCTTGAGGGAGGCTGGCAGGGGCAGGGCAGGGATCTCACTCAGCCTCTCCTTGCCCAGGGCGAGCCGCACAGCTCGCCGACACAAGTCCATCAAAGGCAGTGGTTCAGCTGGGGAGAGAGAGCCAAGACGTTAACAGCTCAGCCCACAAGACACACATTCCTTTGGCTGGTTCCAAACCCCCCCCCCCAAAAAAACACCCAGCAGGAAAGGAGGATGCCTGGCACGTGGGCAGGCCCTCAGCCACTCACACTCACACACCAGCCTCAGCTCCCAGGCAGAGCACCACGTTTATCTGAGCCACACGGGGGTGAACAGAGCACTACCAGAAGCCTCAGAGGGAAGTCTCCCCTCTGCAATCCCATTCATTGGAGTCAGGACACATCTTCTGGCTTGTGCCTCTTCCTGCAGGATCCAAGAACCTTTGTAAGAGTCACTGAAGGGAGCCTGCAGCAGTCTGAGTGCATCATGTGGGTACCCAGAAAGCACCATGATTTGTGTCACATATAGGATAACAGCTGTCAGCCCCTCATTTAGACCACATAGTTCCCATGAAAAACAAAGCCAGCTGTCAAAGCTTCATGTCACCACTTGTACGGTGACATTTCCCACCAGAGGATTCCCTCCCGTGTCACAAACCTGGGAAGGATACAAGCCTTTGGCTATCTTTTTTTGCATCCTGTACTTAAAACGCAGAACAAGATAATACCAGTTTTTCAGGAATGGGGCCCTTTGCTGCTGAGGAGTCATTCACAGCACAGAGGGGACTGAGGTCAAAGCCAGAGCTAACAAACACATCACAGCTGCACAGAGGGAAGACACACCTGAGCTACTCACAGCTGCTGAGTCTGTCAAAGCTCACCTCTGCACAGCACCTGCTCAAGCCTAAGGGGTTTCTCCTCCCCCAGGAGAAAACACAAAGACATCCCAAAGCAGAGGACAGGACATCCTCCCAACAGCCTGGGGGCTCTGCCTGCACCATTAGAAAGCTTCCTTTACAGGCATCTTGGGCTGAACACAGACACCTAAAAACACCCACGGGCATGGAATGAGTTTGGCTGAGAAGCTGCAGTTTTCAGGAACTCTGATAGATAGCAACAGCTTCTACTACGTTATGCAAAATTAATGACTCTTCATACAGCTTTTTAAACAGATGACAGACAGAGAAAGCTTACTTTCTGAGCATGGTCATGTTACTGCATTTTTTACCAGAATTTTTAATCGATAAAGGTGGCTACGAGTCCCTCCAGGTTCAAAGGTAACACAGAAAATCTCCAGCAGAAGGGTGTTGTTTCATCAGGTCACTCCTGATTCTACTTTGGAAAGATTTAGCAGCCATACTGGTCCATACAGAAAACACTTCCAATGAGAAAGGGAGAAGGTAATTTTTATCTAACTTTTGGCAAAAAAGTCTGTGAGAAGGAGAGTTCATTGGTCTCTCCAAGGGGAGACTTGGTAGCTGAGTCAGAGAACACAGGCTTGAACTGGTCTGTCTCCTCAGAGCTGAACTGATGCTCCATTTCCCCTCTTCTCCTTCCCTCTTGTGGATGACAACTATTACCTCCTCCAGGGGGAACTGCAGTGGGCTGGGTTTTCCTGGCAGTTCTGTGGAATTCCCGAGGGATCACCCCTCTCTGTGCACCCCTCTCCTGCACTGAGGGCACACGGATGTGCCAGGGCAACGCTGGTGCTCCCCAAGCCCCACCACGCCCCGTGTCCCAGGGAAGACGTGGCTGCTCAGGACCCAGTTGAGGACCCACCTCCGCCAGAGGGACGGGTCCCTGCAGCCCCACTGCCCCTCCCTGCCCTGCCTGTGCCACTGCCAGCGAGGGCTGGGACTGGCAGCACTCCTTTGGCACTTCCCAGCGTGGCTCATTCGAAAACCACTGGGCTACAAACCCGCTGCATTCTCAGTCTGTCCCAGTTCTGCCTCTCTGTGTGGAGATAGCTGGGACAGAGGCACTGTCCAGCCAGCATCCCAGGGGACAAGCAGGGGACCTTCAAAGCCTGCAGACATTAACACAACAAATACCTTTCAGTTTAACAGCCTTAAAAGGAGAGGATCTTCCACAGAGGTTAAGAACAAGAACTTTATCCTCATCCAGTTTGCACTGATGACCCAGTCTGACAGGAGACCAAGGAGAAAGCCCAGACACATCTGACCTCCTTCCATTCACAGGCACTACAATCAGTGGACAGTGCTGCTATTGAGTGCTCCCCAGTGCTCCGAGCCAGACACCTTCTTTCTGTCAGTGCCAGAATCGCCTCCCGTCACCGCTGGCCTCGAGCCCACAATTCACTCCTCTGCTGAGAGCACATAACCACCAAATCCACCCCTGAGGTGGCCATTTCCTTGCTGAGTGCTCCTCTGTGCCAACAGCTCCGCAGACTTGCTGGCTTTGAGGGGAGCTGCAGGTTTTGGCTTTGACCCTTCAGCAAAGCCTGGTTCCTGGAGCTGCTGCCATCCTGTGAACTCCTGGGGCAGAAGGAGCTGGGTTTCCTTCTCTTGGTGAGACAATGCTCTGCCAAGAGCTCTGTTTGGTTGGCTGAGATGAAATGTTTTTCTCAAAGCACTCATGGGTTTTGCTCCCATCCCCTTGCAGGGCTTTCCTGGTTGTTCTGACAGCTCAGTTTTTCTGGTGCCTGGTGGCAGCTTTGTTGTCCTTCATGCCAGCAGTGCCAGGGTTTGCCATTGCTGGCCCAGCATTAGGACACCTCAAGCACAAATAAAGGAGCCTGATATGCTGCAGCCTTCGGGCAGACACAGTTCTGGAATGCAGGGGAAACACTACTCTTCATATCCGTCCTGCCAAATTTATTTCACTAACAACATAAATCCAGATTTTAATCCATTTCCTTCACCTCTCTCCTCCACCCTACCCAGAGGACTGAGTCACAGTCTGGCCCCATGGGAACTTCTGACTATGAGAGATAACAGACTTTAGCACATTTGGACAGCCAAATTTATTACTAAGCTTAGCTAGAGATTGATGTGCCTGTTAGTAAAAGGCCTGGCATGCAAGTTGGGCTGACTACAACATCCAGCCCCTTGCTGAAAAGGAGCACACCCTGCTCTGAGAGAAGCAGAGAAGTGAGCTCCTTTTTGAAAGATGAGACATCCCCATTTTCTTAGCTAGGCACACATTTTCCCATTCTTGTCTGCAAGGGATTTTAAAAGTCCCTTCATTACCCATTTAAGGAAGGGGACTGTCTCAGACAGTTTTCTGCAAAGAGACACCAAGATTACCCTGCCAACAACACAATGTCAGAAGAACATTCTTGCTGACACTCTGGCAGAAATACTGAAGAGTTTGCCATCCCCAGTCAGACAAGTGGCATCACCTTCTCCCACCACACCGTCCCTCCCAAGCCCTGCCTGCTCCCTGCAGTGCCCCGTGACACCACACGTGCACAGCCAGACCCTTTGTGAGACCCAGGGAGGATCCAGAGCCGCATCCAGCGGTTGTCTCGAGGCCCTCCCCTCCCTGGCAAGGCGAGCCCACTCCGCAGGCTGTCCCCCTCTCCAGGCTGTCCCCCTCCCCAGGCTGCGCTGCCAGGGCTGATACTCACGGTCGAGTCCATTCAAGTAGCACATGCGGATCTCACAGTGTCCCCACACCGCGCTCACCACCGGGTACAGCTTCTTCCCCTTGAGCCCCCGAAAGGCCACCCCCATGTACTGCCCGTCCACGATGAAGCTCAACGTCCCATCATCCATGTCCAGCACCACCAGGAAGGAGTCGGGCACGATGAAGGTCTCGTCCGGCTCCAGGAAGGCGGGGTAGGTTTTGCTGGGCTGGTTCTTGCCGTCGTGGTAGAGTCTGTTGCGCCCCAGGTCCCAGCCCCAGGACTCGTGGTTGTTGCCCACCAGGGTGGTGTAGCCCACGGAGTGCAGGGGGGCGTCCGCCGTGGCCACCCCCACCACGGCGTGGGTGCCCCTCTGCCGCATGGCCCAGGTGATCTGCCACACGTGCAGCCCCCGCGTGTAGCCCACCTTGCCCCGGATGGCGTCCGTGCTCTGCGCCACCGGGTGCCGGTGGAAGATGAGCTTGTCGTCCTCCTTCACGAAGACGTTCAGCGAGCGGTCGTCGTTGTTCCACGAGTGCAGCAGCTGCACCTCGTAGGACACGGGGGGCATGTCCAGCAGCAAGTCCAGCCGGGTGGGTTTGCTGTAGTCGAGCCCCTGGAGCTCCTGTTTCAGTGGCCTGTACACAGGGTCCCTCATGTCCACGGTCTTTATCCCCCCCGTGACCTTCTGACCCATGGTGTGTCCTGATTTCGCCTCCTCACGGGCTCATGGATTCACCTGGCAGCTTCTGCTGTCATTCAGCCCTGCAGAAAAGGTTGCTAGGAGGCTTTGTCAGGATGTGCACCGCTCAGGATTGCCTAATGGATGGAAAGAAAAACAGGAGACGAGTTAAACATTAGCACACACAGCCTTGTATGCCACACTTGGAAAGCTCAGTGTTCATCTGGTTATCCCAGGAACCTGCCCGTCCTTCCCACAGCACGGAGGGGTTCCACGGATGGCCTGGCAAAGCACACAGCAGCCACCGCTCCAGGCTGGAGGAGATAATTCTCTTCAACCCCACGAAAGCTTTGCTAAGTACCTTGGAGGCCCGACTGCAAGTCCAGAACGGCAGAGAAAACCTGTGGGGTCCAGCCTTGAGGGACACTCATTCCAGCAGCTCTTGGTACTCCCAGGCCCCCTGAGCTCCCGTAGCCACGGGGCAGATAAAGCTGCTGTGGGGTTTGTCTCAAATGAGCAGCTTCAGCTGGGGCAGCTTCACTCCTCCAGGAGGACAAAAATCCCCAGCTTCAGTCTCAGAGTCCGGGGGGAGGAGCAAGATTCTTCTCACAGTTTAGCAGTTTTCCTTCCAGATTTCAGAGAAGCCTCTAAAAGGTTTAAGCCAGCTTGGCTGGAGACACTAGCTCACTCTGTGTACCTCTCCTCCAGCACTGCATCCACTGAAGTGTCTCTGCTCTCACTCAGCAACACAAACAACCCTCTGTGACACAGCTGCCAAACTGGGGGCAGCTATTAGGAGAATTAGAAGTGGGAGGGGAGCAAAGGAGCTTTCTAAGAAAAAAAAGTGTTATTTTAACATTTCCTGAAGTGAGGCAATCATGCAGCACTCCTGCCAGCTACAGTCACAACACTTACTCACAACCAAGGATCTCATCTGGCAGAGAAAAAAAAAGAGCGTGAATCAGATCTGGTTTAAAAATAAGATTACTGGACATCAGCAGCAGGGCTTCAGCTAGAGGGGGACAGGGGAAGGCTCGTGTGTTCTGGGTCAGGGATCAATTCAGCAGCTTCCCTACAGGTGTTCAGCACTAGTCCGAGGTTTGCCACTGGAACAGTGAGTTAAGTCTCGTAATTCTTGAGTAGGAAGAGACAAGACTACTTTTCCTTTCCTTCTCTCCTTTTTCCCAAGGATGGAGAGGAGAATGCCCAAGGTTCTTTAAAAGTGACATCCCCGTGCAAGACTGCAGTATAGCTGTTTCAAACTATCCAGGAGCCTCAGATGTTTGGCACTGACAGAGAGAAGTTGCCATTTAAATAGGTCCAATCATGTTATCAGCTGCTAAGATAACCAAGACATCCTGCAAGTTAAATAAATACCATCCACAACATCAAAACAGATCCTGAACCATGTAAGCCAGCTGGGCAACAGCTGAAAACCAGCAAGAACTGCCAAACCAGTGGAGGGATGGCAGGCCCTGGATGCCAGTGCCTCACCCTCCCACAGCACAGGGTGCAGCCCTGCTGTCCCACAGCTCGTGCTCGGGTCTCTGTGTTTCCAGGACTCACAGGCACCTCCAGCCCTAAGGGCACAGGCTCCCTGCTCTGCATCCCCAAGGAACAGCAGCATCTCAAACCACAGGGCCCCAAGAACAAGCCAAAACAGGTGCCAGCTGAGCTCCCCTGGGAAAGGCACATTAATCTGACCTGGGGCAATCGTGTTCAGAAAGTTTCTGGGTAAATCATTTGCTCAGGCTGGGATTAGACCATCAGGCTGCTGAACATGGGCTGCTCCACACAGACCATGGGCTGCTCCACACAGAACATCTGGAGTTCCACACAGAACATGGGTTGCTTCACACAGAACATCTGGTGTTCCACACAGAACATCTGGTGCTCCACACACAGAACATCTGGAGTTCCACACAGAACATGGGCTGCTACACACAGAACATCTGGAGTTCCACACAGAACATCTGGAGTTCCACACAGAACATGGGCTGCTCCACACAGAACATCTGGTGTTCCACACAGAACATCTGGTGCTCCACACAGAACATGGGCTGCTCCACACACAGAACATCTGGAGTTCCACACAGAACATGGGTTGCTTCACACAAAACATCTGGTGCTCCACACAGAACATCTGGTGCTCCACACAGAACATGGGCTGCTCCACACACAGAACATCTGGTGTTCCACACAGAACATCTGGAGTTCCACACAGAACATCTGGAGTTCCACACAGAACATCTGGTGCTCCACACAGAACATGGGCTGCTTCACACAAAACATCTGGTGCTCCACACAGAACATCTGGTGCTCCACACACAGAACATGGGCTGCTCCACACAGAACATGGGCTGCTCCACACAGAACATGGGCTGCTCCACAGAAAGCACCAGGTGAACCACCTGGAATTCCCAAGCCTGTGGCATGAGGGCAAAGGCTGTCAACAAGGGACTGGCTAAAGTACACATGGAAGGCCACAGGCAAATTCAGCTGCTGGGATTTTGATTAGGATAAGGGAACAAAACATTGGCAGAAGGAGGAGAGGCAGAGACTTCCTGTGCAATACACGTGAGAACACAGCATAGGAAGCAAGAACCAAAACAAAGCAGACTGCCAGACTGCAGCAGTGCTGCTGCAGACCTCTTTGAAGCACAAGAGGCTCAAGAGAAGCAAGAGAATACAATTCTGCTCTTCATTAGCAAAACAATGCCTCGTTCATTAGGACTTTCTGCCTTTTGCCAACGTAAGCTTCATGGTGTTTCTCTCCGGGCTGCTGCGGCAGAAAGGGAATCACCCCGGGGAGAGACAACCGGGACTTGGGAAGCACAGGGGACGGGACACCCTCCAGTGCCTGCCTGGCTCCCAGGAGGAGGCAGCTCTGCTGAGCACAAGCCCCACTCCTCACCGACAGGACTCCTCCCCAGGCACACTGCTCCACCAGATGGGAGACAAGGGCCAGAATAAAGAGAAAGGGGGGGGAAGGAAAAGGGCTGAACAAAGGGGTCGATTGGGGGGAGAGCAGGTCAGACACTGAGCATCATATGCCAAGGTTGAAGTGCAAAGTGGCTCCTTATTAGGGCAAGGCAGTGACTGCTGCTCACAGCTGGCTCTGCTGTTCTGGCACTGGCCTGGGCTACAGCTGAGAGGGGCACCTTGCCCTGCAGTCAGGAAGCACAGTCACACCCTCCTTTTTAGCAAAAGGAAAAGCCTCTTCATGCCCAAGACAATACAGGCACTTTCCCACAGCAGGACAGACACAGAAAAGCTTTTCCTCTTAAATGAATGGATTAATGCCCTGGGCAGCTTGATAGGAGACACAGCCAGCCATAAATGAGAAGATAAGTGAGGGAATGAGCTGCCTCAAAACCTTTGAACTGCTGCGGGTTTAAGTACAAACCTAAACACCGAAAGTGCTTTTATCTATCTTATCAACATCTCAGGCTTGCTGCAACTCCACTCTGCTTTACAAACACAAGCTCATCCCCATGATGCTCAGTTCTGCTCCCATACCTTTTTTTTTCAGTTCTATTGTTAAACTTCTGGGCTTAAAAGCTTTGGAATGAAATTAGGAGAGTGTCTCACAGAAAAGCATTCACTGCTATTTTCAGTGAGAGTTGGACCTCCCCTCAATTTTGCTGCTCAGACCAAGCAGGCAATTTGTCACACTACAAGGATATGCCAGATTTCAAAACAACTCTTGCTGCAAATCCATCAAGGCAGGAGACAGAAAGACATCTCAATGGAAGGCAAAGCCCCTGCTGGGAGACAGGGCCAACACAGCTATGCAAGGAAAATCCTGTACATGGCAGAGCAGAGCTGGAGCCCAACTTCTCTTTTCAGTTCAGAACCCCCAAGGCTCCTCACAGGTCCTCCCTTGCTCTGCAGCTCAGCACCTACGGGACACCTGTCTGGAGCATCAGTAACAAGAATATTTGAAGGGTATTAAACTCCTTGATTTCTGATCCAGTTTTACTTTATTTCTTCAAGTCACTTTACTGTGGCTTTATTTCCTCCCCATAATATTAATTAAGTTTACTTTTCCAGATAAGAGGCCAGACCTTTAAACACCTTGTAGGCTCTGTGTGCTCCACAGGCAATGAATCAGAGCCCTACCCTAAAGATTTCCAGGCTCAAACACACCTCAGGAGTGGGAAAGAAAAGATATATTCTGCACATGGTGATTTACTTGCTTGCAGCTTTAGAAGCTGGACTGAAGGATCCCAGGCAGTGCCCAGACCAAAAAACCACTGCAGTTTTTCTCACATTTCCATGATTTTACTAGAAAATCACAAAGTCAACCTGGTTCATTTTCTGGTTCACCCTGCAGGCCACCAAAGGAGCCACCCCACTCCTGGTTGGCTGAGTGACCCGCTAGGAGGTGGGTAAGGGCACAACTTACATCCGAACCTGCCCCCAGAGGCCCTTCTGGAGGAGACGCTTCATCCCCAGGGGTCTCCCCTTCCTCCCTTGGTGGGGCTGAGAACAGACCCCCTGACCACACAGACCTTCTGGACAACCAAGTGAAAAGCCAAGATGGCTCAGCAATGCTGCAACACATCTGGGGTGAGGAGGGATGAAGACTCCCACACCTCTAGCAGCACTCCAGCTGCAGTCCCCAAGAGCCAGGACACCCAGTTTTCCCTGGAGTCACCTCTCAGCACCCCAAACGTGGCAGCTTCCCTGCATTCCTGCCAGCTGCAGAGCCCTGGGAAGGCTGTGACACCCCATCCAGTGCTGATGCCACCACCTCACCAGCACTCTGCCTTCGGCCCCCTTCCCACCCCACTAACCCCAGAGGAGCTCACCTGGGCTGCTGAAGGAGTCACCCAGGGCTGTGGCAGCAGAGACCCAGCAGCTCCAGAAGAGACAAGAGCAGCAACTGCAGCACCTCCACGGCCAGGGTGGTGCAAAGCTGCTGAGATGAGGGCTGGGCAGGCAACCCTGGTTGCACAGCGCTGGTTTGGCAGCCTCACTGCTGCCTGGCCCCACATGGAGCAGGTTGCCACAGGGGCAGCTTCCTCAGCCCCACCTCCAGAGGAGCAGCTTGGCTCGGCAGGTTTAGGTGTTGGCAGGGCTGAGTGGCCTCCACAGGAAAGTGAAACTGCAATCACTGAGATCACAGGAGGTTGGGCAAGAAAGAATGAAGAAAGGTGGCACGTGGCCCAGCAAACAGCAAGAAGGAAAGTCCTCCAGCAGAGCAAGAGGCCCCCGACAAGTTCCTATGCTCCAGACATGCCAGGGACGGGGAGAACAAGTCGTTCTGATTTGGCAACGCTCGACTTGCCTGGACTTCAAAGGTACCAACCACCTTGCTCGGCAAACAGCCTCGTTCACCCACTGAGCAGGCACCTCATGGGCAGCCAGGACAAGCACAGCCACCTCAGACACCCCAGAAAGGGCTTCTGTCCAAGGAAGTCAAGAGCATGTCATCATCACCACGGCTTGTAACCACTAAGAATCAGCTCGTCTGCATGAGCACAGCTCTCCATCCTTCCTCTCCTTGGGATGATTCAGTTTCTGCTGAAGTTCTCGAGCTATTTTTGCCATGCTGCAGGCAGTGTGACGAAGGCAACGTGCCCTTTCACACCATTTCTCTAGTGTCTGGTTCTCCAAAACAAAGCTCTGAAGTTACTCAGAGCAGCACATCCGAGTAAACTAAAACCTGAAGTCACAGCCACCACCCATCCTCAGCTAAGCCACTTACTAGAAACCAATTTAAGCAAATTTCCACTGTCCACCTCCCCAGGCAGATCCTCATCACTGCAGTGCTGCACAGTCCAGCAGAAAACACTGCCAGGCAGCAGGAGAGAGGTCACTCTGCAAAGCATTTGGAATGGTGGATCAAATCAGACCAAAGGAGCTCCCCAAGTTCCTGCCCGAGGCCTCTCCTGTTGAAGGCTGCTGATAACACGGCAATGCGGGTCCAGAAACACTAAGGGATTCCTTTCAGTGGGAGCAGCCAGCTCAGGCTGGTTTTCCTCCCAGAGGAAGTTCAGGGGATGCTGTAAAGGTCATCAGGCTCTTCACAGCTCTGTGGAAGGTAACTCATGAATGTCAACTGCCCCTGAAAGGCCAGGCACGAATCAAGACTCTTTAAAGAGCTTCTCAGAGCAGATTGCAGCCCTTGGCACGAGGCACTGCTGGTTCAGCTGCCGTGGTCAGCTCCGCAGGGCTGTACTGCAGCTCCTCGGCAGCTCCTCCAAAGCCTCGGGGACGCGCTGTCCGGGTGCTCTGAGGACGGCAGGACCAGGGAGCTGGGCGGGTGAAACCATCACTGCTGCTGAGCCCACACCTCTGCAGCACCGGCAGCATCTTCTCCTGCCTGCTGTGCCCATTTCCCTGCCACCCTCACCCCTGGTCTGTGGCCTTTACAAAGCTCATCAGGCCAGTAAGACAGGCTGGAAACAGTCCATGTCCTTGCAGAGTAACTCACAGATGTTCCGAGGAGCTCCCCCATCTGCTCTGAACACACATCCCGAGCACTGCAGAGCCCTTCCACACAGGCACACCAAGTGCACAGTGAGCAGCGCTGGGTGGCACAAGAAGGGATGCTGAATGGGCCACGGCCTGAGAGAAGCCAGGCCAAAGCATCCACACTGAGCAGGAGCTGATGAACTGGCCACAAATCCTGCAGCTAAAGCTCTTCCCCCACAGGCAGGATGGAGCCCTGAGTTTACCATCCCACCTGGAACTGACAGCTCTGCATCTCAGCTAAACACTGAGAAATTTAGCCAGAGTCCCTTCCCATGTCCCACAGCTGCAGCACTGACCTTCCCTACACCTCTCCCCTTTGCTCCCCTCCGGCTTCCTGCTGCTCTACAACATCTGCCTGTAGCCAACTGGTGAAGTGCTGCTCTCCAGAAGCAACTTCAAACTCTGTATTCCACCAAGTGCTCATGGGCTGCTGCCACCTGGAAGGTCGACTGGATGGACTCGGGTTCCAGGCAGAATTCAGCACCTGAATCACACTTGGTGCCACAAAAGTGATGTGGCCACGTGCTCAGGTGTCAGTGGGGTCACCTCACAGTGGGACCATCTCCCTGTGGCTGCCAAGCTCCCAACACAGGCAGTGAATTGCAGACACCCCCGGTTCCCAAGGGCAAAGCTGTGGACAGGGCACAGGGGGGACATCATCAGATGGGCCAAGTGCAGCTTTGAGCCACAGATGTGAACTCCAGACAGGTTCTTTTGGAGGGCAGAGCAGAACAGCTGTGGTTTGGCACTTAGGTCTGAGCTGAGACAACACCTGCATGGGGTGCTACAGGAGCAGGAAGACCCCACACTGTTCCCCTCCTGTGAGAAGGTCCGGGGAGAGGTGACAGCAGGGACACAGCAATGCACCCACTGCAGAGCCTGGAGGAAAACTATGTGTGGCAGGAAAATGGCATAAAACCATGAAAATGGCATAAAACCTTGAAAATGGCATAAAACTGCCACTCCTGAGCCCTTCTGGAGGGCCCTGTGCCCACCCAGCCTGCTGTGCACCCTCTGGGGCCAGGTTGCTCACAGCTTTGGGCATCCTGGAGGCTCCAACACTCCACTACAACATGTTCCACCAGCAGGGCAGGTTCTCTGCAGGCTTCAGCACACACCCACTTGGGGAACACAGCACCACACCAAGTGTCTTCCAGACCAGCCATGAGGTACTTCCTACATAGCAGGTTCTCATCTCACTGGTGACATTTGGCATTTTCTTTTAGCTCCTGGTACCATTTCCAGGCAGATCCATCAGGCAGGTGATGGTTTGCCTCATTGCTTATGTCAAGAATCCATTTCCTGGAGATGCAGCCTGCTTGGACTAAAGAGAAGACTGTGGAAGGTTGCTGCCAGGTTGCTCCCAGGTTGCTCCAGTGGAGTCTTCACCTCAAGGGAAAAAAAGCCCTGGTGCCTCAGAGCTTATTCCAGGGAGAAAAAAGCTGGGCCAGCACAGGTACACCAACTGCAGAGGTCACCTGCAAAAGGCCCAGCTCTGTCACAGTTCCAACCTCATTACAGGCACTCCAGAGATGTCTCTATGATGTGCCTGCAGACTCAGTGCCCTTGGGAATAAATCCCACCAGGAGCAGGGAGAAATGTCACACCCAACCTTTTTTCACACGTGCAGAGGTTCACCTTTCCCACACCTTTGTACCTGTCCAGCCACCTTCAACTGCTTTTTCCATACTTTAGTAAAACTTTGCATGTAAACAATCTCTGCTTCCAGAGGAAGCCTCACAACCCTGGGAGGCTGAAATCTCTGCTTGGCCCAAACGCAACCCCCCAGTTTTATAACCTTGAAAGACCTGGTCAGGTTGCCGTGCTTGCCTAAGGTTCCTTCCCTCCAGCACTGGAGTCATTTGATGGGCTGCATTTATGAAGGCATTTCCTCTGCAGTTAAGCCATCATAAATTCTAAATAGTAAGTGTTTGTGTTCAGAACTATTTACATTAAAGAACCCCCACATAATCCATAATAAGCCACCCTCTTGCACAAGAACTCCCTGCTTTTTGTTGTTTCCCTGCCCGCTGTCCATCCCTGATTCCTCGGGTTTGTCTGACAACCAGGACATGGGGAGAGGAGCAGTGGGTGGAAAGAATGAAGCTTGATGTTTCCACCTCTGCCCGGAGTTTCCACTCCTGTATCAAAAGTGCTTTTTTGGCTGTGACTGCGCGAGCCATCAGCACAAAGCTGTGGGTAACAAAGCAGGGCTTTCTCCTAAAAGCAGCTCAAGAGTCACCGCAGTTTCATGCTGGAGCAGCTGCAGCATGAAAAGAAACCCAAGTCCTCAGCAGTCACCTACCAAAATGCCCTCTTCTGTGTCCTTCCCAGGAGACAGCAGGGCAGAGCACAGAGCCTCCCCAGCTGCCTCCTGTGCTGTCCTCTGCCAGCTCAGCCCCTGGGGCAGCTGCCCTTTGTCTGGCAGCAAACTTGCAGAAGGCTCTTCTCATACACTTTGTGTTTGAGGAAACGGGGGAGGCAACATGGTTGGGTTTGCCATAGGCTGGGGAGTAAAACCGTGGGATCCCCAGGGCTGGAAGTTTAGAAGTCCTAGTTTGGTTTTTTTTCCCCAGTGGGCAGAACAAGGCAATCCCAACACCTCACACACAGAGAGCCCAGCCAGAGCTGCATGAAGTCACCCAGTACAGACCAGGTCCTAACACCTGCATGAGAACGCAAACAGAACCCTTAACTGTGTTCAAGTCACAGATTTGGGTTTTATAGACCTGAAAAGCAGCATTTTCTCAAATAGATGGCTTGAAAACAAAGTACACAGCAGACTGGGAGGGTTGCAATCCCTGCTCCTGAGAGCAAACTACACCCTGTCAGGAGACACACAGAATCCAGCAGGATTCCTTCTGGCAGGAAAACCACTTGTAGTTTGAGCTATTTTAATACTAAGGTTGCTCAGCTTCTTGTCTCCTTCCTCTTTTCAAGATGTCCCAAGCACTGCTGACAGCAGAAATCCCCCCAGCAGCTGCCAAGCACCAGATTACTCAGCCTGTTCTGCTCAAACACATTTATTGTGTCTGAAGCTCCAGCACATGTATCTGCAGCAAACACAGCTCTGCCAGGGGGGAAGTTGTGCAAGTGTCTGGTACTGCTCAGCACCACAGCAGGAGCATCACTGAAATCTGGGCCACGTCCTAGAAACCAACAATTCCTGCTCCCTCCAAGGCAGAGCAGGACAGGGCCAAAAAGTGGCTGCTGCTGTGGTTCAGAGGCCAGGGCAGGATGGGCAGCAAACCCAGGGGCTCTCGGTGCAGAACTGAGGCTGTGCCCCAGCCCTGCCCCCCTGCCACTCAGCTTGGAGAGCTCCAGCACAGCATCCCCCTGGCTCTGCCTTTCCCCTCTGTCCGTGGGCAGCAACACCACTGCCAACCTCCCAGGGAGAGCAGAAGAGACTTTGGGAGAGGAGGAGATGAGTGTTGCACGCTCCTCCTTGGCAGGCAGGGCACTGGAGCAAAAGGGGAAGGTGAACAAGAGGTGCCCACAAACTGCCTGTTCCTGAGGAGGAAATCCCAGGTCCCAGCACACCTGACACCCACCAGAACATCACCCAGTTCCTCCTCACGAAAACCAGCCTTGTCCCTGACAATTAAGGAAGCAAAAATCAGATTTTCTTTCTCCTCCAGTTTTACAGGTTATTTACATTTAATCCCCAGCAGCTCAGCTGGCCTCCTCTTCCTCACATTCAACAATCCCTCTCCATCCAAGTCCATCCCTGTCATCCCCCCTGTGTTCAGTCCCTCCACCCTTTCACCACCAGGACAAGAGATGGAGTGAACTGTGCTCCTCTGACTCCCCACAACAGCCACGTCCCTCTTTGAGGGGTGTCCCTGCCCTGTGCCCTGTCCTACAGAACACCCTGCAGTGAGTCTGCCAGGTGGGCACCGTGGCTTGGGAAGCAAACAGAGGCAAATTTTGCTTTCCAACTCAGCAGTTGACTCTTGTAAACCTCCAAAACCAGACTGTTCAACCTCTGGGCAACCTGTTCCCAAGCTTGGCAAGCTTCACAGGGCCAGAAGTTCTCCTTATACTGAGGGTTCCACATCTTCCCTGCTCAAGTCATTGCAGGTCCTTAACCTGCCAGAGTCAGGCTGAACTTTATGTGAAGCCCCAGGTGCCATCAATGCTGGACAAGGGAAGGCAGAGCAGCCCCTCTGCCCCAGCTGGCAGTGCCCTCACTGAAGACCCAGTAGATCTTTCACAGCTTAAACTCCAGATTCAGGTCCCTTCTGTCCTGAGGTCTGTAGAGACAGAGTTTCACCCCTGAGGACAAACCCCTCACAAGACAGCTGAGTCACTGAGAAAGTGATTGGGGTTTTTTTCCACCCTGTTTAGGAAACCATTCCATTCCTTAGCTAAAGGGTGTTTTCAGAAGTCAACACCCCTGCACATGCATCCAAAGTAGGAGCTCATCACGCAGCTGGGACAGGTTCTTTAGATCAAGTTTAGGCTTCCTGCCCTGACAGCCTCTCAGATCCTTCAGTGCCTCCAGCACCTGCCCATGAGCAAACCAGCCTTCCATGGTCTCCCCAGTGAGCCTGGAGTTTCCTACTCCCAGATGAGGTCCTGGACCCAGGACCCGCACAGAGATGTGTCTCCGCTGCATCAGACAGTGCTTGGAACACACTAAATGATGGCAACACCTTTTCTTCCCTGCCCTGCCCACCCCTCGAGCCAGCCATGGCCTGAGTTCAGCAATTCCTCATTCCTCCAAGTCACCTGCTGCAGGAGGAACGCTGTAGCTCAGTCTTACCAACCCCCTGTCCTCTCCATAAGGCCAGGCATCCTTCACCAGCCCCCTGGAACAGCCCTCCCAACCACCCCTTAGGAGGTATTAACCTACCAGGACCAGGGCTCAGCTGTTTAAGCGGAAAAGACGAAAGCCAAAAGCTGGATGCTGACATGAACCTCACGCTCAGGCCGAGTCTTTGAAGGCAGGAAGGCTTGGGAGGGCAGGGTGGACTGGGAAAAACAGTTCTGCCTGGCTGGAGGACACAGATTGCTTCCCCAGCACAGTGGTTGCAGACTCCTCTTCTCCTCAGCTCCTTTCTCCTGCTGTGCCTCACCTCGAGCTGTGTGGTTGGCACCCTCTGGCACCACAATCCACACGCTGCAACTCAGGACCAGGTGGAAGGAAAAGGTCTGCAGAAACACTGTGCCTCAACCCCAGTGTCTGTCACCTCCTCCCCCGGTGCATCCTCACCTCGAGGAGCTCAGGCTTCATCTAAAGCCAAAAAGCACAGTCACTGCTGCTCCCAGGGCAGGCTCTGCACCTTCACTGAGAGCACCGAGGGTTCGGGAGCTCCCAGCCCTCAGATTGGTTTCAAAGGAACACAGAAGCACCTTCAAGAGAAAAACAACAGTTTTATTATCAAAGTTAACTAGGTACTTTGCTTTGAAATACAGTTTCTTCCCCTGCATCAAAGGGCTGTTAATTATTCTTGTAGCAAAAAGCAGAAGAAATGAAAGCAGCATCTGCTTGGAGAAGATGAGTGCAAGATAAAAGGTGTCTGTGACAGAAAGCTGGCAGCAGCCTTGAGTTCTCTATTCAAGTCTAATCCGGGAACAACAACCCCGCTTAAACATTACAAAAGCTGTGGAAAAACCCTTTCCAAATCCAGCAGCAGAGCCAGAAGATGCAACGACTCCTCTCCGACTGCCGCAGCAGCCAGGTGAGGGGAAGCGTCCGGACAAATCCAAGCTTGCTAGAGCAGGGTCACCAAGCACCTCTGCTTGCTCGAGTCCACACCACCCCCTCTTTAGCTTCCAATTCCTTCTTCCCCTCCTCAAGTCTCCGGAGGAGCAGTTTCCTGTGGATCTCCCTCAGATAAAGGGAGCAGAGTCACACCAAGGCAGAACAGCTCCAGAACGTCTGGGCAAAAATGCCTCTCAACGCAGGCAGCGGAGGGTGGCAAACAGCACTGCCACTTCTTGCCTGCCCAGGACAGTCCGTGCTGGGCAGAGAATGGAGTTGTAATTCCTGCTGGGGATGGGGAAGGAGCCCCATCCCTTCACTGAATAGAGGAAGCCACTTTAAGTAACCTTAGTTTGAAACTGTCAAGCAACAAGAAGCCCACACAGTGCCCTGTGCCTGACCCAGCCCCGCTCCAGACTCCAAAAGAAGGGCTCTACCTCAGTTCTGAGGCAGCTGCCGGGAGTGTGGGACTCAAACAGAGCTTTGGTGAGCAAAACCCCAAAGCAGGAGCGACAGAAACACGGAGCAGAGCAGTGCCCAGACATCTGCCAACAGCCAGCAGAGCTCTCCACCTGGAAGGTCCACGTCCAGGAACACACAGGGAGCCAGAGGGAGGGGACAGGGAGAGGGGGATCCATCACTGGGAAAAGCTCAGCCCCTTCCCAGGGGGTGGTGACGTGGGGGAGGATTTGGGGGGGTCACAATTGCCTGGGTGCTCCATTCCCAGCTCCCCAAAGGAAGGAGCATCCCTGCCAGCCCCAAAGTCCCTCTGCACAGAGCAGCTCCCCAAGCGCTGAGCCGCAGGACGTTCCTGGCAGACAGATTGCACAAGACCCAGCTGACACTGCCGGCGTTACTGCAACTCACTCAGCAGCTCCCCGGAGCCCAGAGGAGCAGGCTGGGGTGGGGCTTCCCTGCAGCCCGACCTGGCATTAGCCAAAAAGTCTTAATGACACGGTTGGACTCGGTGTTTAAATGTAATTGAGCCGGGACACCCCGTAATTAGGAGAGACTCTGCCCCTCTCAGGGAGCCCAGCTGCGCACGGGCTCAGCGTGATGCAAGGCTTTGCTTTCAGCATCACCTGAAAGGCAACCTGGAAATTGCTGTGCTGCTCTGCCACAGGCAGGGTCACCAAAAAGCCCTGACTGGCTCCTTACATCATGCAGCAAAGGGGCTTAACAGCACAGCAGTTTTAGGAAGCCTTTCCAGCCTGCCTGCTCGAGGTTTGGATCCCTACAGAAGCACAACTGGACAAATCAGACCTGGAAGCACCAAAATGAAATGGGTAAAAGCACTTCAGACAAAGTGTGGCTGCAGGACTGCCCAGGGTGCCTTCAGAGGACATCTGCACTGTAAGGCAGCCAGACAGCCCAGAGCAGCTTCTTCCTGGAAATAGCAGTTGTGGCAACACAGAACAAATGGTTTTGCCAAAAAAACATGACCAAGACAAGCACTACAGCACAGTCCACAGCAGCTTCTCCCTCCTGGTTCAAGGGGCAAGGGCTGAAATTTGCCCCTTAGTCGTAGTGGGACACTCAGAAATCCATCCCTAAGCAGGAGTTTCACGGGTTGAACCTCTGTAAATCAAGTGATATTTCAAGTGGCTTCCTCACCTCCTGTGTGCCAACATTAGGCTGCACCTCAAAGCGCAACCTCCTGCAGGGAAGGAAAGAAATGGCCACTGCTCAGTGTCTGAGGTCTGTCTCGTGGTGACAGGGAATGCCAAGACAGTTTTGATTCCTTCTGTTTCCACCTTCCAAACGGCCTGACACCACCACAGAACCTGAGTAAGCAGAGTCTGAAGAACCTCCATGTTCTTCCTTCCCTCCCTAGGGCTTCTCAGCAGACTAAACTGTGGGTTTCCTCTCTAAAGCAACAAAATTCCATACCTGTAATCAAGCCAACAGCTTTGTGATGTGTCTGTTCCAGACTTGGCCATCTGGGTCCTTTCCATGAGGGCTGCCCATTCCAAAAGCTCCCCAACGCAGGAGACAAGAAGCAGTGCAGCAGCCAGTGATGAAACACATTTATTTTAGCTGCAAGCAAGTTCTTATCTAGGCATTAAACAGCTGCCAGGACTGCTGGAGTTCAAAGGGAAGACAAAAGCTGCACAGCCAACCCATCCTCCCAACATACCACAGTCATCAGAGGTCCTCATAAGTCAACATACCTTCTAAATAAGTGTTTAACATAAACATTTGTACAGTCACTTAATTCCCGGTGAACTGAGGTATTTGATGTGGCCACAGAAGGCTCCATGACATCAATGGAAAATTTCCAACTAGGAAACCAAGTTTGAAACACATTAATAGAGCTTAGGAAATCAAGATGAAATAGCCTTGTAGGAAAAGAGTCAAAAGATCTGTTCTTAAGCAAAGTGCACTCAAGCTGCTCAGGAAGAAGCAGAACAGCGGAGCTGCCTTGCGTTTCCAGAGCTGAGTGATCAGAACTGTGGAGATACAAGTCAGTTCTGTTGGCTGCTGCCTGCAGTATCTGGGCTTCTGTCTCCTCTGTTCTGGTCCGTCCCAAAGGATGTTCCACTGTTGTCTGGCTGCTACTGAAGTCCTCACTCCTCCTTGTGAGGAGGCTGGGTGGCTTTGCCAAGACTTGCTGTGTGCAAACATCAATTTGGAAGTAATGAGAAAGCCACTGCCACCCCCCATTCAGTGCACCACGAGCTCCCAGACGTGGAGGAGATGTAAACTCTCCAGAGTATCTAATGTCTGGGACATCAAACAAAGCCACCACATCCAACAGCATTTTCCTCCCTAAAAATCCTCTCACCAGAATAAACTTAGCTTGCAGTTTTATTTCTGCAGTCAATTCACTCTGTCACTGTTATTCAATGAAAGCATAAACTGAAACCACCCTGCAGATAATCCCAACTCTTTGGAGATACCATCCCAGACTTGAAAAAGCTGGTTATGGAGCTATTCCTCCTGGTTATGGAGCTATTCCTCCTGGTTATGGAGCTATTCCTCCTGCCCAGCTCTTCTGTCAGACTTGCAAGCAAGAGGGTTCCCTGAGTGACCTGCAAAGTGACCTGTCATTGCTGCCACCCTGCCACCTGCTGGGCCTTCTGCTCTGTCCACCTTGTCCCAAGGACAGGACTTTAATTGACACCACGACTCTGGGTCAGACACATTTCTGTGACAAACTTGTTCTGTGGGTGTCTTAGATATGCCAAACCAAGATTTAAGAGCACATTGAACATTGTGTTGGATTAGGAGGCTTCTCCACAGTAAAATCACTGCTATGCTGAACTGTTTTGCACCTTGAAATGGAGAGTCCCATGAGGCCAAGAATTCTTTCAAAAACAGTCTAGACTGAGGATTGGTTGGCATTTTTGGAAAGTTTGAAGGCAGCCTAATCCAAATAAGATAAGAGCACATGCCACTGAACAAGTACTGGTTATAATACCTGTCCTTCCTCTCCACCTTAATGGCCATGAGCTCAAAACCCATTCTCCTATCTTAAATACACAGGGGGGGTTGTCATCAGTCTTAACACACACCACACTGCTCCCCACCACCAGCCAAGCTCTCACCTGCACCAAGAAATCTCTTCCACTTGAAGCTCTAAGAGCCATTCATTTCTTCTTTCTCACCAAAAGCTGCAAACCCACTAACAGCCATCCTTCTCCACTGGAGCAGACAAGTCTGGCTACACTTGTCCCACAAAACCCAGCCCAGTTCTGTGGATAAGCCATGCATCTCCTTCTGCTCCTGGATGTTCCCAGGTGCACCCCAAAAGCCTGGCCACACCTCTGGTCAGAAGCCAAAGCTGCTCCTGCCTCCTAAGCTCGGTCAGGGGATGCTGCCCATGTCCCAGTGGCACTGTGGGCTCCGTGGAAATTCTGTTCACACTGACTGTGTGCTGCCATGTGCACTTGCCACCACATCCCTACGTCGAGGGACAAAGACTGAAGGCACCTCAGGAGTCCCAGTCAAATTCCTTTCTGGAGAACACACTCACGGCAGAAAGTCCTTCTAGAAAACACCCCCCCAGTCAGTGTTCCAGCCCACCTGGCAGGGAGGATTCTCTTCCAAAATGAGCAAACTCTGCAAGGCTTCAGATTCACTTCAGGCCCTTGGAGGCAAACATCTGGACACATCTGCCACCCTGGAGTGCCACAGCACACCTGGCAAGCCTGCCCAGGCTCCCTGAGCCCTGCTGGGGCTCAGAGGGAGCAGGAGGGCAGTTGCACGACCCCAGTCTGGCTGCAGATGTGGGTGACTGCTCCTTCCAGGCCATCTCCTCGGGTGTCCCCTCCCACCCCGAGTGCTGACACACGAAGCTGTGCCTCCTGCAAATCCAGTTGGGTGTCCACACACACCAGGCTCTGTGGATTACCCAGACAAAGCCCTGGAGTTGATGTTATTGTAATTCAAGCCAGAAGGGCAGCTCTGGACCTGCTGGGCACTGTGGGCACACATGACCTGCCCCTTCTGCAACCTCACTGCAAGGCAACATCTTGCAGCCACTTGACATCTCTCATACCCAGAGGGGCAGCAGCACCAGCCCCCCAACGGACCAGGGGAGATGCAGCTGGGGGACATGTAGAGTGAACCTTCCAGGAAAGCTCTGAGTTCCTTCAAAGGTTGCTTCTTGCAAACACAGAGTTAAACTATTTCGCAGCTTGTCAGTCCTTGAGTAGCTCAGCTCAAGGTCAATTAACTGAGGCAGCTATCAAGAAAGAAACTCCAGAATCCCAGTCCCGGGATGAACCACAGCCACTGGAGCAGACACACACTAACAAACCCAGGACACACACTTAGCCCTTTCTTTTCCTCCCCAGCCCACCACACAGCAGGTCCAACCCACGACTCAAAAACCAGTAGCAAGTTCTGGTGCTGGTCTGCCTCCCCTCCCTGAACGTGGGCCATTACCCAACCTCCCAGCAGGTCAGCTGCCCCTTTTTTCACTTCTGCACAGCAGCTGGAGGTTGGCAGGCCAGCGTGCCACATACCTCACCTTGCAGCAATATCCTGCTGGAATCAGTGCCATGTGTGCAGCTCTGCTGCCCTTCCCCTCCCAGGCTGCAAACTGAGCTGTGCTGGCAGGATCTGAGCCAGGCATGTGCCTGAATCAAGATCAGAGTCAGGTCTGGGGCTGAAACCATTCACCACAGCCTGTGTGACCCCTGGGGGGACACAGAGCACCCCAAAAACTCTGGGAGGCACCAGGGAGGGGAGCGATGCCCCTGCTCACAGCAGATGAAGCACCTTCATCAGTTTGAGTCACTCCCCGCCCCGGCTCTGCCGTGTCCCAGCACATGGACAGCCCCAGGACACACCAGTGAAACTGTGGGGGGACACCAGGCCAGGAGGCCAAGCGGGGGAGGCAGCAGGGCAGCCCCTTGCCAGGGAGGCTGGAGGGTGCCAGCACAGCCCGTGCCTATCGCACGGCCCCACAACACAAAGTCCAGGCGACCACGTTTCCTGCCCACAGGCATCAGGCCAGGTACTTTCTGGATTCACACAGGCTCAAAACCTCTTTTCAGCACAAGGGTCAACAGGTTTCTTCTGCAGCTGTTCAACAGTTTACAGGAAGCAGGACACAGGCACTGATTCTCCCAGCTCAGCTTACCCCTTACCAGCCACTCCACGAAGTTGTGGGTATTTCTTCACGTGGGCACCCCTTGAAACTTCAAGTGCCAGATGCACCAGTGCCCTGGGATTAGTATGGAACAAAGCAGGCCCTCCCTCATTCTCCACCTTCAGTAACAGGACTGGTTTACCCTTAAAATAGCATGGGGAGACTGCACATCAAAAGGGATCATCTCCATGCAGAACTGCTGACAGCACAGCACAGCTCCATCCATCCCTCACACCCAGTGCCCCAACTGCTCCACACTGAGCACCAAAGACCACTGCTTGGAGGCATCTCAGGGGTCATTACTCTCTTCCCCTGAGAAGCACTGCTGCTCTCCCTGCAGCACAGCTCCCAGGCTGCATTACACCCCCAGGGATCCTGGAGCACCCCGCGACAGGGAATTAGGGTGTCCAGGCAGGAGCTGCACCTTGGCAAACTCCAGGGCTCACTTCCAACCTCTAAACACCACGGTCAGAACCCAGACACGTTCCACAGCTCTACATTAAGTAGAGCTTGATTTACAAGAGGCCATTCAAGCCAGAATTTATCCACAGTGAAGTCTGCAAAAGTTTAAACTAAGAATTCTGAAACATCTGAGTCCAATGTAGCCTCCTCATGTAGAGAACGGCTTGGCCTTACCCCTTCCTTGCTTTTCTTGGCTGTTTACCATCTGTGGCTCACGTTCTTTAGAACTAAGTTGTTTCTGCAGTTTTTGTGCAACCGAGTGCCTTTGTACATTTATGGTGTCAAGGCCCCATCTGGGATCTCCTCAGGACAGATTCCTGACTTGATAACATACCAGCTCTCCAAAGAAAGCAGTTTGAAGCGAACATCTACACAGCTGCTCCGACTTACAAGCTTCAGCAGATTCCCCTCCCAGGCTAAAAGAAAAAGCCCATGTTTGGTAACACCATTCAGACATTACCACCTCTGCCCCAAAGCTCTCAAGTCAAAAACTGTTGCTCTCACTTTGAATCAGGCAGATGGTGCTGTTGTTGTTTTGGTTTTAAGTAAAAAGCCTTCTCCCTAAAGAGAAAGCCCCACACTTCTTTCTCTTCTTAAAAAGCTTTCTCCTTCCAGGGAAAGGTTTGCAGGTTAAAAGCTTTGCCATTGCACAGCAGCAGCACTGCTTCAGCTTCATGTCCTTCCAGATTCTGGAAGAGAAAAAAGTAGCAGAACCATAAGACAAGGAAATGTCAGTGGACAAGACTCTTCAGGGTTAAGGAAAAAAAAGCCAAGGCAAAGGCAGGTGGCTGGTGCTCTCTTAAGACCAGAAGGAGATGCTAAACTGATCTCCAGGGCTGCTTCAGCACCACACAAACCCAGAAGGGAGCACAACAAAGAGCTTAGCACATGAATGAAGCACCAGAAAGTTGCTGCTGTGCCAAACCCCCAGTCCCCACCGTGGCACTTCCACCTCGGGGACACACAAGACATTTCCCACCTTTCCCATCCCACTGGCAGAACCAGCCCCAGGGTAGAGCCCACTCGATAAAACTGGTGTTGGCACCCCTGCCAGCTGCAGCTAATCGCACGGGAGCAGCATTGGCTTCATTTGCTCCCTTCCTGCAAACCCCAGTGCAGAGTTGAGTGATGGAAGTGAGGCCACCCAGCAAGCCAGATGTCTACAGAGGATTAACTCACAGCTGTCCCTGGCCTGGGGCCCTGCCCTCACCCCTCCAACCCACACTCCCTGGGGCACACACAACACCGCCACAATGCCACAGGCACCGGCTGGCCTGGAGAGCCAACCCCAGGCAGGGCACCATGTGACAAAGACCCGTCCCCAGGAACCATCAGGCAGCACCAGCCACCCATCTCCTCACCCAGCACTTGCATCTGCTCATCCCACTGCTCCAGGGCTCAAGTGAGCAGGCAACATGCAGAGGAATTGCCCTTCCCTGAGCAGGGTTTCCAGGGAAGGGAGCTCTGCCAAGGCAGTCCCTTGGGTTGGGGCACCTTGAGTTGGACTCCATCTCAGCTCAGGAGCAGGACGCTGCTCATGGCTCAGCTCAGGAGCAGGACCCTGCTCATGGCTCAGCTCAGGAGCAGGACGCTGCTCATGGCTCAGCTCACTGCTCTGGCAGCACCTTCCTCACTGGGGCTGGACCCCAGCACAGCATCCAGCTCACACCAAACCTCTTCTGCTGGGGAAGGTCTGCTGGATTTCCTTCTCCTGCAAGCTACAGAGTTGAGGCAGCTTGTACCACCCCACAGCTACAGAAGAAAGCAGTTCTCATACCCAATTAACACTCAGAATGAGGATTTTTATAGTTGCTGTATAAAAACACTCCCCGGTCTGCAAGAGAATTTTCTGACCAGTGCGACAATTTCTTTTATCCCCGGGGTTTCCAAAGCATTCCCTCTGAGGGCAGAGCACTACAGATTAAAAGGGAATCAATGCTTTAGTGGTCTCAGGGACAACAAAGTAACAGTGGCCCATTTCCCCCCCCACGTGCCTGGATATTCGCATGTTTAAGCTGTATTTTCTCACACTCGGCAGAGAGTGTTTGGCCACCACCTGCAGCACACATCCCCTCTTTGCTAATGACATCTGTGCCCTTCCCCCCAGCAATTATTGATGGAAACAGTGGCAGCAACAGCAATTACTCACATGGAGGAAGTCAAGGAAAGATTTTCTTTGTTGCCCAGAGAAGTGCAGTAACTGGAAGTGAGTCAACACCTCGACATGAGCCCATTCTGCAAAGGCCACCAGCAAAGCAAGGCAGGGAGGGCAGTTTGGTACCAGCCACTTCCCCACTGCCACTCTGCAGCCATCACAGGGCTTTGTCTGAAAGCAACCAGTGTCTGCCCTGGCACTGGGCAAGTTCAGCTGTGGGCACAAGATGCAGCACACACCTGGAAACGCAGAGGAGCAGGGCAGCGCCTCCACAGCCAGCCACACACTGCAGCTTTGGGAAATCCAAACCAAAACACAGCTTGCTGGCTAATTCCTGCAGGTCTAGCCAGCTGTTTTTCCACTGCTATAATGCAACATCACTTACTAGTTCATACATGTACCAGTCTCCTTCCACAGGACATGAAGATCAGCACAGCCCAGCTGAGATCATCTCATTGATACTCCCTGCCAACACCAGTTAATCCTCACTCCTTGTCACCACAAGCCCTCAGTGACTCCACACTCAGTCAGTACATGTATATTGAAGCCCAAAATTATAAGCACCGCTTGCATTGGCCTCTCAGAACCTGTCAGGTGCCAACTCCAGTGTATTCAGTGGCACCAGCCACAAAATGTGACTGAGAGACAAACCTCAGAAGGCACAGCACATACTCCCTTCCACATCTTACATCCTTCAAAACATACATGGTGACTTGGAACATTATCTGTCAGCACAGTCTACGCTCAGTCACAAGCCCTGGCATAGTGTCATGACTGGCTATTTAGCAACAGATTTTTAATTCCAGTAACTTAATGAATTCGTAATTAGCCCTCACAAGACAGACTTGACAAGACAAGCAACCCTTGCAGACTGCTTTCACTTTTTCTGAGGAAAGGAAATAAGGGCCAGGGGAAAAAAAAACAACAAAACCCAGACACAGGAGAGCAGCAGCAGAGCACATTCTCCACATCCAGCAGCAGTGAAGGGACTCCACACAAACACAGCACGTATCTGCTAGCCCCTTCCTGGAACACAAGCCCACATCTCGGAAGTATCCAACATAAGTTTACAAACAAGCTCCAAACCACATTATAGTGCACTTCAGTAACCTCTAAAGCAGAGGAGAGAGGCTGCAAAAGCCCTCTGCTGATGTACTGCAACAACCTGATGCCCCCCTGAGGAATACACTGTTGGAGTTCATCCCTTGCCTTTAAGGGAGGGGGGAAGAGTGAATTGCTGCTTGGTGCATCCATCATCACAACTCCTGAGAGCCACGACAGGTCCAGCAGCCAGACACAGTGACAGGGCAGGAGGAGACAGGGCAGCTCCCACGGGTTGGTCAGGGAAGAAGCTCTTCCACTTCAGTGCTTCTCAGCATCACCATTCCCTTTGTAAACAGCAGCACAGCTCCATCACATTGCCAGTAGTTCCCTTATCAACTCTCCACAGAAATAATCATCCTTGTAGGCTGGATCCATCCATCTCATAACCAGATCTCATTTACTGCAAGCCACTGGCATAGGAATCAGATGTTAGAGGGTTGGGAAAAGCACAGATTACTCCTGGAACAAATGGCTCATAAATTCATCCTGCATTGCTATCAGGGAAAAAAAGAGCTGATCTTTCTCCAAGGCTGCAACTCCCGTTTTTATAATAATTTCATAAACTTCCTTATCTTGGGCCACGGCTCAGACAATTCACAGGTTTCAAACCAGGCACGGCCACCACCAGCCATCAGCCACCCTTGCTGCCCACTTCAGGCAGGGAATAAGGAGAACACATGGCACACTTCAGTAGGAGGTTACAGCACGACTGACCTCTCCTCGTAACAACAGTCTAGGTCCTTCAGAGACGGGATTATATAAGTCCCCACTGTATTAGCACAGGTTTACGTGGTGAGAAAAGAAACACATCAATCAGACCTTGTAAGGTGCGCTCCGGAGACCCCCGCGGTAACCACAGACACTGAGCAAACAACCCGCTTCCTTAACCACTTGGAGACATCTGACCCGACGTTATCAGTGTTTGCTTTCCAAACGCGCACACGGCTCCGCCAGCCGGCCTCTGGCAGCCACCCACCCCGCGGCACCGGGAACGGGGGCTCCTGCGGGTGCCCCGTTATCCCCGGCGATGGAGCAGAGCCCCGGCGATGGAGCAGAGCCCCGGCGATGGAGCAGAGCCCGGCTCAGTGTGCAGATCCGGGGATGGAGCACAGACTCGGCCCCGGGGATGGAGCACAGACTCGGCTCAATGTGCAGTCCCAGCCCCGGCGATGGAGCGCAGCCCCAGCCCCGGCGATGGAGCGCAGTCCCAGCCCCGGCGATGGAGCGCAGCCCCAGCTCCAGGGATGGAGAAGCCCCGTTCAGTGTGAGGCTCCGGGGATGGAGCACAGCCCGGCGATGGAACAGCCCCAGATCCAGGGATGGAGCAGAGCTCCGGCTCAGCGTGCGGCCCCGGGGATGGAGCAGCCCCGGGGATGGAGCA